>JABXJD010000009.1:1445000-1977500 GCA_013375575.1 Percina caprodes | reverse complement strand
TATGTGTATATATATATGTATATGTTCATTTATACCAAAGGAGCACAATAGTGTCACTGTACTCTTCCTCAACTGTGGGTCAGTAGTTTAGATGCATGACTCAACTGTGTGTGTGTGTGTGTGTGTGTGTGTGGAACAACTGCTTTTGTTTCAAAAGCAATAAATCAGACAACTTTGTTGGGTGTGTTTTTCCAATACCACTTGAGCCACGAATTAGAATAGTCGAAAGCCATTATGAGCAAGCAAAAATCCCAAATTTTAGCAATCAAGTGTGTGTTTTTAAGGCACTATGGGGTGTGCAGATACCACTGTGGTTTCCTGTACTATTGTGTCTGTCTGGTGACTCAGTTGCACTTTCACTTGTGGTGAGCACATGAATGGTCATTCAGCCACATTTCCACCACCAAAACTCAGCCTGAATCATTTCCTCGAACACACACACACACACGTACACACACACACACACACACACACACACACACACACACACACACACACACACACACAGAGTCATGAAATATAGCTGGGAGGAGGGTCTGATACAGACAGTGGGCAGAGGGACCATGGTTTGCAATGTTTCTCGTCAGCTCCAACACCAGTTGCATCTACCAATCACATTCCTATAACCCTCATTACACACCAACCTGAATAATGATGCAGTCTACTCACAGACGTAGCAAGCAGTATCTAAAAAAAAAAAAATCCAGTACTACAACACTACATGGTGTCTTCATAAACTACTTGAAACAAAGATAGGTAATAAAATAATTGAAGTCCTTACAGTAATCAGAACATTCACTGAACTGTAATTCAGCCTTTAGGAAAAATACATAATTTTAGCTTCACCATAATTCAGTTCGTCAATAATAAAAAAGTTAAATGCAATTCAGGCTTATCATACCAACCAAAACCTGAGACAATATTTAGTTTTACATCCTAATACTGACATAATTTTAAAGGATCCCCCAGTTCTATAGGCAATGTGTTTCAGTTAGCCTTGCTCCACACCTCTGAATTGCTGCACACATCTCCAATCATTTCAGGGATTCAAATAATGAGAAGAAATGTAATAGTTTGATTATAAGGCTATGTTTCAGTAATCTCTCAGTTTTTTTGTAAGAGAATATGTGGCTGTTTTCTTCTTTGTCTCTTTCAGGTCCTTGTGAGTTGAGGTGGTGTGACAGGAATTCAGACACATTCCTGTCATGCCAGTAAAAAACAGAAAGAATTATCCGTTATGTAGCTGTCATCCCAGTGGCGGTTTGAACAACACTCAGAATAAAATAACAACATAATATCACTGTATTAAATCATGATGCATCATGCATCATGTGCATCATGATGCACATGATGCATCATGCATCATGTGCATCATGATGGCTGAAGATCCTTTGACCAACTAATGCTATTTAAAATATTTTTCTGGATGGTTTGAACTTTTGACCAATTATAGGAAGTTCTGGCTGGCTATCGGAACAAGAAAAAGGAAAAACAATGTAATAAAACGAGCCGCATTAGCACATTAAGACAGAACTGCACCGCTGTGTCAGACGAGGTAATAGGCATTTTCTCTGCTGCCACTGACTTGACAGACACTGAAGCTGACAAGACCCACACTGGGTTTATACTTTGAGGATTTTGAGAAGAAAAAAAGAGAAAATCGCTAAGTTTGGAGTGCAGTCCAGTAACAACAAGACTCTCCACATATTTGAGGCCACAAGAACATGTCCTTAATGGAATATATGGAGGTTTATGGCCTCATTGTATAGCAGGAAGACATCTACCCCCTTTCACAATACCCCGACAAAACTCTACTCTTCCTCTCCTCAATGAAAGGCAGTGATTGCTGTAACATTGCCTTTGTATGAATGAATGGGCTGTCAGACATACATATTATGCTCAGACATCTTGGTAAGCTGAGGGGCAACCCAAAGTTTGGGAAGGAGATAAAAATTAGAAAGTGAATGAGTGGGGTATAAAATACCAGGTATTCAGACAGAGACTAAAAATCCCCTCTCATAGTTGTCTTCCTTCGTCTTTTCTCAACAGGGAAGAGAAGAATACATATTTAAATGAAACAGCTAATGTTGTCAAGAGTATTACTGTACAAGATCGGGAGGTGGTAGGTGAAATGTTCCTGATTATACGCCTAATTGTACTTACATTGTGCAGTTTCTATAGATATAGTATAGAAGACAGAATGTAGACTTTGAGCATCTGCATGTCCCAAATTCAAAATATGATATCAACCATGAATAACAGACCTAATAATCAAAATGATATGCATTGGTTAATAACAGCATAACATGGTTTCACATGGTTATTATATTGTAATATCATCATACAGAATCCTGTGATTTGTGCTGAAGTACAGCACAGCAAAAATACACCCTTTGAATACATTTTCACTGTATTTACTCTTTTCTTTTTTACTACTGCTGTTTTCTTTGCTGCAGTGCTCTGTGATTGGTTGAAAACTTGTGTCAAGTCACTTGAGTGCTGTGAGGATAAAGAGCATCATTGGTTGGTGCTCCAAACCCACTCCACCCCCGCCAACCACCCACCTTCCAGAGCCGTGGCGTAGATGAGTGGGCAAGCAGACATGTGCATCAGGTGGGGCTGCCTTTTTTTCAATCCAACCTTTATTTAACAAGTTCAGGCCATTACAATCTTCATTTAACGATTAATACAAGGAGTATCAAATACAGACTAGGTATCCAACTATAACAAAGAGACATCTGAATTATAAAAAAGAAAGAAAATACAAAAACAAACCAATAGAAAATAAAAAAATAAAATAAACAGAGCTCTAGTCCACAAACAATACTTTTATGATCTAACACATCCGCTGCTTGTTTAGCTTTTATACATTTCAAAGATTTCTTATGAATATGTAACTCATTCATGAACACACAAAATAAAGTTTCCACCTTCAAAAATCTACATTTGTGGATAAAGTGCTTAGCCAAAATAAGTAAGGTGTTATACATTTGGTCCCCTTTTTTTGTCCTCCATTAACACTCCCAATTTAATGTCCCCATAGCTAAAGACAGAAATCAGAAATCCAATTTGTAACCAAATCCCAAAAAGAAAAAAAATGTTCTAAGGTTTCAATATCTGAATCACAAAAAGTACAACCTTGTCAATGTTAAATAGATGGTTCGGACTTTTGACCAATTATAGGAAGTTCTGGCAGGCTATCGGAACAGGAAAAAGGAAAGACAATGCAACAAAACAAGCCTATTATTCCATATTGGACAACTATGTGGAGTAAAGTTGTGTTTATAAATCATTTCCCAGTAAGAGGACCTGCTCAGGAAATCTAGACAGCTTGACCAATAGTTTAATAACATTAAAATCACATCTTAAAAGAAAGTCGATCCCACCACATTTCAGTCAAATATCTTAGAAGGAATGTATATCAGAAATCATCACTATCTTGAATTTATTTTTGTAACCACCTCAGTTTAATCACTCCATTCATTGCATCATAGTCCATCACATTTAACCCCCTTCTTCTAAGGTTTTCACTACATCACCTTTTCTCAGATAATGATGTCTGTTTTTCCAAATACATTTTAAATTAGTTTGACTCATTACTTAAATTATCAGGGATGGCAAGAGAAAATGCAGTGTACAGAAATCTAGATTGGGATTGCATTTTAGTAATTAAAACTCAACCAAAAATAGACAAATCCCACTGTAACCAAGAATTAAGTATGGGTTTACTTTTCTTTATACCTCAATATTGAGTTCTTCTATCTTTTGTTATTACCACCCTTTTTTTTTTTTTTTTGGGCTATTACTTTACTTGATTTCAGACCCAGGGGGATCCATATCACAATAAGAACATATACAAAATACATAATTAGTTAGTGACCGTGGATAGACATGAAAGGGGGAGAGAGAGATGGGGGACGACACGCCGCAAAGGGCAGCAGGTCGGATTCGAACCCGCGCCGCTGCAGGACTCTAAACAGGAATATCACCCAAATCTACAAGCGGGTGGTCATGTACAGCCATTAGTTCACATTTCTTAAAATTTAAACATAAACCTGACTTTAGAGAATCTCTCCAGTCTCTTAATTGCCAGAGGGATCTGTGCAGACTTCTTGAGGAATACGGTAGAATCGCCTGCCAGCTGAGAAATAAATAGGCAATTTCCTAGGACATCTAAAGGCTCTATATCCGGGTTATTTTTTATGTATATTGCCAACAGTTCTGCCACTAAAATAAAAAAATAACCTCAAACCTTCTAGTTGTGCCCGGGTGGAGAGAAACTGAGCTATTACTGCCCTTATATATCATATTTATGACCTTGATAAATTCTGAGCCAAAACCAAAACACTCTTAAGGTTTCAGTATAGATGCATGTTCCACTGGATCAAGAGCTTTGTAAAAATCTAAAAATAAATCCCCTGTCATCAATCCAGTTGTTATAATCAGGTCAAGCACCGGTCTAATGTTATTGTGAAGAAACCCTGATAAGAGTTGTGCTTATATCTGTTCTATACCGTCTTTCAACCTATTAGCAATAACCTTAGTAAATAATTTGTAATCCACATTTAATAAAGTAATTGGTCTCAGATTATCAATGTATCTTTTGTCCTTGGCAGCTTTAGGTAACGGAACAATAATACCTTGTTTCATAGCTGCTAGTAAATTGCTATTTTTAATACATTGCTTTAGGGCAGTAAATAATAATTCTTTTATATCATCCAGAAAAATGTATACAAAAATTTGAAGTTAATCCATCCTGACCTGGGGGGTTTGCTACTGACATTTTCTTTAAAGCTATATCCAATTCTTTCATATTAATCTCAGAATCACATCAATCTTTGAAGCCCTCATCAATTTGAGGTATGTGTTGTTTAATGACTCTTCCTCTGAAAAGGATGAAGAGTAAAATTTAGAGAAGAAATCATAAATGTTTTCATATATTGCTTTTGTGTCAGAGCATTCTGTTATTATTGATCATCAACACATTTCTTTCTTTCCTGCCTTCCTTTCAAGACCAAACAAATAAGTATTCTTTTTTCCCTTGTTCTATCCATTTAGCCCTGGATCTGACATAAGCCTCTTGTGCTCTTTGGACAAATTCTTTATCTAACCTGGCTTGTACACTTACTAAAATTGCTGTACCTTCTTCTGATATATCAACTTATTAAATTCATTTATTTCTTGAACCAGTTGCCATTCATTTCCCCTTTGTTGTTGCCCTCTAAGTTTACTACTACTTTAACGACAGACATCTAACCTTGTATTTAAAATATTTCCATTTCTTACAGTTGGCTCTTAATTTCTCCTATTAAGACCTTTACTTCCTCAACATATTCTTCTACATTCAACATGTCCGCATTAAACTTCCAATAATTCTTCCTAAATTTATGATTGCTTCCTGGTTTCATTGTAATGCCAATTACAGAATGATCTGTTAAAGGAGCAGCAGATAATGAAAGAACTGTCACAGCACTTAAATTGTAATTTCCCCTCTGGGGATCAACAAACAAATTAAATCTTAAATTCTTTCTGAAGTGACCAACCAAAGATCTATTCTCGCTCTTGATCTCCCATTAGGTTTTATCCAAGAAAACTGTCCCATAAAAAGTTTTTTTCCCTCCAAAAGTCAATGAGTGAATTAACCTGTATGAATTCCTTCAGAACACTGTTTTGATAGTGGAAGTCAATGTAAATTAATGGACACCTATTGGCCCACTCATTGGGTACCATATTAAAATCCCCACCTATTGGTGTACCTTATACCATACATTTTCTTATAATATGCAATAATTTCCCAGTTCTTTTATCTTATTGAACCCGGAGATAATAATTAAAATTGCAAATGCCCCTTCTAATTTCCGTACCACAGCTATCCAATGACCATCTTTATCCACTTTAGATGTTACTACCTCCCCCGGAAATCCACGCAGACATATTGCCACACCCCCAGAACAATTGCTGCCTTGAGAAAGAAATATCTTGTCTCCTCTCTTTTTTTCCAAAAAGATGTCCTCTTCACATAAATGAGTCTCTTGTGAAAATATACAATGTTCTTTAAGTCCCTTACAAAAGAAGGGACCTTTGCACTTCACAACATACTTTAGACTTACATTTACTTACATTTAAAGATAGAAAAGAAATCTGTGACTTAAGGAAAAACATAAACTAAAGCCAGAGCCAATAAATGCCTTAACCTTGTAACACAAAACATTTTTTTTAACAAAGTACAGAACTAACCTCTTTTAAGTGCCCTCTCTGCCCATAGGTTCCTCATCATAAACCATTTATTTCCCCCTCACTTGTTTATAGTCTCTTATATCACCTGTTGAGTCCCATGTGATTCTTCTAAATCTTCTGTCCATTAATGAATCCAAAGGGCCCACGAAAGTAAGCCTTCTTCCGGCCCTCCTCGCGTCTTGTATCTGCAACCATAAAGCTTCTCTTCCCTGTTTCTCAGTCATGGTTAAATCTTCAGAGTAACAAACCCCCGCTTCCTTGCACGCTTCCGACTCCTTCATCATCCTCCAGATCCCATCTCTGTGTTGCCGTTCCACAAACTGGCTAATCACCTGTTGTGTTCTCTTCTCCTCCTTTCTGCCCACTCGATGAGTTGTGTCTACCATCTCCTCCATCTTCTATGCCCAGAGCGGAGCCACCTTCTTCCGTAGGTTAATCACTTCCTCTCTTATGTTTTCATGTGTCACTTCTTTCATGCCTTTTATTCTCAAGTTCCACCTCCAACTGTACCTTTCATGTTCGGCCGTTCTTTCTTTAAGGTCCACGTTCTCTTTTTCCAGCACTGTCATTCTCTCTTCTAATTTAACCACTTTACTTTTACATTCTTTGAATTCTGCTGCTCTGAACTCTGCCAAGCTGCCAATCATTTCGCTATTCTCTTTGATCTGAGCCTTTATATCTCCTAGCTGCTTCTCCTGTTAATCAAACCTGGTGCCCAGTGTGTTTATCAGAAGAATGGCAGCCATAGAATCTTCCTTATTAGGCCTGAAATATTTCCAAACCGAGTGGGAACTCTCCTTGGATAAACAGTCCTCCAACTCTTCGAAGTGCTGCTTGTCCAGCCATGATAACGTCTCTTCCATGTCCTCCAACAAGTAGTCGTGCTATAGCAGCGCCGCCGGTACTTTAACCATTTGGCTAATATTAGCTTCATCTTTTGTTGAATTTCTTGACATGTATCGCTGGAAACTTTCCCTTTCCCTGGCGTTTAAACTTGCACGCAACCACTTTTTCGAGAAGAAACAATCAGTATTTTTAACTTTCGAGGAGCTTGAACGAGAGCTTCAAAAGGCTCAACCGCCTAGTCCGCCATCTTGCCTACCTACTTCCAGCTGCACTTCTAAAGAGGTGGAGGAGGCACTCGGGGCCACCCCAGGTAACAGAGCACCAGCTGGGGCTGCTTTTCACTACCCTTATTTTTATTCACAGAGGGACGCAGTGGAGGGATAATCCACCTGTGCTTAGTGTTTGCAGTGCTGTATTTACCCAGAGTGATACATTCAACTATTTTCACTCTAGGATGAAGTAGTTTAAGGAAAAAAAGGATTTCTACAGAAAGCTGGTAATTTGGGCTTACATTGAGGGTCATTTGCCTTATGATGATCTTAATTAGAGGTCATACCACTCCATGATAGGACAAAAGACATGTTACCTTTAATCAATATGTCACTTTTTTCATTTAAGTCAAAGTCATGGCCCCTCTCAAATCTCACTTACAGACTTACAGACTAACTGACAAGCTCCAAGCTCACTTTTGGGTAGCACATCAAAGCTCAACAGTATTGGCGAAGCTGGCTGGCATCACAAAAAGACCTTACAATGACACTATATACAAAAAATTAGGTCAAGCCAGTGCTGTGAGTCACTTCATGTGGTTGTCTGTCATAAACCATTGACATAAATAGCACTTACACCACACAGACAAAACAAAGGTGAAGCGGCCATCAACAATCTGTCGCTTTGACACATCACACCAAACTTGGCAGATAGGAATGGTGAAATGAGAGTGTGGATTATTTTGTGGTGTTATTGCAGGTATTGTATTGTGTGTAGTGCACACAGCAGTGGGTGTGACCTCCACCTGCAGGCCAGCACAGGAAGTGAGACTCAACTTACCGGTGGGAACGTGGTTTCTGCTTTCCATCCACTACAGGTCATACAGCCACCTACGGATGAGAGAAACAAGGATCAATAGATAATTTGCCCCAAGTGTATAGACTGAACTGGGAATGTCCTTTATGTGCTCTGCTCCCCTCATCTGGACCGGGTTTCAAAAAGACTTAAAAATAAAATAATTTGTCTCTTTGCCTGATTGTAAAGCTCTTATAAGTACAATGGTAAATGAAGCAGTTGGTACTTGTCATTGTGAGTGAATAGGTATTTTAATATTTCAACATGTTAATGTATTTCTTCCGTTTTCTTGTGGTTATTGTTGCCTGTAACGTTTATGCTGCTGTCTTGGCCAGGTCTCCCTTGTAAAGAGATTGTGGATCTTTACTTGGTTAAATATGGGTTAAATTAAAACAAATAAGTAGCTAGCACTCCAAATCCTTGCAGAGCAACAATTCTGTAATGTCTGACAGTTTTAGTTTTTGTACACCACATATTTCAGTGCTGATATGAGTCTAAAATATTTATCAGACATGAGTGACTGTTTTGCAGATTGAGGTCAGGATTTGGCTTGATATGTTATGTAACCTGGTATATGGGCCAGAATAAAAGTAATACATACAAGATTGCAGTTCAAACGGGAGTCACGGTGATGTAAGGCAGGCTGATGCAGACTGCGGCAGTGTCTGTGTTTTCAGGCTGTGGCTCTGTGCTCATAACAGACAGACATGCCCAGGAGAGTAGTTTAAGTCTTTTCCTTCTTGCCTCATTTCATTTCTCCTACCCCATCAGTTTGTGTTCTCCCCTTATCTCACCCACGCTCTGCTATTCTGTTTCTTACATTTGGTTTTCTCCAATTCCATGATATTGCCACATTGCCACACTTTGATGCTTCCACTTCTCCATTTAGCCTGTCTGTGACATATTGCCAGACAACCAGACCGACAGATAAATCATATAGATAGATAGATAGATAGATAGATAGATAGATAGATAGATAGATAGATAGATAGATAGATAGATAGATAGATAGATAGATAGATAGATAGATAGATAGATAGATAGATAGATAGATAGATAGATAGATAGATAGTCTCAGTTCATCTCTTTATATACAATCTCATTAGGGTCTTGTCAATCTGTCATTGCCACTTCTGTTTTTTTCCCTCTCTGGCTCTAGAAGGGTGGGATATCCGCATTGGTTGCTATGGCACCAGACAGCTCCTTGTTTCCTCAGACAACGGCTAACTGTGATTGTGTGTCTGTGTGCATGTGTATCTGTGCATGTGTATGTGTGTGTGTATCTACATGTCTAACTGTGTGTACAAGCAATGCAATGGGTAAGGCCCCTTGTGTGAGGAGGTGCAGCAAAGTGATAATCATCAGTGTCTGGTTTAATGTGCATTCACTGCAATCAAGGATTGCGTTTGTATGCACATAATATTCAGGGCTTTGCCCTTATTGCAAAAAAGACAATATTCTGACTACAGTTTACATGGCTAACAAAAGTGAATATTGCACTAACATTCCCGTTTATATGTAGCCATGCAAAAAGTTAAATTTTAAAGTTAACAGCGGTAATGGTAGTTGGACTGTGCAAACACAGCCTCCCTCTTTCGTTCCTTCAACCAGCTTCTTGAAAAGGTTGGTGTAGCAATGTGTGTGCATATCCAAAAACCTGTTGATGTCTTTAATGATGTTTAAAAGTACCTGTGTTTCTCCTTCTTGTCGGGTCTGCAGCCATGCAAACTGTTGGGTGGTTGGTTTGTGTACAAAGCAACCATAGCAACGCACAGAGCTGACCATAAGCCTGCGGTAAAAACTCCGATTGAGACGCATATATTGAATGCGCTGTATACATATCCAAAGAATGCCTCTAAAACCTGGATAATACCGTAATATCTTAATTGCAAAATGCTACTTTCGGAAAAAGGCCTTATTCGTAATACCCTACCAGAATATGCTGTTTACATGACCTAAATCAAATTCTGAATAGTCATTCAGAATAATAGTGTAATATTGGTGTGCATTTAAGCATACTCAGTGATACAATCCACTTAAGATTCATAATCCAGGACAGGTGAGCAGCTGCAACTCAACTTCATGCTATGTTTTAAATTCACCTAACTTACTTGATTTATTCATGAGATATGAATGGGGTTAGAGCTGGCCCGCAACTATTTGAAGTAAATTGGATTTATATTAATCCTAGATTTCTGTGCTTCTGTCTTTGTGTAAAATGTGAGTCTGTTTGACTTAACAAACCCAAATCTTAGGGCATCCATCCGTTTTGACCTGCTCTTTCTCCACTATGTTCCTTCCAGCAGAGGGCAGTGTCTGCTTGACACTCTACGGTGCCTCTCCCAAGCTACATCCACTGAATTTTTATTCTAAGCCGTGACAGAGCACGGCTTTTCAGAAAACATGTATTGACCTTGCCAATTTTTTGATAAAACAAATATCAACTACTGACTGACAAAAGAAAACAATGAGTAAAAGTGGCTTCTTAGTGCCAGACATAAGCTTCTTTTCACCATAGACTCATTTTCAGTGTTTTCTAAAAATCTAAAGCATCTAAAGCTTACAAACTATAATTCTTATCTACCATTCGCATAATTCTTTTTCCAACAAGATGAAATGAATATGGAGGGCTAAATACATGAAGTTGACTTGCAAGAGTTCTTCAAGCTGTCGGAACTACAAGAACCTGCTGCTTTGACAGCTGGGGTGGTAAAGAAAGGGAACTTGAGTACTTGTCTGTCTTGTGTGTGTGTGTGTGTGTGTGTGTGTGTGTGTGTGTGTGTGTGTGTGTGTGTGTGTGTGCGTGCGTGTGCACATGCATGCGTCTGTCTGTTCACGTTTGTGTATATGCATATACGTGAGGAGGCTGTGGTGTTGGGTGAAAGAGGTGTGTTTTTTTCACCCTGTGGGGCCTCAGGCTGGGGTAGGGTGAGGCGGAGCTTTTGGGAGGCGCAGCATGGGGCGGGCTGTTTCAGCTGAACTCAGTGCACTGTAACAGCACTCGGGGCATGAGGTCACAGAGTCCAGCATTCCTCTAGAGCGCTGTCTGTTTACACGACTGCCGCTGTGCAGGGGGGAGGTGGCAGCTCTGCATAACTACACCATGAGATAACAGTCATTGCTTATATTAATGTTCATCATCTACCAAGGAGATAAGAACCCTCTATTCATTGTTTCAAATGTTGAAAAGTGTTCAAAGCGTGCAAACAGAGCAATAGAGAGTGTCCCTCTCCTTTCAGCTGAACCCTTTACAATATGTGCAATAGTAGACAACACTGTTATTTCAATAAGCCAAATGTAACGTCATTATGGTATTTTACTTAAATGTGTAAAGACGCTTCGAAAAATTGTGATTGTGTATATGTAGAATATGTAAAATATGAAGCGTAAAAAAAAGTTCTCTAGTATCAAATCTTAACTGTTAGTTAACGGTTAAGAATAGACTATAATTCACATCTTTCCCGAAATTATGCATATAAATTTGCATATTTGTATATGAATTTGATATTTTACTGTGCGTGTACTGCATCACAGTGTGTGTACACACCAATTCCAACACCAACAAAGCAGCCAAAGTCAAAAGCATTCCTGAGCAGAACAGAGGGGCCAGACCAGAGCTGAGATTATCTGTGGTGACTAAAAAGGACCAGTACAACCTCCTCTCAAGTGGCCAAGCTCATCTGGTTATTTATGCAGGAAAGGCTTGGACTTGGCTGAGCTGAGATGCTGCTGGCCTCTCTGCTGGGCTAATCTGTCTGAACTTTGACTGTAGGTCCTCTGTGCTGCTGCTCTCACATCTCAGAGCCTAGAATCCAGCTGGTCAGCTCCAGGGGAGCACAGCAGAGATGGGGAGTGACACCCAAGCCCAAGAGAGACAGTGCTCTGACTGTACTGTGGACTTGGGAGGGGGTATGACTGTCAAAGGCTCCATTGTTTTACAGGCCAGCATGGTTTCACGTGCAGCGCATGATTCTTGCTGCGGGTCTGAACTACCAGTCTGACCTTAACTGTCCGGGATGATGTAGCTGTGGCCTCTCTGGGCAGGTTAAAGTGTAACCGTGTACGTGTTTTCTCAGGAAAGTGTGTTTATCTAGAGGACTAACACGGAGGCCCTTTTGTTTAACTAAGTATTGAGGCTCGCCCTAAAAGTAAAGCTCTCTGAAACACACAGGAACCAGGTGGCCCTTCTCATTTCGATTTACTGCTAGTTAAGTACAGATTGCATGAGCATGTGTGTGCTTGTATGTTTGTTAAAATGTTGGGGAAAGAGCTAAATGCAGATACAGACAAAAATAAAAAATGACATGGGATTCTTTCTTCCAGCACAAAGCAAACAGCACACAATAAAAAATGCTTACAAACTCAGAAAAAGAGGCACCTATCTCTGTGGACAGTGAAACAGCTGCAGCCAATTAACTGCAAATAGTGCAAGGTAGATGATCAGGCACACTGTGGCAATGTTAAAGGGAAATTCTGGTATTTTTGTGTTTAGTGTCTTATAATTGTGGCAATGTGGCAAACAACTTTTCACTTGCTAATAACTCCATTATAGAGATTCAGTGGACTCAGGCAAAACAACTTAAAGGAGACATAGTATGCTCATTTTAAGGTTTACATAGGTATTTTGGGTTTCTACTAGAATATCTTTACATGCAGGGGGGCATGATATCTCTCATAAGTGGGCCAAATTCTCTGGGCGGGCAAAGCAGAAAAGGGGAGGTAACCTTATGACCTCATAAGGGGCAAGATTCCAGATTGGGCCATCTGAGCTTTCTCAAAGGCAGAGCAGGATGCCCAGGGCTCGATTTACACCTATCAGCATTTCTAGCCACTGGGGGACCATAGGCAGGCTGGGGGAACGCATATTAATGTTAAAAAAACCTCATAAAGTGAAAGTTTTCATGTCACGAGACCTTTAACCTTCATGGCCAGCCATAATTATACATAAGTGAAAGAGCTTAATTAAAATGAAAGTGGAAAGACAAAAAAAAGAGAGGACCGTCCGAAGGACATATCTGTCCTGAATGCTTATTCCAGTATGTTTACATGCTGATGTTAAGCAGGTGTAATGTTTACTATGCTCACAATCTTACTTAAGCATGCTAACATTAATGTTAAAATGAATTCTGATAAGCTCCAAATAAAGGACAAGTATAGCTAAGGCCGATTGGTATTTGGTCATAAAACAAAGTATTGGACAAAGTGACTTTTAAGCGGATGATGGCACTAGATGTAAAGTTATGGGATCACTAAAGTTATTATATTCATCCTGAGGAAGAAATGTCAAAAAGTAAGTTCATGTACAAAATTTAAAGCTATAGTGCGTGGTTTCTGTCTCCCCCATGAGGAATTCTAAGTAATCATATCATTCTGTGTGCTCATGGGCATCAGAAAAACATTTTTCCTAAATGTGTGCTATTGCCAGTAACAAGTAAACCAATTCAAGTCAAGTAGGCCTATGTTTTGAGCTCTTGTACAAACTGTAGTGAGGAAAGTAATCCGTAATTGAAGAGCTCTGGGCTGTCTTTTGTTATTGCGGCCTCCATGTTTTCACACATCTGATGCGCTAGGCTGCGCCTAACAGTTGATGGCAGTAATGCAACAAGTTGTTATGCCAAACGCCAATCTAACAGAAAAGAAGAACACGCATCCTGACCATGTGAACGCTGGCAGTCATAAAAACAATGTAATTATGGGGACGGTCCCTGATATTCCCAGGTGGCATCAACGGACCAATTGCATCCACATGACACAAGCCTTCCGTCATCGCGTACCACCCCACCCCTCCTCCACATGTTTGCTTTTAACAGAAGATGAATAAAAACATGATGGATTCTTCAAAAGAGGAAATTATCTTCACTTGATGTTCTGTGTGCGAAAGTCACTGGATGAGAAATATAGAGAGAGTTTTGTGGAGCTGACAGGCTTAATTAGCTTTGTATGCACTCGTTTCGCAATTGCTCGAATGTAATGGACGTTCATTAATATAAAAAGGTACGCATTAAAGCTTTAATGTCAATCCATCCCATTTTTATTGAGATATTTCACTAAAAACAAAAAAATTTCAACCTCATGGTGGCCCAATAATTCCACTCCTAACAAAACATGGCAATGGCTTGTTAACTACAGTTCCTGGCACAAATATGTTTTCTTTGTCTCTCCGTGCCCCAACCAGGGATTAGCAACTGCCGTCAATCAAAGAAACACAATGACCCATCCATCCAGGAGGAACAATCAGGAGAGGACAGTCACCATCATTTTTGACAGAAGGTAATGACTACATGTGATATTCAGTTGGACTGAAATTTTTATTTATTTTCATTTAGCAGCATTAAAAGCAAACTAAATTTGTTACAGCATTGTAATTTCTGGCAGGACAAAGAAAGCAATGTGAAAATACCCTCTTCAGACTATGGGACATACAGTATGCAGTTGTGTGGAACATTGCCCTGAGGCGGAAACGGTGTGAGGTATGTTAAATGTCATTTAAACAGCCCATTTGTGATGTCATGTTGTGCCATTTAACCCCCCCACTGTAGTACAAGTAGACTTTATATTTCACAATTGTTTTCAATCAGATTGTTTATGGATTTTGACATTTCCGACCGCACTTAAAGGAAGCATTACTTTACGGAGAAAGAGAGACTGTGCTTTGCTGTTGCAGGAAACAGCTGTTGCGCTTGTGTTTCGTTTTTTACCCTCAGTTTCTTGTGGGAGCAATAGAGACAGTGAGTTTATTTAGTTTGTTGTACAGGACTCTTACACCTGCTGAACATGGACTGACAAGTCTGATTGCCAGTTACATGATTGGCCACGCAGGGTGACGTTGGGTTTTTTTGGCTCCCCAGTTGAGGGCAGTCAGAAAAGAAATGTATTAAATAAAATCCCAAATGAACTACAATATCTGAACAGTCTACAATTGAAAAAAAACAGTTTTATTCAGGCTTTAATTTAGTCTTCAGTTACTGTAAGGTGCAATGATTGGGACTTTTGTAAGACCAAAAACAAGCTGTCTCATTCCTATTTGACTTAATTTCTCTGCTTAAAATAACAATCAATCACTAATTAAGTATACCCATCTCCTGCGGTTAGAAGCCTTTGAAAGTTGCATGAATCACTTTTTGGCTGGGAAGCAAAATGCATTCATCACATTACTAGCCCTCCAGTGACATCAACATATTCATGACAAAATTGTAGAGTTGGGTGTTGGCTGCCTTTTGGCAGCTATACACGTTTACGTTTACATTCACATACACGTAATGTTCAACATATCACCATCACAACAAATAAGCAGATATGTAACAATACTCTTCATCCCTTTAAACTCACCGCTTCATATTGTTTTCTTTTGAGCAGCAATTACAATTTTAAGAAATTAAGAATTTAAGAACAAATTAGGCAATATCCATGGGTGCTGTCCAAAATAAGGAGAAAAACTTTAGAAATGCACACGTCTTTTTCCCTTTATAAGAAAATGCACAGTCAGCAAGTATATCCAACATACTGGAAGCAGACATAATGCCTTTTCTCTGGCTCAAGGGTCAGTATATTCCACTCATAATACTGATTCAGCCTACAATGCAGAGGCTTCCTATGAGGAATGGATAGCAGGATAGAAAAGAGGATATTGTGCACTGTTGGCAGGAAGTGAAAAGGGCAATACAAAAAGACCATTTCATAACCTAGAGCATTTAAATAAAATTAATTTCATAAGGATTCATTTCAAAGAACAGTATACTTTGAAGAGGTTATACAAAGTTGTAACTTGCTCCAGGTGACTGATAACTGTTACTTTAGGCCATGGTAAGTTAGCCAGAGGTCCCACAATGCCATAGATTTTGACAACAATGACTGTCCCATTGTACGGGTACTGTATCTGCATCACAAAGGACTGAGCTATCTTGCATTGTTTTGGGAAACTGTAAGAGGAATATCAATCAGGGAAATGTTTTAGTAATTGATGTTCTGTGCTTTCTTTGTTGTCCGATCGTCAATCTCTGGGTCTCTCCTTGTGTGCTGAAGTCTTGCCTGTTTCCGTGTTCCTCATTTTTGTGTTGGATCTTTAGTAACCTGTTATCAAATTGCCTGCTTGCCTCTGGACAGTTTTTTGTTTGCAAGCCATTTTCATTTAATAAACCTTCTAAATCTTCCACTGCCCAGTCTTTACCCACTGCATTTTGGGTCCAAGCCTGCAATTTCAAGTTTTTTTAGGGAAAAGTATAGTTTCCCACACACGCAAACCATTTATTTTGCTCAACAATTCTATTCAACAAATTGAAAACTAACATATCCAAAAACTACTTGTACCACAACTATATATACTTGCCTGAGTAGAATCTGGTTTCACTCTCCTGAGCCAATCACACATGCCACCTTTTGCATAGCATAGCCACTATCAATATTTGGATCGGCCCTATCTCTTTCAAAGATGTACTGTATATCCATTCTTTATGTGCAAACCTCTTAGATTCACGCAGGCAAAAATTGCAAATTTGATTATCCACATTGTTTGAATGCAGAGCTTCATTCCGTCTGTGTCTGTGTGTCGGTTAAACCTGTAAGTTGGTATGAGAAGCTTAAGGGCAAGCGGCGGTTGGGAATGAGAATGAGCTGCACACTGCACGCTGTTATTGGTTGGGGTCAAAAAAACATGTGGGGCCCAAAGGCTCTTTGCCAACACCCACAAATGTGCCGCACACAGACAAATAATAAGAAAAGAGAAAATACAGGCAGAGGGAAGGGTCTCTGCAGATACAGACCACCACACACACCACACACTAGTGGGTCATAAGTGATGATAGAGAGGAATTATTTGTTTCTACATTATTTTTTAGGATAATACTGCATGTCATATGTTTAAGTAAGATTATTCTTCCATCTTACTTTTTATTTTTACTAACTTGACTCTGTTCAGGTCCAAGTGAAAAGCACATAGAAGATATGAGTGATTGTTGTGGTTTAAGGCATAATTAAATGCAGCCATCCCTAAGGGATGATGGAAAGCAACAGGAAATGCAGGGTTACTCAGAACCCAGTGTTTGTTTTCAATCCTCACATATGGTCATCCCTCATGCACTAATATAAGTATATATTGTATATATTGGCATTTATCAGCTTATGGCAGACAAAAAATTGCGGTGCAGACATGCTAGATAGTTTTGATTACACAGTATGTCCCCCAATAGTGGACTTACAAGCTTATTTTTCAACTGTAAACTGTGCTGCTCAGTCCATATCCTGGTCTACATCGATATCTGCCTAAAAAAAAATCTAGTATTCAATTAAATTTATTATTTATGTATGATGGGGCTTCAATACAGTACACACAACCATAATATAAGATCATCCAAAACATTCAAAAAAACTAATTTCTACACTAGATAAAATGGAAAAATTACCAAGAACACCAAATTAAATGATTCCCTGTGATGTGACAAAGTGTTGATGTGACTGTGCTAATTATTTAAACATTAACGTTACCATATCTTGACCAAAACGAAAGCTATCAATACAAAACTTTACGTTCTTGTTTGCCATGAAGGTCCCCCACACGTTTTACGACAATGGGCCACTAGGGGGCGCTACAAGTACAAAATTAATTTAATAGGTACCCTCTAGGGCCACTCCTGGGCCGCCCCCCCACACACACACACACACACACACACACACACACATACACACACACACACACAGTGGGTTACTGATTGGTCAAAGTGGGCGTGATTTATGGTACCCACGTTTGGATTCACCATTTAAACTAAAGTGAATAACTTTAAATTAACAGGGTAGATGTACAATGGGTAATTGACCTCACATGCCAAATATTACACGTTAAAGTATGCGCATTTGACGACCAAACAAATTTTCCTAGCTAGCTACCAAATGCAAATCATATCATATCTTGGCCATATTAAATGTTATCAGCAAAAGACACAGTCCTACTCCGATGCTCTGTACCAAATTTGGCGAAGATAGGCCATTAAGGGGAGCTATAATCAATTTTGGCCAATAACTATTCATTTAAATGGGAAATTTGCAACTGCAATATCTCTGCCACGGTAAATGGAAATGTGCGATGCTTGTGCTCACACCTCTCGATATTTCCTGACGTTTGCCTCTCCACCATTACGCTTTGGGTCCTGCTTTTGCGCGCTGTCCCAGTCATCTGGGGCGACTCGCGTCGGGAGCGACTGGAGTCCGGAGGCTTGGACCCCAGTCCTAACTGCTTGCAGTTCTAGTTCCATTTAGCTGTTTCAGTTGCAGGGGCCTGGTATTGTGCATTACTGTCACAAATGTAAAAAAGGTCTTTAGTCAAAACTCTGTATAAAAAAAATTCATCCAACCTCAATTCGGTCCGACATTCCAGTGCATTATGCTAGTAGTGCCTTGCCTCAAACAACTAGCCTTAAACTTACTAACACTACATCGCTCCTCCGCCCCCTTGACTGGTTGCCAGCTGCTGACCACATCCGCATTGTACTTGAGTAACGTACTCAGGTCCAGCTTACATCCCAGACATGGTTCCATTCCAGCATATCCACCCTGCATCAGCCAATCTGCTTGCTCACTGGGAAGGACAACTAATCACAATTCAATTCAAATTCCCGACTGTTCGCTGTCCTGGCTCCTAAATGGTGGAACACGCTCCCTATTGACATCAGGGCAGCTGACAGTCTACACATCTTCTACCACAGGTTAAAACACATCTCTTCTGACAGCACCTTAGCTTAGTAGATGATGCTATTAAAAAAAAATGACTGTGTTTACATGTTGCACTTACATGTGGCTCTTTGTATGTTGGCTTATTTGAAGCTAATGTACTTGTACTTGATTCTTGCAGTTTAGAGTTTGTACCTTGATGGTTGAATGCACTTTTTGGAAGTCGCTTAAGATAAAAGCTTCAACTAAATGAAATGTAATTTAATCTTATCATAGTCTCTACATGATATTGTATAATTATCCATCCCTTTGTCATTTTCCTCTATGATTTAGGTATAACTTTGTTCTTACTACAAGAGTGCTTCACATTCATGTATTTAATAATCGCTAACCGTAAGCAATGGTTTAAACCTCCTCAGTACTTCTTTCTTTACAATAAGCCTGACACTCATGTGTTTTTCTCGCTGGCTCAGTGTGGGTACAGCTGGAAACAAACGACCGGTTCCATATTGTGAGACCCTCTGCCCTTCTAGCAGGTTGATCACACCAGCTGGAGTCCAGGACGGCAAAAATATGCGAAAGAGTTTCCAGAGGGGTGCTCTTCATGAGCAACTCTCGCCAGTTTACTCCTCTGTACACTACAGCGCTGTCACGTGTGTTACCTGATGAGGATCAGGAAGGCAACATCTGGATATGTTCTGAGGGTTGTAATTTTAGAAGCTCTGAATCCCCTCACAGTATGTTGTTTATTTTGGTCCTGTTCTCTGGTCAATAGCCAGATTTCTTAGAAGCAACCACCAGGTTACTGTGACTGACACGGAGAGGCCCCACAAAACAGAAAAGGGCAGAGAGTGGGGAGAGAAAAAGGGGAGCAGCATGGTCATATTTTACAGCAGATAGCGAGCGTGTGCTGTGGCAGGTATACCAAGAGTTAGTTTATAGAGTTGTTTCTTTTACAAGGGGCTGTCTTACCGTAAAAAAAAAAGAGCAGTTTCAGACCAGTCATCTCTACCCACTGTCTTGACACGAGGATATGGCTCCATAAAGTACTAAACTATTCTTCCTCCTCCTCATATGACCAAACACATGTAAACCTGACGCCCGTGTACACTAGAGCACTATACTGTAAATAAATGTGACACATACAGTATATCACAAGGCTTCCTGACACCTGCATGTGGGGTGTCAGGTCTCAGGCAGATCTGATCGCAAAATCACAACCTAATGAATAAGCAATCAGCACGAATGTTACCCTAAGTGTCGATGAGTTTACAGTTCCTCTTCACATTACATCAAATCAAAGCTATAAAGTTCTCAAGAGATTATAGCAGTATCTATTCATGTGATGATTTTTCTTGTGAGCTTTTGTTTTAATTTTTCATATCCAAACAGTTGGCACAATTTTATAAAAAGGTTGGATATAAATTATGTTTGGTTTAATGCCAAAGCTGCGCAATTTTGCCCACCACCATTTTCATACATGGAACAAGAGATTATGAACATTTTTAATTTAAAGCAAACCCTACTGTTTAAAATACCACAATCAATCCTAAATGTTAACAAGAAGCAATAACTTTCAAATGCCTGCTCCCCAATTTATACTCAATGTGCTCTACTTACTAAAATTACTCTTACCGCTTCCAATAATGCTCTGGTATTCTAAGTATAAATGCGTACAAATATGTATGAGACAACACATATTCCCAAAATATGGTGCTATCAGGGTTGAATTTCATCACATTGGTGCCACATCATCACAGCGGCATAGACATAAAAACCTTCTGTCAGAGAAGAACAGGGTCATTTTTATTAAGAGAGTTTTTCACTGCCACCAATGCTTTGACCTTTGGTTTGTGTAGGGATTATTCTAAACCGTTTAGTGAAATGGTGTGTGATCACTGCAATGATACTGTCTTTTCAGCCCTAAGCCTCATGCCAGTTACAGCAGGAAAGCCGTTTTTCTGTCACATCCTTTCACTCGCTGCCTAAGCTTCACTTTGGCCTGTGACACTGACCTCAGTCCCTTAATTTTTCTAATTTCCTGACTGCAATGATCCACCCTATACTGATGACACATCACAATAAAACATAAAGAAATATTTCTGTAATGAACACCATCTCTTCATCTCAAAGATATCTTTCGGTCTCTCCTGGATAGACCACATATTGATTAACAGATGCCCTTAGCGCTTTTGCTACAAAAAGACAATAATTCTCAATAAACTTGGTCCCACTGAAAATGTAATAGCCCAGACTATTAACATGCATGATATGGACAATTAAAAGGGATAGAATTAATGAATAATGTTAAAGTTCTCTTTTAATGTTAATAAGTTAATAAATCATGGATGTGCCATATCAACCCAGACAGATTTTACAATTACAGCACTAGACTTACAAACATCATATTTGGTACCAGGGACGAGCCTCAGGCACTGGCTAGGGCAGGGTAACCTTCAAGTCCGGCTGTTGTTATTTTCCATAGAGGTCAGCAGCTAAGAATGTGAAGCATGCAGAGCCTGAAACATGCCTTTCCCTTCCCAATAACCCCCACCACTGTTTTGTAAATAATTTTTGACATTACTACTACACAGCACCTCCATTTCTGTTTGTTTACGATACATTTACATTTTAAAGCATACTCTAACTAACTCCATCATCCTACTGTATACACCCATGTCTTCTGCTGTGCCTGTCCCACACTTTCAGCTTTCGTGGTTTGTAGGCCAACAGCATTGTGAGCAATATCACTAAATAAAAAGGTGCCATAACGATGTATTTTCAAAAGTAGTAATCAGAGAGAGAGTCCTGTGAAAATGAAGGAGAGCTATTTTAACCTGTTTCCCTTCAGGATATCCTTGGACAGCATGTCGATTTTCAAACTGCCTAACTTACAACGGACACTAACTGGAGTTGAAGGTCAACAATTCTAAGCGTGCCTAACCTTAAACTGCAAAATGTAATAAGATCATAATAATTCACTCAGTTGTCTTTTTTCTGATAAATTAGCTTTTAAGCAGCAACTTTTTTAGGTATGTTTTCATACAGTATGTGTTCTACTCGATTAAAAAAATCAGGTGGGCAGGTGCGTATGAAAAGGTAAAGGATACCAGTCATGCTTGTTGTTGAAGATGTCATGTCCTGTCCATTACGCATGCAAATACTTGATTTCACGTTTTGGTCACACAGACCTTCCTTGGGTATCCTCAAGTGAAATTCACCTGAGGTGAAAGTCTATGTGACCAAAACATTGTGAAATATAGTATTTGCATGCATAATGGACATTGTTGATACAGTATGTAAAATATATTGGTTGCGTAGCATCTAACAGCAGGATCTGTATTTCTAAAGTGTATCAATGTCATGTAGATGCTGCAAAGTATACTTAAACAGCAAACAAAATACACCAGAACACGACAGCCATCTGCATGTACCAGATATCACAACATGGGTTGTTGTTTACAGAGCTATGGTGGGAAACAACTAACAATTGAGGGCAATAGTTAATGAGATAGTTATTTTACAGAACATACACAATTAGTTGTACTACAAAATGATCAATGTAATCATCGATCATGGTTAACTTAATGTTAATCATGATTAATGTTGATCAATACTGTTAAGTCTATTTAGCACCAAATAACAGACAAACAGGGTAGTAGTATGTTTTATGGCTCTCCGTAACTTCTGCATACTTCCAGCTATTGAAACCATTCAACTTTTCAGCAGATGATGGGACTCCTTCAACTATTTTTCTGCTATTTATACTTTTTCAAATATCAAGCTTTTAAACATTTTATTTTAACATTAAAGTCAATGAGCGCAAGCTTCAAATCCTTCAAATCTTCTTCTGCTCCCAAACTTTTCAGCGCCTTCTTACTTTCACCTACAGACGTGGTTTAAAAATGTTCACAAAATATTCTGGCTATATCTTTTCAGTTTGATGTTTTCAGTTTTTGTGAAAAAGCAGTTTAAGTATAGTGTACATTTTAGGATTTTTCTACATTTATAATGAGTGTGTATTGCGTGAAGTAGAGTGTGGAGTGATGTCACTAGAGTGGTGGGCTTCTAAAAAATTATCTTACTTCATTCTCTATAACTTGCTCCCACGCCAACAATTTTAACTTGTCATGGACAATTTATACATCAAAACGTAGGTATTCTTGTCTAGTTTCAGCCAATGTGCTCATTTATGCAAGCTTTCAAATGACAAGAGTTCCAAATCTTCCTCCATTCACGGCCATGTTAAACATCATCCACATTTCTGAGCAAAACGCAGAGCAAATGCCCACATTTTTAAGTTTATCCACATAAATTTTATATCAATACGTTCACAAAGGATGAGGAGGTCATTTCATCAATACCACGTATGCTTTTGCCAGTCTGACCATTTGTTTGAGAGCTGGTTCAGTGCCTGATTAGCTGCAAATTGCCAAAGGTGACAGTGTAGCAACAGGTGCATTGTTAACTGATTACAGATCACTTCACGCAATGGTTATGACACATGCCTTTCGTGTGAGAGCCCGGGTTCGATTTCCACAGCGATACCTCAACCAATGTATTCTCCATGAAGACAGTTAACCCCTAGTGATGGCCCAGTGGATATGGATATGATCCCTGCTGTAGTACATCAACCCTGACAAAGGCATTTAAGCCCATTATGATTTTTGTCTTCTTCCCTACGTTTTTTTGGTTGTCCGTATCTTCTGTAGACTTTCAGCTATTAAAACCATTCAACTTTTAAAATCTAGCTCTAGCTCCTTATGGTGTAGTGGTGTTATTCAACTTAATTAAAACCATTCCTACTTTTTTCAACTGTTCTCACTACTTCAACATCTTCTTGCTGATTTAAGCTATTTATCCAGATAGCTTTAGCATTTAAATGTTTTAATTTTTTTCCACATCTTGTTTTACATTAGTGGTGTTATTCAACTTAATTAAAACCATTCACACTTTTTCTTACTATTTCAACTTCTTCTTACTGATTTAAGCTATTCAACCAGGTTAGCAATTCAGCATTCCTACGCATTTTCTGCAGGAAATGCATTTTCTAGTTAGCTAAAGAGTTTGTGAAGAAAACAACATGGCTAAAAAAAGACTGAATATTAGAGTTGGATGAATAATGCAACCCACATGAACAGAGGGCTATTATGGCTAAAGGTTACTAATGCTGAGTTAAAGGACATTTTTAATGCCGTCCTGATGTAATATAGAGTAGAGGTCTTCACGTGTCCACTTGGTTCCTAGTAATCAAGTTCTGAATAAGGAGCCAAGTTAGGCAGGGTCCAAATTATTTTAAAACAAATCAGGTCCAGGTTTTGTTCTAGAGCCATGGGTTTTGGGTCTGTGTCAACTTTTATGATCGTGGATCCAAGTGGACTTGCTACAAGCTCGGATAATGTGGTGTATGTTAGGCCTACTTGTGATCATTTTTGACTTGCAGGACAAACACTTGTTTTTCAGTCAAGGCAGATAACATGAACAGTGAAATCTAGGGGAAAACATGTGTTGCTACTCTTCTTTAAATGAGGCTGAATTAAAATGTGGCTTTTTGAAAATGCAGTTTATGCACATCAGGCTCAGGTTGTCCACAGGTCTTTTTCCAATCAGGTCCAAAATTGTGTTGTGCCTGGATGCTACTGGGTCTCAATGGTGACCTAAAATATTTTTGATCTGTTAAAACATTATGTGTAGCTCTGATGAACATTTGTACAACAAATATATGAAAAACCCACAATACTCATTTAACTTTTAATTTGTGCCACCTTTTATATTCAATACCACCAGAGTGATTAATTCTGCACTTGTCTGTCAACATCCATTCATGCTGCCAACAATATTCACCACTGCCTTTAAACAAGCAGCCACGATATTTTAGCAGTTACAGTAGCAGGCTGTCTCTTTAATGCATTCATTATGCACAGCACATTGCATGCAAACATCCACTGTGTCCTTTGTGCTCCTGATCATGCTTACCCATATTTATTTGAATATATTTGAATTTTGAAGAACTGCAGATCCGACTACAACCATTGAAAAACAGCATAAAGCAATAATTTCACAGAACGTGAATACAGTGAATGACTATGACAACAAACTATTTTTTGTTACAATTACCAAGGGTACATTTTCACAAATCAAACTCGCCCACAATGTTAAACTCCCCTGAAATAAACTACCACCAACACTCCAGACTGAATGAGTTATTTACATTGGTATTATGATTGGAAGTAGGATGCTGTTATACTTAAACAAGCAGGAGAAAATCCTGTCTGCTCTGGAGACATCACACTGTCCTGTTGCTTCCTGTGAGTGGAAGTGTGTGCCTGTGTTTATTTCTGGACATGTGAGATGTCTGAACAAATGAGCAAAAGAAAACAAGACATAGCCTGAGAGAACTGGAGCAGCTGAGTCTAATCCAAAGATGAACCAGAGATGCATCATAAAACCCAACAAACACAACACACGCCCCCACACACGCGTGTGCACACACACATTAACGCATAGATAAATAACAGCTCAACTGTAGGAGTGCTACAGTACTCTACAGTTTATTTAAGGGTATTACAGCAGTTGTACAAGAAGGTAAAAACTTTCATATTGGTCCTGGTTGAAACACCACAAGCTAGAGTAACTTCAACTGTGAACAGCTTACCCTTTTTAACACAAGTCTTCTTGTTGTCAGTCCTTCATTCCAGCTTGGCAAGTTTGTTCCTTAGAATTCCTTTGTCTCAAGATGGAGGCAGAAACTCCAACACAATTCTTTTGCTCTGAGTTTTTGTTATTTTCAGTCCACCAAGTCCAGTTCTGCTTCTCGCTTGCTGATTGCTGAACGAGCTGCTAGCATGACAGCATTGACAAACAACCAGTTGGATTGAGAGAGACCAGTGAGGGCTCAAACACACAGGTGCACGCTGGCTCCCACCGTATACAAACAGAGAGAAGCATAGACAGCTCAGAGTAGCACAGTATGAAACGGCTCCTTAGCCACTGGTTCCCCTTATGTGGGACTCCAACCTTACTCCACCTCCCCCTCATTCTCCTCCCCTCCCTCTCTCCCCAACAGCTCTAAGACAGAACAGAAAACGACTCAGAAGTTGTTGTTTCTTAAGCTTTTTCCTGTGAATAGTGTCACAGAGCAAACTATGTACAAGAAAGTTGAACTGTAGCATGGCAACATCATATTCACATAATATTCCCTGATAAACAGCGGCCATATTACAACAAATGCATTACTGACCCTAATTAGGAATTTTCAAAATGTCTTACAGTAGCTATGCAGGCAAGCACACATTACTAAATGCCTCCCTTGGGCAAAGCTGGCCTCAAACAGCTCCTGCTAGCTCTCAGTTGCCTAATATTCTCGAAGCCCAAATAGTGCTTACAGAGGTCAGTGCAGAACTGAAATGTTTTCCAAAATCAATCAGAGTCATCAATTACTTGGCACCACTTCTATAGTTGAATATGTTTAGATGAAGTCCAGCCATTTGCTGCAGTATATTCACCCCCCCTGTTCTTGTACTCTGAAGCCTGTTTAGCCCTCTTGAGAATATGTAGTGGCCTCACTAACTCGTGACAGCTGTGTCAAACCCTATTAGTGGTCAGGATGACTAGCACCGTTGTTCAGAGGCTAAATCTGTAATCACAAAAAAACGTTCAATATGAAATTATTCGAGCCATCTCCCGATATATTAATATTTGACTGCTGATAAGTAGTCCTGTCATTCTTTCAAAGAAGTCTACTTTGAACAAATGAGAATAATCACTTAATTCAACTAATGTGGCCTACTCCTATATAATCTTACCTTATCTTATCATTTAAAAGTTGAATTAAAGTCAATATTACAACATGTATTGATCCCACTCCCGTGCTTGAGGAGGTGACAGGTGTAACAGGTATGTTATTGTTATATGAAGCATTAAAATTTGCTTTGGGTTGTGTATGCACGTGTAGCCAGGCTGTGTAGGCAACTGCATTGATCAAAATAGAAGCTTATCATTGCTGTCAAACTGTGAGACGGACGAATCAAAAAATGGGTTAGGGTTAGAGTAAATACCAGTGTCGCTCCATGTCTGATGGATTTGGAAATAGGAAACTGTTAATTTGTTTCCCATTTTAAACGCAAATGACTACACCTTCTCTAATCATTATTTTTATATTAACAGATTCAATTATTACTACACGCAAACGTTATGATTCATGGTGATTAACCCACGCACAATTATCACCCAACTCTGCAGTTCCCCTCAGAGAGTTTTTGCATCTTTCCTTTTACGATCAACATCTTCCTTTTTGATTCACTCTCAACGTTTTCATCAACATTGTTTCCAGCCACAGTGGGCAGCAGACAAAGTAAGCAACAAGGGAGCATCTAACAGAGCTGAATATTTCCCCCAGGAGATGGTGGAGACCAAAACAGTGCTAAAACGAGAGAAAATACTGGACTCCTAATGCATGCCAGAACACAGCTGAGAGACATTGGTTACAGTTGCACGACTCAGAGGGTCATGTTCCTGTACCAGTTTTCCAATGCAACCAAATATCTAAAACTGACAAAGTAACAAGCCAGATTTAGGGGGACAAACCGTACCCGTGGGAAAACAACATACTGGCTCTAAATACAGCTTTGGATCATTGCTGACATAAAGCTCAAATCACAGTACATTTTGAGCTTACATACATGATATTAATGCTAAAAGACATGATAGAGATAATAGAAAATCCAGTACATTAGGTGAGTAGAAAGAAAGGAAAATCTGTTTTTCTCACTAGAAGCAATGACTGGCTAATGACAGCTCCAATTAGTTTTACAAGGGCATTGCTGTTTCATTGTTAGTGTGGTAGACTGGCTGCATATCTTGAAAATAAATGGTAGATGGTGTTTTTTTGTTTGTGTGGATAAAAGCCAAACTTTAGTAGGCAAACAGCAACAGAGATGGAGTATAATGTACGACTCATTAGTAAATTAATTTTTTAGAGCAAACATTTAAAAGCTTTTTTTTTAAATATATTTTAAATATATATTTTTTTCCAAATAATATTGAAAGATCAATTAAAATGAATTAATGAACGAAATGATGTTCAAGATTAATTGAGTAATTGATAAGCATTACACATAGGCACCTAAGCTGCACTCCCCACTATTAGATTTTTACATTTCAGCTAGTTTGGATCAAGAAATATTTATATCTGGCCTGGCTGATATAAAGTATATGAATTAAAAATTACATTCCCATCCTTATCTAAGCCATTTTCTCATATAAACTCCAGACAATGTCCAGAGAATCAGGTCTGGAATTTGGAGTTACCCTTTTACACATGTAGCACACAAAATATTGTCATTTTCCATGTCAGACATGTTCTCACCTACTGGAAATACTCTGTTTGGTTTAGGCAAGGGGTGCTAGATTAATGCAGGTGGCTGCTTCTTGACTGAATGCATTTTAAATTTCAATTCATGTCAGATTTACAAATCACCAGTACAGCTACTCTTTTCATGTCAATACTTTCATGATAGTTGAAGAACAGTAGAAACAGAGACAAGAACCAATCTCAATCAAATATATATATATATATATATTATATATCAAATATACAATTTATGTCTTAGACGAGCGAGTACATGACTTAACACCTACCTGCTGCCTGCAGGGATGTTGGTCCTCACTGCCACTGTCCTCTATTACCCTGCAGGGAAATGCATAGGTGAAGTAACATAACCAGTAAAACCAAGCTAAATTATTTCACTCAAGCTATTTTATGAAGAATGCATGTAAATGTTTTACAAGATATGTTTTGGTATCAGCTGTTTCAATGGGATAGTCAACAGTAATCAGCTTGTGAATTAAATTATCATTAGTCTCACAATAATATTTGGTCTGATGGTTTTATTTTTACAAATGGTATATCTATACAATGTTATACTAGCATGTGGCTTTTTTTTAACCGAGCAAAGTAACCCTTGCTTTCCTGTATCCTCAGAGTAGTCTCATACATCATCCTCATCAGGTTAGATGAAAAAGCAAATCTCCTGACAGGTCTTTAATCTACTGAAATATTTACTGTTCTGTTTTATTGTCAAATCACTACTGGTCCCATCATATAAAATACTGATAGTCTAGAATGTAGTGCACATAACGCATATAAAATATTTAGAAATTGCTGGCCCATAGCTCAAGTGTGCCTGCAGTTCACTATAAAAGGACTACTGATATTGGTCATCAAATAGCACCATCTAGTGGTGAGTGAGTCAGACAGTGTATTATTTTTCATTTATTTTTTTATATTATGTTGAGACCTAAATAATTCAACTAATATAGGGTAAATGTATCTTGAGATAACTTTTATTGTGTATAGACTGTTATCCAGGGGGCCTGCTTACCAAATAACCAAATGTAAGAATTTATACTCTCAAAGAACAAACTTTTATCATTTTCTACGGGTGTGCAGGTCAGGGCCACGCATATGGTTAGCAACATTTCAGGGCACAAAGGTTTCTTCATTATAATTTCAGAACAGATTTTCCTTTAGTTCTCCCTACTTTTGACAATTGTTTTTGTACTATATTTTGTTATTATTCAGGCAATTCATGAATAGCATAATATTTAAGTACGGCTGTATGTTATCTTAGAAAGTCATTATTTTCTTTTTTGATAAAGTGAAGATGGTTAAACTGAAATCTGTATTAATATAGCTACAGCTATTTCAAGGCCCACTTTGTGTTTTTGGCTCTGTTTTTTTGTGTGTATTGTTTGTAATTGTTTGTATATGTTCATTTCTGAATATAAAATCAAATTAAATCTTTTGTTTGTAAATTTGTCAGCAGCTGTATGGAAATGTTCAGAAGAGGAGGACCATCACCATTTACCTTTCATTCATAAAAGTTAAAAATACAGCCACTATAGCTTGGGATCACATTAGTTAAAAGTAACGTTAAAAGTGTTAAGAGTATTGTTAGCTTGAAAATAGGAGGGTCAGCTGTTTCCAGACTATATAATCGTTGATACTAGCTTAACAGTGCTTACAAATGTACATTTAGATGGATGTAAAGTTAACCCCACTAGCTACACAATTAGGATCAAATTAAGACGCTTTAACAGTGTGGCGATACGTAGCTCGGATTCTTGATCACCTGCAACATGAGGCTCCATTAGATAGAAATGCTCCTGTATTGATCTGGTTAAGTGTAGCTAAACGTTATTACATGGCATTCAGCTATTACAGCTGCTTCTTATGCATTTAACGTTATCTTAAAAGGGTGTCTATCTGCCTGTCATTATTTAACATTAACTTTAACTATAGTATAGTTGTTGTTTTTTGTTGACACTTCCACAGATGAAATTAACATTTCAGCAGAACTTAAACAAACACATTAGCTAGCTAACGCTACATGAACAAATACAAAATGCCTCACCTGAGTTAGCAAGATATGACTATCAGGATAACCTTTAGCTAGCTTAGTCACTAAACTAGCTAGGTAGCTAGGTAGCTAAAGTCTCGCTGTACGTTAGTCTGTTAATTTATCACAAAAGTAAACGTTTCGTGCAGTATTCATAAACGGTCTCTAGTTTTACTTTTCTAAACATTTCGGGCTTCTTAAAGTTTCAGTATCAATGAATCACCTTCAGGGTTCAAACTGTTCAAAAACGTGCTTCTTGAAGAGAGTCTTTTCCGGGTGGTGATATTCAGACAGAGAAGCCGAACAAAAAGCGAGAATTAGCCATTTCAAATTCCTCAAGACTTCTGCGAATAGAGTAAGTATTCTGAAATGTATCATTAACAATAAAAAAAAAGATAAAAATCTAAATTCTTAAATTTAATTATTTTCTTTCCAGAATTATGAGTCTCACAACTAATAGACCAAGCATTATGTTACAGGAGGAAAAGCACAGGTGTATTATGACATGACGTGATGTTTTTTAACACATGGCACAGGCTGGTATGTAACGCACTTTATAACTCCACAACCTTTCTTTAATCATGTTTTAGTCATATAGCAAATAAATTGTATAGACAGTAAGCACTTAAAGCATGTGACATAACCAAAGAAATAAGTGTTTGAAAAGCAGTGTGGTTATCAGGCTTACAGAGTTTTAGGGTCGTGATGAACAAGCAAAGGTTTTTGTCAATGCACTCAACAGTAGTCTGTATTTCATTATAATCATTTTCTTCATCATTCATACTGACTTGGTTACTCTGTGGGTGGTAATCAAAACTGCATTACAGGAAGGTAAAATATTTATGTGTGCACATAAATGTTAACTTAGATGAATCACTTGATGATATGACATTTCGATGAATAAAACAAATATCATAAACTACCCACCTCAGCAACGGAAACAATGAAGATCAGTTTTACCCTTTCTGATTGTCAACATTTCTTTTGTGCTTTTTTGCAGAAGGGTCATAGCTACAAGTTAAATAATAATTTCAGACACATGGAAAAATATTTCTGTGGTTTAAGTCTTTCTTATCTAGTTCTTTTCACACGGTGAGAGAAGGCAGCAGAGCACAAAGTCTTGTAGAGCCTGAGGAGGAGCCATAAAACCTGATTCATGCGCAACCATTAAGAACTATACAGTACATATTTCTTGTAACACCTCCACATTTTGGGCAAAGTAGTACAAAAAAAAGGGAGAAACGCAACAAACTACAGTCCATTCTTTAGCTCATTTTTGCTGTGACCTCTACACAAACTGTATTTTCTCATTCCTGAGCTGTGCGTCTGAATACATTTGCATGATGTCTTTGACGGAAGCCAGACGTGTTTTTTTTTTTTTTGGTAGTTGGGCTGGATTTATAGCAGAAGAGTGGGTTCAAAATAAATATTTTTTTCAGCAGTTCAGGGCTGCCCAAAAGATAGAGAGCCAAACAGCACATCTTCAGTCTTGTATTAGCATTTCCCTCCAGTTGAAACTGTGATTGGGTCCATGTGTCAAAGGCAAGATGGGTGGGTCGACCAGCTGCCAAACCCCGGTCTCTCCCATTTCTTCACAAGCGCAAAAACCCAAGTAAGGAATCTGCACAAAGAGATGACAGATGTGCATATTATCAAAGAAAAAAGAGATGAGGAGAGGATAGAAATGAAAGAGGTGTTGTAACTAAAGCAGCAGACTGACCTTTCGGACAACTTGGACAAAGTCCTTGGAGTTTTGGGGGCTGAGGCCTTGTATCTGGCGAGTGCAAGCCTCCAGCGAGGACGCATGGGCCACAATCAGCACTGTGTTTCCTGTGTGAAAGAGGTATAGAACAGAGAACCGCATTCCACAGATACCATTAACTTTCTCTACTGTTTATGGGCACTCAGTTGTCAATAATATGCAGCATGAAATGTTTGGGTTCTTTGACTTATTTTCTTTAATATGTAGATTAGGAAAGCATCCAAATTAAACATCTTGAATCAGAAGGCCAGCAAGCTAAAAAGAAAGTGCTTATTATGTCACCCTATTCAATTTCAATGTTTTATGGTATGGTGTGTAGAGTCAAGTACATTTTCTTTGTGTAGGGCCAGCAAAGCAGGAGTCTGTTCCAGGCAGATCCCATTGTTAAGTTTTCATGCTTAGTGTACACTGGCCACCAGAGTTACAACTTAGAACAGGAAAACATCAGTTTACAATAAGCATTAAAATGTACTTACTTACTTAAAGCCAGTAAATGTTGCCAACATTTGGTGCTTAGTAAACGTGGTATTCATTTAAAACCCTGGATATTTTACAAATCCACCTTACCCAGGCCTTTGCTGTCTGATAGGATCTCTCTGGTTACTTGGAAGCTCCTGCTGATGTATGTGTCATAGGTCTCTGACACCGCCAACTTACTTATGGGAATATGAGGTCTAGGAACAAAACGGTAAATAAAAAGGATAATAGTAAATTGCAGCATCACAGATAAAAGCTTATAGATGCTATAGCGAGGGTGTTGCTATGTACCTGTATGTTGTGTCAACACTCAGGTTAGCTGCAGCCAGCTCAGTTGGGGGGATCCAGATGGGTAAACATGTGCCTGCAACCCACTTTGTCCATTCAAACAATCCAGGCTCCACTCGGATTTTTGTCTTTCCCTCCTGTTGGAGACCTGACACAGAAACACAAACAAACTGTCAGGTAGGAAGACGTCTCTCAATCTACTCTGTCATGTCAATTTGTCTCGCTCTTACTTTACAGAAAATCTATAAATACATCTCGACATCAAATGTAAGAGTCGGCGTAATAAGAGTAATTGTGATGGTCACGTAGCCTAACATGAAACAACTTGGAAGTTTAAAAGGCTGTGACAAAAAACAACAACATCAATTTGGTGTTTTGCTGTGATGGGAAAAATAAGTTAGACCTCCTCATAAACCTCTTTCTTTTCCTATCTGTTCTGTTTCCTAATAATGTCTCTAGGTACCACAGACGTCTTGTAAGTTTAAATAACTAGACAAATCCTATAGAGATCTAAGCGAAACGAAAGGTTTCAGACCAAAGCTAAAAATCTATCCATCGTCAGCATCATCTACATCGTCAGCAGTAACTTATTGTTATGTAGCTAACATGTCATCTGAAGAACCTGAATAGATGTTGTGTAACTTGTCTGTGACTGTGGTCAGAGTATTGATGAGGTCCTACCCTGCAGAATGTGCTGAGCAGTCTGGATGCAGCGAAGAGATGGAGAGCAGTAAACAAAGTCTATTGTGGTGTGGCTTTCTAACAGGGCTTCACCTGAAATGGACAAAAATGCATCTTGATATAATTGTTATATAGACATAATCTTTGCTGTATTTAACACTCCTTAAAAACCTAAAAGCCTCATTAATCTATAATTATGTTTTAACAACATCCAAATAAATTGTATATAGGATGTACCCACCTACAAGACGGGCCTGGGTGGAGCCAAACACAGTAATTGGACAATCCTTATCATAGTCCCGGTGACCTCCAGTTCTAGCTGGCAGGCTGGATGGCATGTTGAGATTAGAGCGTATGTATCGGCCTGGGCAAACACAAATGAGAATTTTAACAAAAAGGGATTACTAAACTTAAAAGTGTCTAATGTAAGCCTTTGGAATAAAAATTACTATATGTCCCCTGCAGGCTAACCTTTGGAGTCAAAGCACTGAGTAATCCAGTGTTTCCCAAACACCACATCCATCCTCTCCCCATGGCGACACACAAACAGTCTCATTTTAGACAGAGAGGATTGACTGGTTGGCTTCAACACCTGAAATAAAGATTAATTTTTTTTAATTTTAAATCTTAAGCTCCTGCTAGCGGCATGCAGTAATTATTGGGATTATAACGCACTCAGTGAGGTTCATGATGTTCTCTTCACTTCAGCGTGCAGTCTGAAGGATATAGGAAAATTCCCATAATACAATAATGCTGTACCTGCATAGGAGGACAGAGGCCAGCAAGGCCGGGAGTATCCATAAGACTGTCAAGCAGACTGTTATTCAGCTGTCCATCAAATAATAACCCAGACACGGCGCTGCCAGAGTTAGTTGGAGAGGCACTGGTGAGCATAGAGTGAGACCTGAGGATCAGATAAAACAGAGAGAATTCAACTTTATTCACACTTGCACTTTAAATACAACACCATCTATCCACAGTGCAAAGAAAGAAACAAAAGAAGTGTAAAGTCAGTGAGTAAAAGTGGGGTGTATGTGTCTTGAAAACTTCAATAGAGTGAGAACAATGAATGGAAGGAGTGGTAATGTGGGCAATCAAACGGTTAGTTAAGACGCAAGCCAAGATGATTCATTTTCTTTCTTTCTGCCTTTAATCTTTCCAATCATCTTAGAAACATCCTCTCATTTGAGTGCATTTGTGCTCAACACTGAAGGGATTTGTGAATTGTCAGTTTGAGCTAACACCCATTGATGTCTTTGTGCAGTGGTTGCAAAAAGGCACATGGTGGATTTGAGAAGCAATCAGTGATGATCTGCTACTTCTTTTATTGTATATGCACGTAATTGATCAAAGTCGATCCCAGGGCCTCCCAGTAGGGCTCCTTATGTGTCATGGAATTTTTACGTGCAAGAACAAAACACATGGTTACCCATGGACGACCCAAGTGTCAGACTCATCAGCACGGTTTACGTAGTTCTCAGGCAGCAGGCCCGACAGCCCCGATCCCAGCGAGGTGCCGTACAGCCAGCCCTCACTGGCACTGCTCTGCTCCACCGAAGACATGAAAATAAAGTCTCCTGGCACCAGCTCGAGCTCATCGTCATTCTGAGGCACATACGGGTACATGACTTGCAGTGTCTACAGGGGGCAGATGGTTAACAGCTATTAGACAGAGGTACTGTTGAATAAACATGCAGATCTATTATTTTAGGGATAATTCCAATTGCAGCAACATTTCCTTCACTTCATGTCTAAAAGAAATCTAACTTAACAGACAAGTGGGAACTAATTTTGAATGGAATGAAATCAAACCTCATGATTAGCGAACCGAATATCCCGGGAGAAGAGCACAGCCAGCCAGTCACAGCCTGAAGATACATCCACCGTTTTGGCGAACTTCTCCAAAATTGGAAGGTGACTGGCTTGGAAGTGGTATGCCAAAGTGACATGAAGTTGTTTCTTATGAGGCTCGACATGAACATCTGGACAACATAAAAAGAGAGAAATGTGCACAGAAGATGTATTTGTGTATTCTCATGACAATGATGCAATGTTTTTCATTCTTTGGCAATTCTCTACTGACAGACAAATGTCAGTAAATGCAATTAGTCCACAATTGTCCACATATTAATATCAAAATGAGAGCCTCATAAACAGCATCATTCTCGAACAGGCCTGGGAACCATAACCCTGTACACTGGGTCTACAAGACGGTGTACATGTATACTGTGATTTCCATCAAAGGGACATAGGGGGCCTCAAACCTGCTTTAGCGGTTGCTTCAGTTGCAAAATCAGAAGCAAAACTCTTCAGCACCTCCGCCGTCTGCTCCTCCACAAAGAGGCCAATAAAGGTTGAGGAGGTGTAAAGCTCCAGCGGGAGGGGCATTGGTATACGACCTTTCCACTTGGCCACGGTGGTCTGGAGAGCATCGGTCAGAGCCTCCACCTTCCCGTCGGCACACTAAAAGAGCAAAACAGGAAGTTATCAAATGTAAAACTGCTATAAACAGCCAGAACATGAGCAATTATGAACGCAGACACTGACCATAAAGAACTGGCAGAGGGTGATGTGGGGGAAGATGTTGTGTGCCTTATTCTTGCCACAAGAGAGGCGGGACTGCTGCCAGAAGTGTGAGAGCTGCTGGAGTAGTGGTCCACTGGGTCGCAGATACAACACATACTCTCTGGGCAGAGGGTCATCCAAGAAGGGGTCATCCACGTGGGAGAAGAGCCTGGAGTGAGAGACAAGAATACACAAAGTGATGAGTGAGGAGTGGGAGCTGAGTAGGAGAGAGGGCGGCTGATGTCCAACAGAGGGCAGTACTGCTGTACTAGCTCTGTGACACATCATTACAATGTTGAGAGGGTTAGGTCGCTAGATGTTGTATTTATCATTACAAATGTTTCTGTTTGCATTCCAGTTGTGCATTAATAACTGTGGGAGAGCATGTGGGTAAGAGTGTGTGTGTCGCTCTCACCAGTCACAAGCTGCCTGGACGTTTTTCCCTCCTGTCGAAACCAGAGCTTTCAAGCTGCGAAGAGAAAGAGAAATGGAGATCAGAGCACAGTCACAAAATCAATAGTTTCTCTTCCGGACTGTGTTTATTAGAACGAGATTGCTGTGCTTCCACGTGACCAAAGAACAAAGAACAACCATCCCAAGAGAGCAGTAAAATAACCCTTATAATTCAGAACAGGGGTTTATTATTCAGGTTCATGAAACAGCATTGATGCGGATTTGAAACACATTCTTTTCTATGAAAATATCAAAAATATCATCAGTGAAGTCTGTTCTGTTCTAACATGATTTTTTGTGATTCAGTCAATGACTTAATAATGAGCACTGCGTTATTGAGGAGAGGGTTTTTGGCGGCACAACAGCTCACATTCTAGGTTAACAATTCATTTCTGTAGCAGCCAAATGTCACAATATTAAGACCCCCTAAATATTACATAAGTAAGAAGTAAGAAAAAGGCATGGTCCATGCCCTACAACCTGATTTATCTGTGTCATTTCATAAAACTATAACTTCTTGTGATGTTTCTGAAACAAGAGAGAGCTGATTGCATGATTACTCTTGAGTGCTCACAATCTAATTAGTGTCTTTTTATAAAACCTCTGAAGGGATTCACTGCTTCCAGCAGCTTTCTTCGGCTTTGAGGGGACTGACACAGAGTATCTACATGTGACTGTAATTCTTCATCTCTGCCCAGTTTTTCAGTCAATCAACGCATCAGTGGCATAGTTTAGTTATCACACAGGACACTGTTTTGTTTTTATAATAGATGTGATTGTGGACTGCTTGGTGTATTGTGGCTGCAACGCTGAACTGAACTGATGTGAACTAAAAGATTTGCCTCACATTAGGACAAACTTTCCACTTAAACAGAGCCTCCATAATGATGCCATGCTTTATCTAAAGGTTAACATTCCATAAAAAGTAATTGCCACTGTGCTAAATGGCCAATCTAATGAAGAGTAAACAAACATCTACTACTGGTATCAAATAGACCCTGATGGATTTTTAAGGCCGATACCGATACAAATATTTGGTTATTTAAAAATCCGATATGCCGAACATTAGTTATTTGTAGTTATTTATGAGTTCTCACTAAAATAATATGAGAATAATTTGTTTTATGGTCACAACAGAACAGAGGAACATCCAAATATATTAAAGTTCTGATAAATAAAATGTATAAAAATACAAACTTATATATGAAACTTAAAGTCCTTTGAACAAAAACACATTAACAAAAAAAAATAATCAGAGTGGCCCTTTGGTGGACAAACTATGCAACACCAACGCTCATTACATGGTTGACAGTCCATTTTTATTTTTTAAATATTCATTTATCAGAATCATTTATTATAATCATTATAAATGACTCTGATGAATGAATATATATATATATATTTTTTAAATCTGCCATTATAAATGCCGATACCGATAGATCGGGGAAATGCCTAATATCGGCCCACTGATATATCGGTCAGGCTCTAGTATCAAAGTAAAACAAACAAGCAGGAAGTGCAGTTTTCTTCACTATTGCAGAGCCTCAGTTTGACTTAATTCACAGCATGATACAGACGTGTTGCAGCTCTCTATGTGTGCCGACATTGACAGTGTTCATTGTGCCACTCAAGAATTCAAATATCAATGAGCTATTTTTAAATTTGTCCCACTGAGAGGGGCCTAGATACGGAAAAGTCCCTAAACCCCCGGGGCAGTGTGCACTGAAAGAGCACAGTATGCAGCATGGAAACGCCAAGGCTTCATCAACCTAACAGATGGCTCACAGAGCTACTATTTGCATGCAAACACAAACATATATGCAGGGTCAATCTGAATTAAAGGCAAACATAAAGCACAAGACAAAACTTGAATTAAAGTCTCCTGTTTGTTGACTTTATCCTGGCAATGAGCAGCTGACAACAATTGACCTAATGAATCACTTTGTATTCCTACAGTATAAACCACTGCTGCATGAGAGACCGAGAATCATTCGCTGGCTACAGTTGTCTTATCCCGAGATTCCACCTGGTGCTGTGTGGAGGAGGAAAAGAAGAGGGTTTTTCTCTCAGAAGGCATGATGGGATTACAAGCAGATGTGACTGAGGTCACATCAGGCTGATCACACAATCCAATCCAGGCTAGAACATTGGATTGCTTGCCTCTTATCTCTGAGGTATTTTATGAGAGTGAACCCTTGAGACATGAAATAATAGAAAAGGTCTTACGCTCACAGAGAGGTTTACTTGAATTTAATCTGCTTTTAGGCTGCTTAAATAACTAGAAACACTGTTTCAGGTATAAATAATATCAAGCATGATATTATATAATATCATCAAGCATGACACACAGCGTGGTGTTGTTTGCCATTTTTACTTATTGATGTGGGACATACGTTTCTGCTGGAGGAGGATAAAAAAAAAAAAAGATGCTTTGGTATTCGCTCAAAATGTAATGCAGGAAGCTGATGGTTAACGTTCAGGCCTGTACATGGGTTATACAGCAGATGAAATAAGATGTTAACAGTGTGCAAGGCTTTTCATGGCTAAATGTATATGAAAAAGACTGTACTGTCTATGCTAACACTCAAAAGTTGTCCAAATATGAAATGAAATGATAGTTGCTCTTAATCCTTTAATATTGATTATATGCTGTTAGCCTGATCTACTTTTTATTTTTATTACATTTTGCTTTGTTCCCCTACAAAGTTTTACAGTGCATATTAAGACTACAGAAAACTTTATGAAAATTTATGAAATTTATATTTTATTATCATATTTAGGAAAAATGGGATTTTTTTGAACATTCAGCGTTAAAGTTGAATTTACATGTTTACATAAACTTCTTGTTTTTTGTTTACTGGAGGATCCTTCTGCTTAGTGAGACAATAGAAAAGCTTAGTGCACTATGATAGACAACACTGTTAGTGTGTTAGCTGAAACCATCATTTCCATGTAGTCCCACCCAGGTAAATAACCGCCAGCCGACACTGCTGACTTGTTATGCTCACACTTAACTGTGGATTGTGTCTTTTCACACCAATTTCCAAGTGACACAAGAGTTCACAGTGTTATTACAATGATAGATTCTGCTCTCACTATGAGATGTAAGAAACCCTTTGTAAAGCATGGAAATGCCTGTTGCACATTTTGGTTGTAAAAATTCATTAAAATGTGATTCCTTAGAAATGTACTTGTATTAATCCCCTTTCCCACACTTTTTCAAGATACTCTTTCTTTAAATTTTGTACTTCAACTTTTATTTCTGACAGTCATGTTCTCAGGTGTATATTACCGAACGAAGACCATGTTCTGGGATGTCTGTGCAAACTTTTGTGTGCAGTAAAATAAAGTTCAAAAAAATAAATAAAAAAATAAAGTTGAAAAATAAAAGTCGAGACAGCAGGAAGACATCTGGCCTGGCCTGACTGCAGTGATGAAAACTTTAAAAGGTGAGATGTACGTATAGTTTTGCTCTTTCACAACATACACTGTCTTGCATGCACAATGTCTGAACATTTGGATCCTTGGATTATGCTGCCTCAGTGCCCCCCCCCCCTTTCTTACACATGCATAAATAACTGAATCAACAACTAAACACATTAATATAGAGTATATAGTGATTATCACAGTTTATTAGGAATGAACTGTTCATACCGCATTTAATAATAACCAAATAATCTGTGATATTGCATGTGTTTAAATCTGAAACCTCAGCATATTTCAATCCGGGTTTTCACTTTCACCGAGTGGCACTTCATCTGCTGCTGACCCACTCTCCGTGTCTATCACACCAAGGCAATGCTGCAACTAAAGAGTATTGTCATTGTCAATTAACCTATTGATTATCAATTTATATTTCTTTTGGTGGTTAAATATCAGAAAATATAAAAATATAACTATCCCAACCTTTTCCCAAAGCCCAAGTTGACATTAAATTGCTTGTTTTGTCCGACCAACAATCCAAACTGATATTCAATTTACTGTAATAGAAGGCCAAGAAAACCATACAATGTTCACATTTTAGAAGCTGAAATCAGAGAATTGTCGTTAATAAAAATGAATAATTGATTACTGTTGATCAATTGCTCAACTTATAATTTCAGCTCCAGGAATCTGTCAACAACCTAACTATTATAATGCCAGCAAGTTATTGGTTCTAATCAACACACCCATATTATAGTTGTTTTTTCTCAGATTGCATGCTTTCTCAACATCTTTCTTTTCCTCTGTTTTTAGGACGTGATTGTCTGCAACTTTTCTTGGAGTACGAGAGTTATTAAGTTCTATTCACCTTTAAGAAGGGGTAGATAGGCTTTTACATGATTTTAGACACAGAGAAAACTAACTTTTAATCCCAGGCTTCTCGGAGGACCTCCCTAGTTGGGGCCCGGGGTTTTAACTTTCACCTTTCACCCCAATTCAAAGCCCAATGGGTTTGTACCTGCCAAACACTACATGCAAAGTGTTGTCTTTTTCACACTATAGGTTAAGAATAACCTGTTTGAATTGTATCTTGCCAATTCTGTCTTGTTTCCATTTCTCAAGGCTGAAGAAAGCAGGACACTGACATCTCTGGACACAGAAATTGACCGTCTGGGAGCAGCGCTGGGCAGAGATGGCAGAGATTCACAGTCGCTCTTTCTCTCTTATGGGCCAGCTGGTCCATGTTTTGGACAGGAAGACAGCACCTCTTGCACAATAGCCATGTGTGTAGCATCTGCTGTTTGACACTTTGTATTTTTACTTACATTTGTTTTTGCTGAGCTGAATATTCATTGAAACAGTCATGGGCCAAATGTCCTCAATAAAAGCAGCTAACCCAAAGGCCACTCCTTTGCTCTTAGAAAGAACTGAGCAAGTTATTTTTAAACTGCATTTCCTGTTCACAGCTAGACAAAAAGCATAGAGGGTGCTGGGAAATGGCCTTCAAATCGGCAGTACTGTTTTTAATTAATGACCATTATGGGATGAGGACTTATAATTAATTTGCACATGTACTACAGCTGGAGGTGGTATTGGAAACAAATTCAGTTTTAACTATAGATAAAAAAATAAAAATAAAAATAAAAAGTCAGTTCCTGTTCCCACATTTAACCCTACTACAGATAAAATGCTCTGGCTGCCTGTTGGGTGTTTAAACAGCAGCATTTGTGGTTTTTAATACATGTAAACATTTATTTGGACTGTTTATTACAGCTGACCTTTTTTTTAAACTTGGATATCTTCCAGGCTGCTAAAGAAAGTTATGGCTTTATATCAGACAATCTGCACAAGTCTCATAGTATATCATTAGTGTTAGCACTTTGGATTCCCATAAACATTGTGTTTGAAGTTCCTGTGACAAGAATCATCTTGCCTTTCATGGCTACATATTAGCCAAGAAGTGAAAAGGAATTCATAAACTTAAGCCAAAAGTAACAAGCATTTCAAACTGACGTTAACAATATACTGTGTCACCCTGTCTCAACCTACACACACAGCTACATACTCCCAAGGGCCCTTCCCTGACTCAGTTCTATGGGCAAATCAACATTTCCTGTTTACAAGCCAACGGCGAACACTCATCACTAACCACTTACGTATCACTCCTACAGCGCTGAGGGCACGGCTGCTCCCCTCCAGACTGCACCCTAAAGAGAGCCTCATCAGCAGAGGAAATGTGCTTCCCTACGTCTAGTCTGGCCAACTATGCTAAAGCCTGGTGAGCCCATGCCAAACCGAACACCAGATGTTACCGCCCTTTTCATCAACCTGTTCTCTAGCTGACTGCCCAGTCAAAAAAAGAACAACAGTTTGAATCCAGTTAATGGCTTTTCAACAAATCTGTTCAGGATGTGATGTAGGACACAAACACGGTCAAAAGGTGTGCAAAGTTGTAATATTATAACACATACAATTAAATTTGTGTCAATTAAAGGAATAGTTTGACATTTGCCAAATAAATATATTCACTTTCTTGCCAAGACTTAGATGAAAAGATAGCTATCACTTTTCATTTCTGTGTATTAAGTAGCTAGAGCTGGGAGTCAATTAGCTTAGCTTAGCATAAAGACTGTAAGCAGAGGAAAACAGCTAGCCTTGTTTACGCTAAAGCTGAAAAATCCACCTCTAAAACTCACTATTTAACTTGTTGAACCTAAATTGTTAAACCATACACAAATTGAAATGTAAAAGCTAATTGGCTAAAAGCAGCACAGTGACTTATGGAGTCTGTGCTAGTTACAATGTGTAACTTAAGCCAGAAAATGTTTTTACATTTCTGATTGTGTATAGATTAAATACAGCCTGTTACAGCTGGTTAATTACATACATTTATAGGTATTAGCAGGGTCAGAGCCGAGCTAGCTGTGGTATCTGTGGTTAGAGAAAGCTAAGCAGCTGCTGGCGGTAGCTTCATATTTACAGTACAGACATGAAAGTGGAAAACTATTTTCTCATCATACTCTTGGCAAGAAAGTGAATAAGCATATTTCACACAATGTCAAACTATTCCATTAATGGTGTGAATGAATGGTGGCAAGTGTGTTTTTGTGTTTTGGTACCACAGCATTTTGTTTAGGGTCACTAATAAGACCAGCTCATGGTTTTGCACACTCATACATCTTTTCTTTCAAGCTGACAAGGAAAACATTTCAGCACCACATCTTTAACAAAGCTAGCTGTGTACAGCCAGTGTCTGAAACCGCTTTTGCTCGTTTCACTTCATTATTTCTGAAGGGGAAGCTGAGAAGTCCACAAGGGCTGACAGAGCAAGTCAGAGACTGACACCATTAAATTAACTGTGTGGTCTTTGTGTGACTAAAGAATGTTAACAATTCTTCGCTTGGTGTCCATCAAGCTTATCAGATTAAGCAAATAATTATCAACGCTTATCAATTAAATGTGCAGTTTCATCACAAGTGGTATTTTTAGCGCTGCATGAGTGACGTCAGCCAAACATGTGAAAGTGAACAAAGTTTTACCAATGGGGCACAGTGCCAAAATAGTAATGCATCCCCCAGCACTCTTTAAAGTCTCATGATGTGTCATATGGAACTAAGCAAACAAAGCATATGTTTGAAAGTTACAACTGTTGTTCAAAACACCCTCAATCAAGACCTTCTCATTTTAATTAAACCTTGAAAATTTGATTTCCAGATCACACAGATCAGCTAAAAGTGATCTGTCAGGAAGTATGTTTTTAAACATTTATACTGTTCTGTCATTAAACTTTGCAATCTTCAGGCCTTCTTTTAATGAGAAAAATGTTCTCAGTCAGAATACCAAATCTTTTTTCCCCCCAATCTGTAAGTAACATGTGAATCCCCGTGCTTCAGCCGCCCGCACACCACAGTCTCAACAGAGTGCTTCGTAAAGGTCACAAGCCACTTCCGGAAATGAGCGATTTCCTCTTGTCTGTCTTGAGTACAAGCTTAGAGTTTGTTCTTGTACGCTGCACGTGCAGGAACCAAAGTATCACATGTATGCATAAGTTATGTGTAGTAATTATTATATGGAGCCCTTGTTTAAACTAAAAAGGTTTTTTGTAATGCTTTTTAGCATGTACAATTAAAGTGGAGTGAGACATGTAATGGCGGGAGTTATAAAACTGAAAAGAACAGTCTGCATGCACACAAACTTCCTCTTTAAGACACAAAGGCTTTTTAGAAAAATGTCATCTCAGCTAGATGTGTTACAGCTCAGTAATCGCAGTGGTTTTGAAAAGTTTTGTCTGTATGAGATAAGCACTGAGTGAATTACTATTAAAGCATACAAAACAGAGCTGTTCTATAGATTTTGCCATTGTTTTATAAAACTGGAACTCACTACCAACCAAGATAAGGAGGCATAATATTAAACTGAGTGTCCTTTTGCATGACCAATTAAAGTCAAATAGCAACGCCCAATTCAACATTTTTAAACAGACCAAATATCATAGACGCAAATGAATTGATGATATGCAATTTTATTTCTCTTGAGAGCTCTAGTGAGGAAAAATATAAAAATTGCAAACAGGGATGCAAAAGAAAAAATACACAAACCCTTGAACATTTGTCATGCATGGTTGTTTTAAGTGTCAAATGTCATCAGGCAGTAGTCAGTCTAGTGCAGAAACAATTTTTCAATTAATCAATGTAATCAGATGTGAAGATTTGCTGCTTTTGTCTATTTTATGCCATTGTACACTGAATAAACAGTATGTGGGTTTCTGGACTGTTGTTTGGAAAAAATAATCTTGTTGCATTCAATGAAGGACTGCACCAATCAGTCAAACATCACTGACATGCCATCACTGACGCTCACTCACTCACTCAGCCCCCCCCCGTAATGGAAAACATAACAAAATTGGCCAATAATTACAGATATAAATTGATTGAATAGATCTAAAACCAGTGACAATTTCAGATTTTAGGTGGTAATTTTCGTGGTGACTGTGCCTCTTCTTTATGTGACTTCAGAGTGATTTATTTATTTATTTATTTATTTATTTATTTAAGTAGGGATGGACCACTCAGAAAGGAGCCATGTTGTTGTTGTGAACACAGACTTTCTGACCAAATGATGGCAGTTGATTTTTCAACTCTGTGATTGGTCTAAAATATCACACGACACTGCTGTAGAGCCTTGCAGGAAAATTCTTTTCCTTTGGTTCAATGCCTCCATCTACATCTTGTTAGTACCAGATAGAGTAAAAAGGCCTCGGCATCCGTCACGGCAGTCAATGTTCTGTTACATTTTGGTCATCAACTTCATGTTTCCGTTGCTTACAATTGCCACATTATTCCTCTGTGAAATGAAATAAAACAAAGCAGAAGTAGATATGAAAGAGCCGCAGGTATGCCGTCCGTTGACTTTGGTGTTATAAGGTTGTTTCCCATGACCACATAGCAGTACCTCATTTGTTTAAAATAAAGTGGGTAAAGACAGCTCTCTACTTTGTTTAGGACACAATAACTATAATTCAGATTCCTGTGTTCAGCCAAGCAACACAGGGACTCTTTCGGCTTATAAGTGTTGCTCCCAATTTTCAGGTGTGTATGTGACTGCAGTATGCCCAGTTATTTTGGCCACAAGCACGACATTTAAAACTGAACACACACACACACGCACACACTAATGTGTTTCTCATGTGATTGTTCCTCTACACACTGTCGTATACTTCAAGGACTTTATGAATACACTGGTAAGACTGCACAGACACAAAAAGATCAACGAGTGGAGTAGATAAGGAAAAGGAACGAGTAGAATAGACAAGGGAAAGTAACCTACAACAAATAATATTTAGCCATGGTCACGATGATACAAGAAAGTCCCCTTTACACAAGTGCAATGAGATAACCCATAGGCCTAGTTTACACATTAGGAAAGGATTATTAATCATTAAATAAGAGCAGGTTCCCAGGGATTAAAGGGACAACAAGCAAACATATACAGTAACATCACAACAGTGACTCATTGACTCAGTGATCTCATGACAGGAGACTTAACAAAGAGTTAATCAAATGTTAAGCCAAGTCTTAAGGATTTTACTTGTCACATTCTACAATTAGAAAAATTATGTCAGGCTAATTCCTGTTTAAAACAATAGACTAGATTTGGATTATATTTAGGCCAACAAAAAAATAAAAATAATACAGGTAATTGTGGTGAGCAAAGTTAATATTAGACATCCATGGCATAGGCATACACATTATGATAGACTGGGCAGAACTTGGCCTTATGTCATAACCGGAAACATTTCTGTGTATCGTATAAAGAAACTGTCTCCCAATTTTGCATTTACAGTTTTATGTGAATACCAGACCTTACTCCATAGTAGGTTCAGTGTCCTCATCAAACGTGACAGGAAGTGTGTGTTATGGTTGGATTCTAGATTTAAACCTAACTTTTCTTTGTCATTTTTTTATACATGGTGTTGTGTTCTCATAATAAGGAGATATAGACTTCTCTGCATAGTCTGTCCGTCTCTCCTCCCTCCCCACCACTTCACCATAACAACAATAACAATAGTTCTTCAGTTCACATCTTCAGTTGCCACTGCAACGTAGGATGGCAAACTTTGTAAACCTATCCCTATTTTTTTTTTTTTTTTAATTAACATCCTTTTATATTTCTAGTTATTCCAATTAAGTTAAGTTTTTCTCATTTAAGAGTATACATTTATTTGTCTGTGGTGAGCAAAGTTAATATTAGACATCCATGGCACCAAAAGCAAAATAAACACAATGAAACTGTCATATTCTCAGTCGGATCAGTTTCCACACCTGCTTCCGACGATCAGAACAGGGACAAACCACTGTCCACTATCTCAGATTAGACTAGTCATTTCCTGAATGACACAGCAGAAACTCCAACCAATTAAAATAGAGGGACAGTTTCAGTGTATGTGTTTGCATGATTCATGCTCACTTCTGGCTTAAAAAAAAACTTCCTCAATCACAATGAAGCCCTTGTTCCCTGAAGCTATGACTGATAACTGATGTTCCTATTATTACTTCTTCATCTCCCACCAAAGTCTAAGGGAGGACCTGACAGCAAAAACATGCATATCAGACGTTTATTTTGAAGTTTTACAGCAATGGGTCTGGGTTGGTGGCTGAACCAAAGAGAAAGTGACAATCTGCATAGCCACAGATTTCCAGGAATTGGATTAGCGTCGCAGTACTGAAAGCTGGCATCTTGTACAGCTGCTTGTGTTTAGACAGAAGGGGGGAATTTGGGGGCAAGCTGTAAACACAACACTGACACATCATGTTACCTTATCATACCGTGTTAAAAGGTTCCACTGTTAATATTAAAAAATGTCAGAATAGCATGAAAGAAGTTTTTTTGTAGAAAATAATGTAAAACATTAAATTATATACGTCAAAGTACCAAAAATGTATCTTTTTGCTATTGGTATCAAAACTTGGGTTTGTGTCGGTGCTAGTATGACTGTTTTTTGGGGGGATTTTTAAATATCTATCCCTACGCATGTTACTTAATTCTTTATATACTACTACTGTGATAACTACTGTGCCATAAGCGCCAGAGAGATAAATCGAGCCAAACCAACACACCAAACTTAAACAGCTCAGGGTGAAGTGCATAGACATCATATTGCATTACTTAACTATCTGTATTGTTATTGTGTCCCCACTGACATTAAGCCAGACAGGTGTGAAGGTAATGACGTTGAATTATTCTCCCTCATTATAACTGTATAGCTTCAATCAAAGTATATTAGTCTGTCATCAGTAATAGATGCGAATCTACCAACCACAGTCTCTCATTGTGTTTGCTGTGGTTCATTAGGCAGGAAGATGACAACAAAAGCCTGGATGACCTTAGCCAGGTTTGCAGAAGATGAAAAGGCTTAATTTTGGATATACTGTATCTGTCTAGTTAAAAGAAGAAAGACTGTTCAACACTTTTGACCTACTTAGCACAACTCAGATAACTGCCAACAGTCATTCTTAACTTTTAGTCCATTGTTTTACATGGGGAGACAGATTTACACACTACAATTCAGATATTGAAACAAGAAAAATATCTTGGGAGTTAATCACAGCACTCTGAGATTACTGTCGCTGCTGTCAGAGACTCCACGTGAACTATTCCGAATTTCTTTTGTTACATGGAACACAATTTTGCACATACAGAAAGGCTTTTGTGTAAGATGAGGCTGTTCAAATCATGAGGCTTGATGTATAATTTGGGAGTCACTGACGGCCTGAACAATGAGAAGGGAGACTATGATAATAGAATATATATTTAGGTAGAGTTCATACAGTGAGAGCAGGCTAAGATGTAAAACGTGTGACCATAGTGTACGTGCCACATCAAAGGCTATAGTTATGTGTAAAAGGATTAAAGATGGTGTTAAATAGGTATGGTTACCCTGAAGTAAATAGGCTAAGATGGGCTTTATAAAAGCATACTTTGAAACATAAATGTTACATTCTGAATGTCTATAAAGTTACTCTCCCATTCATGCAGCACCTTCATATTTATTTAAATTCCCTCATGAAATTCATATGAATAATATACTATAATCAATGCAATCATTCAATAAATAACCTACTATTATCCAGCATTCGTTAAATTATTATTAACGGTTTAATTGAGATGTTGTGTTTGAACCCAGCAAACACTAGTAGCAAGAAGACACTTTATTTTTTTAATACAATTACATAATCCATACACTGCATTCACAAGCCAACACTGCTTGTTTCCTGGCAACTTCTTCTCTAAAAGATGAATGAGAAGAAGTGTTGAGGAGCATGAAGGAATGTCCACAGGATCAGGTTTTCATTGAAAAACAACAAGAGTTGGCGAGGGAAAGGCGTGACTCAGAAAACACTGATCATCTCTCATATTTTTCTTTTGTGGTGGGAAATGTGTCTAAACAACATATGGACACGTATACGCACAAACACAGCAACACAAAGACTGTAACTACACAAGTGATGCTGCTGTTTTTCTGTTGCATTGCTGGTGAAAAGTAACTTAAGCACAGTAAATGTATTAAGTACATTTATTAAGTCGTGCTTACTTGAGTATTTCAGAGGCAATTTTTACTTATTTTATTTGCAATTACTGATGGCTTTGCAGACAATACGCATATCAAATATGTAGCATTTTATTCAGTACATTTAACTACATGACTGTAGCTCCGATTAAACTATCCACAACATTAAAATGCAACTTATGTGTTAATATACAATATAAAACTGACAGTGGGTACTCTAACTATAAGTACACACAGGTACTTTTACTTTTGAACATTAAGTACATTTTCCCAGTTATTCATACTTTTCTTTAAGTAACGTTTTGCACTTGTAAAGAAGTGTTTGCAATATTGTATTGTTACAAGTATCTGAAGACGTACTCCACTACTCTGCATTGCACTTATCATGTAGCAACAACTATGTTATAAAAGGTCAACTAAGTTTGTATTTGACACTAAAAAAAAGAGACCAAACTCAAGACCATGGCACATCAAAAGTCTAAATAAGTGACATTAAATCATTTTGCATAACATTGCTGTGGAACATGCAGTAGGCTATGGCTGTGTATTCAAGAGTAAAAACTGCAGTTAAAAGGGGTAATTTGACCTGACTACAATGACGTGTATGTGTGTGTGTGTGTGTGTGTGTGTGTGTGTCTTGGGACAGTGCAGCTGTACTCACGCCCTGGTCTTGGGGAAGCCCATGGACAGCAGCACGTCCAGAGTGGACCCATGTTTGATGGTGCTTGGGCGGCTCTGGCGCTGCCTCCGCGGCGTCACTTTGGCATAGAGTTCCTCTTTAGCTGCCATAATTCACTGGTCCATCGGTATGTCGGGTCCTCTGCTCCGCTGGTGTATTTTCATTTACCAAAAAAAACAAAACAGAGGGATGAAAGCGGTAGACTACTTAAACCAGGATGTCTTGTGTAAGGCGGAAGCACGTATAAAACACCAAACCTTCTGAGGTAACGAGCATTTTGCTAGCTTTGACAAATGCTCTGAGCTGGATCAAGCTGCCTCCTGACGGCTCGCACATAAAGTCAAAACCATCAGCAGGGGGGTCAGCCATGGGAATTCACTTCTGCTCTCTCCACGGTGCCCCCGATACACAGAGCCCGAGCGAGGTGAACATGTCTGGTTCCTGCTCGCCGCCTCTCATCCGCTCCGCTGAATGAAAAATCAGATGTTGTATGAGCTTCCTTTTCCACACGATGTCTTATTTATGAATGGATCCTGAGCGAGAGGAGGTTTAGCCTGTAAAAGATTGCAGCTTCAACTGAGCAGCCCCATTAGTTAAAGGAACAGTACACCGATTTGTGAGAGGACAGGAAGTCCGTTTTAAAGGCGGAACCATAGACTGTGTATTTATTAATTTAATATTAACGGTCTATGGGCGGAATATGGGTTAAACTGAGATTGACATACTATTCTCGGTTAGACGCGCCTTTGTTACACTTATGCAGTAAAATGAATACTAAATTAGTTTAGACAGTATGATGAAAAGTACCGAGGTATTACAATAATACATCCATGGGTAGGACTCATAGGTAGGGCTGGATGGTGGAAAATGTCATAGGAAAATGTTCGTCATACTTCCTGTCTAAAGTGTGTCGACACTTCACGCATGCGCAGTGTACAGTAAGTGGCGCCGCACGCCATCTTCAGTTGCCACAGCAACGGAGGATGGCAAACTTTGTAAATCTATCCCTATTTTTTTTGTTTTTAAATTAACATCCTTTTATATTTCTAGTTATTCCAATTAAGTTAAGTTTTTCTCATTTAAGAGTACACATTTATTTGTCTGTGGTGAGCAAAGTTAATATTAGACATCCATGGCATAGGCATACACATTATGATAGACTGGGCAGAACTTGGCCTTATGTCATAACCGGAAACATTTCTGTGTATCGTATAAAGAAACTGTCTCCCAATTTTGCATTTACAGTTTTATGTGAATACCAGACCTTACTCCATAGTAGGTTCAGTGTCCTCTTCAAACGTGACAGGAAATGTGTGTTATGGTTGGATGCTAGATTTAAACCTAACTTTTCTTTGTCATTTTTTTATACATGGTGTTGTGTTCTCATAATAAGGAGATATAGACTTCTCTGCATAGTCTGTCCGTCTCTCCTCCCTCCCCACCACTTCCCCATGACAACAATAACAATAGTTATGTACGTACTGCCCACTGTTTACTGGCTATATTAGCCCATATACACAACCCCACCCCCCTCCTCCCTCCCTCAGCCTGGACTGAGGTCTAACTTAATACTTGAACAATGGCTGTAAATCTATCACTTCAAACCTCTAATATTGACTGTTGATTAGTGTTTATTCTATGGTCTACTTTTAATACCCATTTTTAATGCCGTCTTTAAAAATATGTCTACATCATTCTCTTATATTGTCCATATTTAATGCTGGTCTCTAGATGTTATCCTTGCACTATTGGAATTAGTTGCACTACCACCATGACACACTCATAGAGCACCTTACCATGCATACTGAATCACAGGGTCACTGCAAACATCTCATGCTTGTTCATCCCTTTTTATTTAGTATCTTTTCCTTTTGTCCATATTATCATCCTATTTATGATGTTTGTGTATGCTGTGTGTGATGTCTTTAAACTACTGGGACCTTGAATTTACCCTTGGGGATCAATAAAGTATCCATTAGTGGTTTATATACGATATGAACACAAAGGAATGTTGAGGATATGCAGCATGTGGAAAACACTTTGATATATTTGTGTGTTATTTACATCCATACTGGTGCTGCTTCAAATGTGCAGTGCTCAAAGCAGAGGGCGAGGCTCTTCACTGGAATAGTCATCTGCTGTGGTCACTAACATACTTTTGGTTTGTGTTTGTTAAGCTTTCAGTCTTCAACTGTAATTCTCTAATTTGCAGCCAGTGTAAACAATTACCCTGGCACACCTTGATAAAAAGAAAAATTATTAGCAAAGAAAAGCAATGTATACTGTAGTTTAACTATTTATGCAAAGCTTATCTTATTGACACACAGGACAGTAGATTCAATTCAACAGCATTTTATTAACCATACATAAAGCAATGTTACAATTAGCTGATTCATCAGCTTTACATTTTCTACAAAAGGAAAAGTCAAGCAATGTAGAAAACTTTGTGTTTGTAATGTAATTATTGTACCTGATATGGTTATATAAACTCATGATATAGTGATGTCTGACCTTAACCATTTTAACACATGACCCGAGGATGTGTGGTTAAATAAAACTAATGTCCTTTTACTGAAAGTAGACAGACCTAATATTAGGACCATCATGCCAGGACAGTTTGGGTAATTAATAATTATGATAAAGCTACACATGATGCCATATAAACAAGCAGGTAACCATTTAAAAAAATTGTTTAACACATTACACTCCCGTTTGAAATTCATGAAAAAGTGCAGCATCATAGCTGACATCTGTTTGTTTCAAAAGGAAATTTACTTAACTGTCAGTCTACACCCTGTTAAATACCAATTTCCTTAGCCAATGTAATTAAGTTACAAACACAGACAAGACAACCAGAAAAATTTACTAGTTAGACTAGAAATCATGTGTTAAAGAGAACGTGCACATAAAATGTTAATATCATACAAGCAGTAGTTGTCTCATTTTAATGGCAGGAAGATTAGATAACTGCTTTTTAAATTGTTCTGAATTACAAATGTGAAAACAGTTATTTACAAGAAAAACAAACTTAAATAGGAAAAGAATATTGTACATTACAACAGTTTTGTTAAAAGGAAAAGACCTCAGAGACACTATGATCCATGTATGCTCCCACAATGTCTCAGCTTAGATACACAGACTGATAAGAGATATGTACTGGAGAGAATTAAGTTGATGGGTCAGTACACGTAATAAAAATGTGGTTCTAATGTATCCATTTTCCTTATTTACCAAGATTTTTCCTATTACCCGTACTGGGAGTATCTGTACGCCATCTGATTTGATGCCTTTACATGCAGATGCATCATTTGAACAATAGTTCTGTTATTAGGAGGCGCAGGAAATCCGAAGCACACAGAAACACACACTCCAAACATAGAAAAATGTCTGAGGCTAAAATGTGTCACTAGTAGCCACAGCTTATTCTATTAAAATAACCTAGCAACGTTTGAAAGAGGTCTCATAACCTGTAGAAAATGAATCCTATAACATTGTTGTATCTGAGACAGGTCTTGTCAACAAACAAACAATCACACTGGTCAATAAAAACTTCAATTTAGGGGAAATAAAAAGACGTCACTAAAAACCTCAGGCAAAATCCACGCTGAGAGACATCAGACCAAAGTTTTCTCCTGTCGTCACTGAAGACTAAACCACGAATGATGACTTCTGTTTGAACTCCCCCTGTACACAAACATATTAAACATCAGAACCAGAATTTGTTTTCTACAGCTGTAAAACTGAACTGAAACTATATACTACCCTCAATTAAACAAGCAAACTTGACTGTGATACACTGTACATCTCTGGGAATGACAGCAATGCTCATACTTACATCTTCTTCGTCACCACCACCATGCAGTGATGTGGGCTGGTAGACCACATTGGGCTTTGGTTTGCTGCAGGAAAAATTAAAAAGAACATGCCGAGCTTGTCACAAAGAGAAGACCCGTTTATAGATAAAACCTGAACAAACCCTGCATATCAGGGAGGAAATAGTGTCAAGTCAGTCTGGAGCAGCAATGCAGTCTATGGGTTATCTGCTAAAGTTCATTAGAAAGTATAAAAAAAAATAAAAGAAAATCCTCTTACCTTTCCTTCTTCTCTGTAAAGAGAAGAATGAAAAACGTCATTGGTATGAAGTACTTGAAACATTTAATACGTACAAGTTTGTGTATTGACTCATTTTCTTGAATGTGGCAGGTTGTAGTATAAAGATAAATGTTTTTCAATAAACCTTGTGCTGGCAATGTGTGGAAGTTAACAACCTTCTTTAACTGGTTAAAATACAAGAAATCTGACATTCCACTATTCAGATGTCCAAGGTTTCTGGTAATATCAACATAGTCAGGATACTGATGATCACAGTAAATGCTATGATGTTAATATAACGTAGAGAACTCACTGGGCAGGTATCCTTTCTTGTTGGCATACCAAACGCCAAGTACCAGCACGATCACTAGCAGCAGAGCCACTACTACCCCAGCAACAATTCCTCCGGTGTTTAAGTCACCTTGAAGAAAGCATACCATTTTGAGGTTCATTAGCTGAATTACAGTCAAACATTGTGGTGTGGTTTAAAAAAGAAAAAAACATTCAAATCTAAACTTTTGCAGCACTCAAATGATCAAAAGAAAATTTAAATGGAGGGTTGGATCATATATTGGCTCCAACAATGCAGCTAAACCGGTTTACTATCCTTGATGTGTTGACATGCAGCATTCCACACCAGCTGAAACTGGTTTAAAAAGATTTCCATTTCTTTAATATGTAAGCTCAGGCTAAAGCATCTTTTCAACAATAGAGAAGAGTACTTACGGACTTCCATTGACATGGCTGCACAGCGCTGAGGAGGACCAGCAGTGTTGGAAGCCACACAGAAGTACTGACCTGAGTCCATCTTGGTTATAGCTGGAAACTCCTGAAGAGACAGGGACCATTATTAATTTTTCAAGGCCATGGGGACCATTCCTGTTACAGTAACAATGGTACAAGTAATAGGTCGTAGCTGACCAGGTTGCCATTCTTTGTATTAAGCTTGTAGGTGGCATTTTTGAAGCCAGAAATGGTGTTAGGATCAGCAGGCAGAAGGACGCCATCTTTGTACCAGTTGTATTGGGGCGGAGGTGAGCCAACAGCGTCATTGCAGGACAACAGGGCCACCCCGCCCGTCGTCACCGAGGCGGGGACCCTACACAGGGGCGGAGATGGAGGCACTGCGGGACATAACATTCAGTTTTCAGCTGGTCTCCACACGCACAGTAATAAACAACTTCCATTCCAGTGCATAAAACTACAGACAAAGACGTTAACCTCACAAATATATTCGTATCTAGGTGGATATGAATGAAAAGCTGTGTTTGCAAAATGTTATTACAAAAGATCTTTACCCAGAACTGTCAGCTTCACTTCGACTTCCCCAAACTGGCCGGTGCTGCCAGTCACCTCACAGTAATACACTCCATTATCAGTGCGGGTCACTTTGGAGAATCTCAGATTACTACCGTACAATATCACTCGGCTGGCATACGGCACTGTGGAAGAATGGCAGCATTATGGAACAGACTCAAAAGCATCAAGTGACAAAATGAGTTGCTGCCATCATCATTTTCAGGATCACTTTTACCTGACAAATGTGTCACCTAAATGTGTCTGCAACTGCACAATGCATTTAGGAATTAGGTCATGTCACAATTTTGCAAACATTATGGATTTTTTTGGAAATAATGTTTTGGTAGGCTCATTTAAAACTGGTTAAGATATGTTCAAAATAGATACTGGTAGCCCAGGAAGGAATCAAGGAGATAACACTGATCAGTTCTTTCTTGACCAAATTTCAAACCAACTGTCATTAAAACTTTAAAGTCGTTTTTGAGATACCCTAACTAACAGAAAGACAGACAAACCATCAGACATGACCAACAACAAAAACTTCCTTGGTGGGAAAAGAAACTGCCATTTGTCAACATGCTACCTAAAGAACACAAACAAAGATTATGAAACTACTTACATGTTGGTTTCCCATCATACACCACATACGACTGTGAGCCTTTTAGGTCCTTAAATTTCCACTCAAGTCTAGGGCTTGAACCGAAGTCGGCTGAGTACGTGCATGTAAGGTCAGTCCCTGAAATAGCAGAGTTCACAATTAGAAATATGTAATACGAAATAAAATGGTATTATAAAAAAAAAGAAAAAGAAAAAGAAAGCAATTCTGAAATTTGTCCCACTGAAGCTTGCACATTTACTGCATGATATTTAAGATTTTGAAAACTCAGGCCATCATAAGTCCCAATCACAGGCATTCTTGACTCCAGTGACCTTAAAGGCCCTGACACACTAACCCAATACTCGTCCGGACAGTCTGGCGCGGTCAGTTTGGAGTCTGTTTGGTGTCGGAGGGGCCAACCTGACCTGCTGGGTCGGACGGGCAGTCTGATCGGTGGAGTTCTAGCCCTTGACTTGCAAATCAGTGCACTTATGTTAGCGTGACAAGCGGCTCTAAAAAAATCTGACAAATCTTTTAAACTGACCTTTGTTGATCTGAAATGAAGACAGATTCAGCAACTACATGGCCTATGTCTCGCTTTATTTATATATTTATTTACGTTATGGAGACGCACAACATCTTGCTCACGCACAGAATGTATTCTCAAGTCGGCGTCGCTTCGGTGTGTTCAGAGGCACTCTTTGAGCAACTCAAGTCCAACTGCCCTTTCTGCCGAAAGTTGGCCATCCGGTTGGTGTGTCAAAGTCTTAAAATATTTGTATTTTGAGGAGTTAAGTCCTCCACAAACTTCCTAATAAAACAAATACAATCGATCAGATTTGAACCAAACGTGCAAATTAAGGAAAATTATAACAGACTTTATGTCACATTAAAACTCAAGAAAAAGGAGACGCAAAAAACAGATGGGGAATATGCCACTCCAATTAAAACACCACTATATGGCATCACCAGCTTCCCCCAAACTGGAGAAAAACTAATTGGTGTGCTAGGAATCAAAATGATGGAACTTACTCCCCTTAAAATGACAATTTATACACAGGTGTTCTAAAAATAACTTTGTTATCTCTAGTGTTTCGCAGGTTACAAAAAATATATTTAGGTTGCCTTGCAAGTCACAAAGGAGCCTGTGGATGTGCCAAAACGTAACTACACTGTCGCTGATGTGCTGGAGATTAATTAAAAAAATTAAAAATTAAAAAAATCTACAGCTTGTTGGGAAAAAGCCTCAGTTAGGTGCATTTCCACTAAACACTTTAGGTAAGACGCTCAACAGTGTGGTACCAAAACTAAAAATCCCTAATGTTTCCTCCATAAGGATTTTGATTATTAGCTATAATGTCTAAACCATCCAAGATAGACATACCACAAGCTACCAGATTGTGAAAAGAAGGTTTATAACCCTGTTGAAGCCAAAAGTCTGTATGATATCAACCTTGTTTGGGGAAAAACCTGTTTTATCACAATGTCTCGGAGAAGTCCTACTTTTCCCACAATCCTAAGCGTAACAGTGATGTCCCCGATTGGTGGAGCTTACTGTTACCATGGAAATGTTTTCCGCAATCTCCAGCAGCTATACAGAGCTGCTACCATTGAAGTCTATGGCTGTTTTTCTGTATGCAGTCCTGCATCTTTGCCTTTTTTGTCGTTTTCAAAATGTTCTGCCCGGAATCAAATGTATGCTCACAATTCACCTCGTGACTGGTTGGCTTGGTTCCACGCTTTAAATTCTTAATAGCATTTAAAGGAGACCTATAACGTTTTCTGTATTTCTTGTCATATCTATAATTTTACAATGTCGGGTGTTGGTGTTTAACGTGGCCAAAGCTTCAAATAAAGGTAAATGTATTTAAAAAGAAATACAAAATCTCAGATTTCCCACTGTTCTGAACACTCCAGTTTAAATAGTTTTTTCTACTCCCGGCTCCGTATCATGTCATATCGAGTCGGTTTTCTACATGTCGGTTTTCTACATATGAACATAATAATACCAGGGAAAGCTGTAATCTTCGCTACAAATGTTAATTTCTCCCAAATTTCAGGTCACATTCTAGCTGGAACATGTCCAGTTGTGTAACATTTGTTTTAGTTGCCTTTATTGACGATTTCTGACTGTAGAAAGTGCTGCTATATTCCATTACAATCCAATGCTAACTGGATGTAGCTACACGCTAACACCAAAAGTTGTAATCTCGACTGCCAATGTTGTTAATTTCTCTTAAAGTTTGGGTCACAATTCCGGCTGGAGCATTTCCAGTTGTGTAGTATTTGGCTTAGAGGCCTTTGTGATTTGTGCTGCCATTTACTCCATTGCAGTCAGTCCTGGCTGCAACGAACTGTACTCTTTAAAAGTTACTGCTGATAACGACCCAACATTTCCTGATTTTGCTGCTTCTAAATAAACGTTTTTAAATAACGGTGGACTTTTATTGATAAGAATTTATATGAAACCGTTCCAGTTTTACAGCTGTTGCTTTGACCACTCAGACTCTTTGCAACCTTAGAACAAGTATGTCTGTAGTAATATTCTACATATTTGTGAATGTGGGGAAGTTTTATGAAACAAAATAAAGGTTATTGTTTAGCAGCAGCTGCCTTTTTCTCAGGCAATCGCGGGCCAGACAGCTGGGGATATTAGAGCAGGCAGCACCAGAACAAAAACAGAGACACATCTCTCATGATGACATTCAAAACACACTCACTCACTAAGTGGTTCATGTGACATACTCTACTATTACTATATTACAAATATACATCAGTATTGTTTGTCCAGGAGCTTATTGATACTTCAGTATTGACCAGTCCATCACCAGTACCAGTTTAGTACCAGTTCTCTACACCCATCCCTACTCATCAGTAGTCTCAATAGTCTCCTATTGAGTAACAAGACAATACCAACCTTCCCATCTTTACTCTTTAGAACAGAGTGAATGTAAAAACATTTTCAGGACTCACCTTCATTTTCTTTCACCTGCACATCGGCGTTGCTGGTGGTGACTGAAAAGCCACTTACACCTGGACAGAGATCAAAACAAAACACAATTAGACTTTGAGGCTTGCTGTCACTAAAATACAGCCTTGTAATTTGCACTGGTGAACATATATAGTAGACAATTTTTTACATTTAAAAAGGTTAATTGCATAACCAAGTCATTGTTTGAGTTTGCTAAGCATGCAAGACTTGCGTGACAGACATTCTTCACCACAATTTTAAAAAGGGTGCCGAGTCTAAATTTCACTTCCTCCAAGTACAGATATTGCTTTTAATCTTGACAGATATGATAAATTAGTCACTGCAGTCTTATCGGTGGTGTAGCAGCAGTAGCCATTCAAAGTAGGGATCAACAGAAATTTTTATTTATTTTTTTTTAGAGTCGGCAGCCTTAGCCAAGGACCGATACGGGATGCCAATTTTCTTGCGCCAATACTCTTTTGCTCCCTCAATTTACATCATAAAAATGTAAACCCTGCCACATATGGATGCACCGCATATGGTTAACTGTGCAAGGGTAAAAGGCTACAACACAGTTTTGATGATGCATTGCTTGCTGACATATTCTGATACAGATATCAGGTCATCAAAAAATGTCCTTTGTCAACACATTTAAATAATTTAAGAAAACTAACTTGAAAAGTAGCCATTGAAATAAACTGCTTGATTTGTAATTTAAGACTGCCATGGTGCTAGTAGTGGAGGGGCAGTGCATGGTCTGCAAATGAACTGCAGCATCTCCAACAACACAGAGCTGCCTGTGGACGTCTGTAAATGATGCCGGGAAAAAAAACTATCGGCGAACGCAGCAGCCACATATTGGCCGATGCGAACACATGTAAAAACCCAAGAATCGGCCGGCCAATAAAAATCAGTCTATTGCTAATCCAAAGTAGACACAGCCAGGTTGTAGATACTAGGCTCTCACTAACACTGTAAAATCAATCTTTTAAAAAAAAAAAAATAAATAAAAAAAAAAGGATAACTTATAATGTATTGTTTATGACAAGAATAAAACCATGAGTATTTCACAAGTTGGAAATTTTTGAATTGAAGGCAGCTGGAAGCCTATCTTTTTAATCTCCCTAATATTAGGTTAGGGCTGGTTCATTGGGAATATAAAAGCACTCTGCTATTATATTCATAGGGAGGAAAACAAGAAGGTACAGCAGACATGAAGACTCGTAGGAAGGAGGATGATTCAGTTTTGATGGAGATTAGCATCAGTTCTAAGATAACATCTGATATTGGAGCTCTGCTTCGTATGCTTTAAAAAGTGTAGTCAACTACATGGAAGATAGATGTTAGTCCAGAAATGATAGCTAGGAGAAAAAAGTGGTAATTAAGCATCAAAATGAAATGCAGCAATTGATTTCATTCAATTGTTTTGAATCATTTTTACTGCTGGTTCCAACTCCTTAAACGTAAATACTAGATTCCTTCATCTTCCATGATGGTATACTGAATAGCTGAATGAATAATAACTCAATGTTTTAGTTTTATACTGTTGATTGTAGAAATTTAGCAATTTGAAGGTGTCAATTTGCAATAAGAAAATGGAAAAATTGTTCATGAATTTCTGACATTTTATAAACTATGAGCGATTAACCAATGAATTGAGAACATAATGGGCAGAAGAATGAATATTAAAATAAAAAAACAAGATTTATTAACAAAATCTTAATGTACTAAGCTTCATTATAGTTAAAAGTAGTGTATTATCAATGACTGAAAGGGTGCTCTCAAAGCTCAAATGCTAACAGTATGACATCATGTTAAAGATCACACCCATTGTCAAACAGTCACAAGCCATCAGGCCTCATTCCTGTCTACTGAGCAAGAAAACTTCCAGTGAAACTGTCAACACTCTGAAAATGGGTCGTTTTTCCCCCAGGCACAAAACATTATAATTTTTCTCATATACAATTGACAGCACAGTGTAGTGAAATTCAAGTATTAGAAGCAGTGGACAGCTATACATACTGCATCTAGGGAGCAGATTGAGTTTCAGTGCTTCTTGCTCAAGACAGAGATTCGATCCCAGGCCAAAGGAGACACAATATTGTGGTTGAGGGGCAACCACTCTACCTCCGAACCACAGCCACCCCATCAGTAGTGCAGCTAGAACAGAGCCACGAGTGACTAAAGTACTAATGGATGCAGACACAGGCCTGTCTGTCACATAATAAACATCTATTGCACCACTTTACATTATACTACACTGCCATTACTGTAAGTATTGGGATTTACATGATTTAACTACTACCTTTCTGTCAAGATTGTGTAAGCTTCAACAACAGGAAACAGCAGTAGGAGCCAGTTAATATTTAACTATATGCAAAGTTGTACAGATGAAAATATACAGATAGCAAGACTTTAAATTATTATGTGTACCAGCAACATAATGTTAACTAAAATTTACAAATTGTATTTTTATTGTAGATACTTAAATTCAGACTTCCTCGACACCCTGCAGATGTTTCTTACAGGTCTCAGCTGAGATTAGGCACCACAGTCACAGTTTTGGTTTGAAAATAAGCATGGTGTATAGGAAGAAGTAAGATAAGCCTCAAGTGTAAAATGAAACCAGAGCACTCAATGACTTCCTTGTTTGCATTCTTTGTGAGTTTCATGGTTGGGGGAGGCTAATAGTGTGTTCCACTTACCTTGGCCAATGAAGCCAATGTTGGGAATGACATCACACCTTTTTTTTAAGTCGGATTTTCATTGTTTTTATAAGCTCTAGCTGGGATTTCCATGGTCAGTAATGACACAAATAACACAGAAGTGATTAGAATTGTATGTTAGTACAGCTTTCACAACTGTTGATGCACAGAGCAGCCATATTGGATTTTTAACTCTGGGTACTCGGTGGTTGCCCGATATCGGAAGTCAGGGGGCTTGTTTCCAACTTGGAAAATCCAAGTTCTGAGTACAAATGGAACGCACTATAGGTATCCTTCAATGTAAAGAGAGCCACGTAAAACTTAATTTAAATAATAGATGTCTCTGCTCAGTGCTACAAGTTTAAAGCATTAAAAAAAGTGTCCATTTTATACAGCAGATTATGAATAAACGCAACATAATTTGGAGGTTCCTTACTGGAAATTCTTACAAAAGATGCCTAAAACACCAATAACTGGTGTTTAACATTTTTGGTTACCAGTTGTTCGAAAGTACTCTTGTATGCATGTCCTTTTAATTTCATTGCTAACAACATGAATCATTACTTTTGCTCTGTAGAAACAGTAATAATACAGATAAATTAAACAATAACCCACCTACACACGTTTTTAATTTAATATCTTTTTTCCCACTATTTTTTTATTTATTATTTGATAGGGACTATGCATTTTTATGAACATTGTATTAAAAAATGCCATAATTAGTAAAAAATAACTAATTTTTATCTTTAGTTTTGCTGTTGCTTTATATACATATGTATTTTTTATTTTATTAATTTATCGTCTTATTTATTAATTAGTTGTCTTATTTTCTGTGTTTTGTTCAATATGATATTAGAAATTTTAAACTGATTAAGTTGGGGGCTTTTAAAAAGCCCATTGTTTTTTATCTCTCTGCACTGTATTTGTTATCGTTGTCATTTGGTACATTTTAAATTGCGCAAATAAACCTAAACATACAAAAATATTGGTCCATCCATCCACAAATCCCAACAATATGAGTGGCAGTTGGATTTGTGAACATAAGTATCTAAAAAAAAAAAAAAGTGTGTGGAAAGCTAAACACCTAGGTTGTGTTCACACACTGACACTATTGTATGACAGCTTTCTTAATAGGATGTAATTCAACTTTTTGTGGCCCCTTTAGTGTGCTCATCTAATTGTGGCATCAGTGAACCTTGATCGGTTTTAACATTGCTATAATATTCACATTTTTGCGTTAAGGCCCCTAGGAACAGGAATGTGGAACCACATGTATTTGCATACATTCTTCCTACATTTATAATAAAGTTGCAATGGCTTTAATTCTTACAAAACAGGTGGCACTAATACATCTTATAAATCTGTCCACATCTAACACATTTCAGTGGTCCCTGGTTTTACAGCTGCTCCAACACCTCATTAGTCCATTTTCTGCCATTTAATTTTAAAAGGGACATTGTAGTAAACCTTTTAAATATACTGTAATTCTAGACTACAAAAGATAATCCTACTTTAAAGGTCACTAATGTGAAATTGGTCCTAAACTCAAGTAAGCAGGCCAACATTTTGTTTCCAGGACTAGGCCCGAAGCTCATTTGTGGATGATTAGGAACTGCAACACAACTGCCAACAGTAGGCCTACATTTCACATTAAGGGACAACATATCTACTATTGTTGTATTGAACTATGTTAAACAAGAAAGACTTTTAAGCGTCGCCTTTCCTCAAACTTCATAAAGTATCACCAAACTCACTCACCTGTCGCAGCTAAAAAGAACAAAGCCACCGAAACCAACCCGCTGACATGCATGTCGACCAGTTTGCTCCTTTTCCAGCAACACGACTGCGTCTGTTTTTAACTACACACCTAGAAAAGGGAACAGAAAGTGCTAAAAAATCTTCCTTACGTCGAATAAACAACTAGGCGCTTATATTTCCCAACTCTCAACTCCCTGTATCGTAGTTTCTGTCTGCGATTACCGTTCGCTCTCACCTGAGGAGTACGCCCAGGTGTCAAGATAAGTAACTTCCGGTAATGTGATCCTCTTGGGTAGGGACAGAGTGGAAAAACAGGTTTGACTACAACAAAGTTCTTAGAAAGCACGTTTACATGGAGAAAAAAAAACAGTGGCAAGTTGATCGTTTATTACCCAGGCCAGAGCGGGACAGGTTGGGTTCAGGTCTTTGAACCCTTCGCCACCGTGCCACTGATTTTTATGGCCGTGTATGTGATCTCTTACAGTTCCTCCTTCACTCTTGATTAGTCAGGAATTATGTCCTGAACGATTCCGCATCCTTGATTGAAGTGAAACTGTCATGCAACACCCATAAATCAAAATGATGCGGCATTCTTAAAATGTTTAAAAAATAATTAAAAAAATAAATAAAAAACTGTAATAAGTAATCATATTAACTCGGTCATACAATACAAGCAAAAAATAAATAATAAAATAAAAAAAACACGCCAATGTACCATGATGATTACTATTACTACTATTATTATTTTAATTTTTAATTTAAAATACATTATGGTTGCACTATACATTTATGATAAATGTACTTCAAACAGTGAAACTGTGGATAAATGCAAAGTACAACATTTCATATCAGCAATATGTTTATTTTCTAAGCATCTAGATTGCATTTATTTTGTATTAATTAATAACACAATTAATGTAAAAACATTACTACCTGAGCACCTGTGATCTTTCAAGTGTGAAAGTGTCTTTCTAAACATAGCCGGTTTATTGATGAAATTAAGTTAGAAGTCTCACTCCAGTCTGGGAGGAGGCCCTCTATACAATGGGAAATCAGCCAAAAGGGAAATATAACTGTTTGACCTAACTTTGTGCGCACATGTACAGTTGGTAATTTCTCAGCAAGGCAAAATATTGTCACTCTGTATCTTTTAACTCTGTAGGTGTAGTATTCCACTATGTGGTCAAAAGTATGTGGACATACCAGCCAGATTCCTAAATGTTGTGAAAAAAACCTCCCAGAAGTGTGAAGGCTGTTATAGCCACATATTAACGCCCACAGTTTTAGAATGAGATGTTAGACAATTACAGATGGGTGTAACATCCGGGCTTGCACATACCTTATTTCGTTGTCCACATACCTTTGGCGCTATGGTTTTTAATTTGTCAAGACCTCCATGAAAGAGTGAACACATCCATATTTTGAGGATAGTGGGGGTAGTGCAGTTCTCATTTATGAGGACTGTACTGAGTAGCTACTAAAGTGAATTGTTTTCAGGATATTGTAAGAATGCAAACACATTCTTTTAGCCTAACATGATATTAATCCCTAAAGTACCTGCTGGGACACAATACTCTGTGTTGCAATTTTTTTTTTTTTTTAGTAGTAGCATCCAATTTGACCCAGGGCTACCCTCTACAGGACATCAACAGCACCCTCACCTTAACACACAGACTAACTGTGGACATGCATGCTGGAGCTCTTGTATTAACACATGTAAATGGTTGTTTAGTTTCATTTAATGAAAATTTGTTACGTTTCAGTTCAGTTTATTGTCATTATACAGTACATAGTACAGCAGTGCTTTTCAGTGCAATTAAATGATTGTGCTTTGGCTACACACCAACTACTCAACTATATATATATATATAGTAAAAATCCTTTACATTATCAGAGAAAACATTGCACCATATAAAGCATATTCAGTGGCCATGTATAAATAGAACCTTGTGGATCTGACTAAACATATAGCTTTCAGAAACATACTGTATATTTATGACAACAAGCCTCAGCTGAACATGGATCATGTGTTTCAGGCACAAGTGAAAGGCAAAGTAAAAACTGAGTTTGTGTTTTGGTTTTTCTTCGTCACAATAATCGAGGGACTTTATACATCGTCTCCTCATAATAGAATAGAATATAGACTTTATTGCTCATGCATCTATTAGTAGTCAGTCAAAAACAGTTTAAAAGTTTTTTGTTTCTCTGCTAGCCATTAGCGCAAACCCTGTCAAAATTATCTTTGTTGCCCTGCCCAGTTCTTATTGACTAATACAACGCAATCTTGGGCCTGTGCAGCACAAGGTCGCCTCGGCCTGCCCTCATCACTTGGCAGCCAAGAAGAAGACACAGGGGACAGATTTCAGTCAGGTAAGACAGATTGCATACCTTAAGATACTCAGATACTCAATAATGTCACATTGTGGAGCGCAACATTTCATCACTTTTGAGCTGGAGAAATTTAAATTGCTAGATGGTTTAGCAGTTTTCATCTCTCTTTAAAATCCTTCTAATTGGCGGTCCTCGTGTGCAGTTCTTCCTTTCTTGATTTTAAGACTAAAGGCTCAAGCTAAATATCTTTCGTTACATTTAATAAAATTCCTAAAGTTATTGAATGTAGATATTGAATATTACAGAATATAGACTTTAAGTTTAAGACAAAGTCCCATTCATGCTTTTTACTCGTCACCCTGTTAGACACATCTGTCAGAGATCAAGACCTATCCAACAGATTTATACTGCACATTTCAATAACTGCTTAAATATAAGAGTATAAAGTGTATTGCAGTAGTGTGTGTGCTTAGTATTGATTGTATGATGCAGAGTTAGCATGTGACATACTAAATATATTCTGTACGTTCATTCAGTTCAACTCATTGCACTTTGTGCATACACACAACTTCAGGATGGTCTGACAGCAGTCACCAGATGATTATGGGTGCAGTGTTAACGAATGCAGCAGTTTGGCGCCTTGTTCACAGCCAGTGAATTTCCAGCAGCAGGGGAAGTGTCATCAAGGTCAATAGTAGGCCACTGCAGCTTTGTAATAGGACACTCCACGCTGAGCATGGGAGGAGGAGCTCTGCAATAAGAAAAGTAATGCAGATTCAGAAGGAGGAGCATTTTGTTTTCAGTCACTCAAATGTTTTCTTTTTGTAAAATAACAGGATGTGCATAGCTGTGGTAAACAATTGCCATGAACACAAGCAGCTTACTTTTCTCAACCACTGAGGTTTTGGATGCTGTGCCTGAGTCGGCAAATTTGATGTTGCAGGTGAAGTTGGACTTGCCGTTGGGCAGGTTTTTAAACAGTAGGCGACATATGTTGCCCGGGAAGATGCGGACTCTGGCGCGCTTCTTAAAGGGGGCATGCTGCTCCTCATCTGGGTCGGTGGTGTCAAAGAGTCTTTCGCCGTTTGTATACTTGCAAAATGGTTCTGGTGACTCAGCGGGAAGCGCATATTTGCAGTCCATCCTGAGGTGGTGCTCATCTATTGAGCAGTAGTTTAACTGAATCACTTTCTGGGCTGACGCAAAGCCTATGTGTAATATCACACAGAGAGATGATCAGATATTTACCAACATTAAGTTGAGATGTGTCATTCATAATGAAAGGGGAAAAAATGGTTCTAAATTCACATACTTACCAAAAAGGAAAATTGTAGCAAGGAAGAACATTCTCCCAACTTTCCTGCAACAAAAAATGTTTTTTAATTAAACAGTAAGAGTAAGGTAACACCAGGCAATTACTACACACCAGAACCAAACAGCTAGTCTATTTATTTTGCTGTCATGTCTTTACATTTTTTGAGGTTCGAATAAAATGAAGCTGACTGTGCTATAATGAGCGCGGTCAGATTTCAGAGACATGAATGCCACACTTTCTCAGAGGTTACTGTAGAACAGTCACTGTACCATAATAGTCAACAACTGAGATACAATACATCCTCACTGTTTTTACGCTGCAAAGACATGAACTGGAAACTTCACTGGTGAATTGCCAACATTGACACATTTCAGTGCTTAACCTCTCTCCAGTCAAACAGGCTGATTACGGAATTTAATATGTTAAGAACATACATAAAGCAGCTCTTTTTTGTTTGCTTGATGCAAAGCTATACTCTCGCCTTCATTCAAATATTTGCTTTAGTGCTGACTCAAGTGTTAAGCCTAATATTTCATCCAGACTTAAAGAAAAGCATTGTGCATAGCACAGTTCAAAATGTTGCCATAGCTCACACCTAGCAAATAATAGTATATGAATCATTCTCACCTTGTCTGGTGCAGTTTGAGCTACCCAATGTTCTGCAGTGTGATGCCAGGTGTAGTATACAGTAGAGGTCGGCTTATAGAAGAAACAGAGGAGAGAGGGAGGGGAGAGGGACAGAGAGGGAGGGGAGTGGGGAGAGAGAAGGGGGGAGAAAATGCTGCTCCAGTGGACTTTGGGGACATTTCTCAGTATTGTATAAGGATTTGTATTGATTTCTACCCTTGGTTTTACCACAGGAAAGAAGATCGCATTTAATCTACAAACCTTTAGCCTCATATTAAAAGATTGAATTTGGGCTGAATGAGAAAGAAAAAGGAAATGTTGTGATGAGGGTTTGATTAGCTGAGACACCTCAGCTGTTGTTTCCTCATTCAGTGTGCAAGTTCAATACGTGTCAGCAGTTTCTCAGCTCCTTTTGCCAACATGAATTAAAACATATAAAACACAACTACGCAGATAATTCATTTCAACTAACATATTTAAGATCTATGCTACATTGACATCTGCATAAAAAAAACACATTATTAGGAAAACTAAATATATACAAGAGTATATTCTGCTAATAGGCGTATCATTTATAACTACACAAATATTACATTAACAGTAAAAGGGATGAATTAACCTAATAAGAGGGCTAGGTATGTTAAGGCTGCAGCTGATCTAGAGGAAGTCCACACGTAATTTGAATGCTGGGACAGGTGACTGGTTTAAAAGGGACACAGCGTAGTAACATGGCCCAAGTCTGTCTTACTCCTTACCAGTTGTTGGCTGTGAAGCACCATATTGTTGTTTGCAATCGAAATAGGATGATGAAGACAAGATCGAAGTTGTTTTAGTGTGTATTTGTTTTTATAACTTTAAATACATAATGCATGTCATTTTCACATATGGATATGTATGATGTAACAGTGGCTTGTGTTGCCTGAAAAACATTAAGAACAATCACAATTCCATCTTGTCCACTGAGCTAGAACCCACTGTTTTCTCTGTATCCTCTCACTGTATCTCTGTACTGTATCCTCCTCACACTGCTCATCCATTTTGTCAAGGTCCTTCCTGGACCTTTGCTGAACAACTGCCACACTGAAACAGTCTCCCAGGACACTGACAGAAGGATTGCAGAGCTCTCTGAAAGGCACAAACCACAGCAAGCAGTGAAAGCAGAGCATATCTGCCGTTTTACACACTGTGCTTTAATATGTCAACACTACCTTTTTTTGTTCCAATTTTGACTTCTCTTTTTTGACTTTTAAATGCAGAGAAAGCAGGTATAGCAATCGCTGCCAAAAGTATTCATTAAAGATTCTGTAGCTGTGATCCTTGCTGCTCCTCTGCTGGATGCTGCTGACGATACACTGCAGATGAAACACGGAGCCATCACCTATTCATCTTCATTGATGTACACTGTAGTTCTATACTGCCATTACCATTATATTATCAAACGGCACCAAGTATTCATTAAGTCATTACTTTTTAATTCCATGCACTTTTCCAGTTATTTGAATGAAAAGAAAATTGTTTGGCACAGTTGAAATTTCTGCATTTTTCACATATAAGGATTGTTCAACTAAAATATAATAAAAATGCTCCATTTACTGCATTTGCATAGAGATTTCTTCATGTAAAAAAACATGCTTTAATTTTAAAGGTGCTTTAGGTAGGATTGTGAAGATCCAGGACTCAAAAAATTTGAACAACTTCATTCCTTGCCCCCTTTTCGCCAAAGCCCCAAAAAGTCTCCTAAGCCCTTCCTCCACAAGGGAGAATGAATTTGTGTTCATCAGCAGTGATTGACACGCAGTTAGAGACATTCCCCCCTGGCCCTGATTGGTGCATCTGAACAGTGTGTGTTTTGTGATTATTCACAAAACACCCTTCCTTTACTGTAAGCAGGAACACTGGACAAGTAGAATACTGAGACAAATACCAATAGTAATACATTGTTGTACAATCACAGTATCTAGTTCAGACATGTCTGACACATGAACACACAGCACACAGCTGGATCTCTGACTTTTAGCTAGTCTGCATAGTAGATGTCCCCATTAACCCCATTCACAACAGCTGGGATGCTTATTGGAGACCATCGATAGATGACAGTTTGTATGATTATGTTACAAAATGTTTTTCTCATTCCTTCATGTTTCCTTGACTGATTCAAGTAAATACTAATTAATTAATTAAGATTATTTTCATTATGAAAGGTGTTATTGCTGTATTTAAGTTTTTCAGGCAAATAAAATGCAGGGTGACCCATTTTTTAAATTTTATGTGTTTTATTTTTTACTTTAAAAGAGAATTACATTTTCTTCAATAAATATTTTTGTTTGATCATTAAATATGTATATAGTCTATGGATATGGGCATCCATGTCCCTTCATGTAGCTATTAATATATTTGTGTTTTTTTCTTCTTCATTTTTGCATTCTTCTTCTGCATACCAATACCAAACAATATTGGACATTAGTACTTATACTGTACTATACTATATTAGTACTTAGTGTAAAGACACTGCATGGGTGTATTCTCATCTGCAGCCTGCATTAGACTCCAAACAAAGACCCGCTATTATTGCACCAGCTGAATACAGTAATATATTGTGTAGTTTACACTCTGTGTTCATGTTTCCTTTTTGTCATTATGTGGATTGAATTTTTTTAAATGTTATTCTGCTTTAATCTGTGATGGTATTCTGGGGCTGCATTCACAACTTTCTAATGATGTCCCATATTGATTAATTCATAATTTGAAAAAAAAAATCCCTCCTGCTGCTTAGCAGGTAAACTACAGTGCATTTGTACATATGTGCAGTAAACAACAACAAAGAAAATTGTTATAACAAGAAGCTCATTTGGAAGTCATTGTTGTTTCTGTGTCTCTACTGCAGAGATGTAGGTCAATTAGGCCTATGTTAATTCTCAATAAGATAAAACTGAGTGCTATGAACGTGGACGGGACAAATTTAGAATTAAAGTTTACTGTCTTTTTTATTTTATTTTTTTAACACTAGATGTCACCAAAACATTGCTGTAATTTGTCATATTTGTGGTGGTGCTTCCAGCTTCTGTCCTGCAGAGGGAACTCTTCTTTTGCGCCAATAACTTGCAGTTCCCCTAAAACAGTAACCTGGATGGGAGTGGTATAAAAAGCAAATTGATTATTGCCTTTATGTATGAAGTTCCAGTTCTCCTAACTGTTTAACTTATAAACTCCAAAGTAAAGACTTCCCCTCCTCGTGTTGCTGGAGACACGCTTGACGGGCTAATAAGCATCAAATGTCTGGTCAGAGCTGTAACTTTGCTCCCTGATAAATTAAAGGGAAATTAATTTCCCTGCTCCTGGATCCCTGCTGTGCAATGAACGAGGGTATGGTCTTTTAAGGATGTGTGCGTGTTTGAGTGACTACGTACACAGCGATCAGCCTGACTGTGTCCTCAGCCCAACAGTGAGACCTGTGCTGCTGATGCTGCTGCTGCTGCTGCTCCGCATTCTGACACATCTCAACGCAGCTCAACCTCGGGACAGGCACCACATAGCGTATCAGGTAAGACCGGCTGTCTCATCTGCAGAGTGGGATTAAAAAAAAGATCATTTTTGCGTGTATTAGAAACATGTCTGCGTGCCTGTCCGGTGCTTTCACCTGCAGAAAGGACCAAAAAAAATGCGTAGCCTACACAGTGAGGGGAGTTTGCTGCAGAGCTAGGACACTGCATGGGCGTAGTCCTCTCTGCATTTGGGCTGCAGCAGAACAGCAAAGGCCGGCTATCACTGCGCTAGTGAGAAAGTGGCCCAACATATGATGCAGTTTGTACTAATAGGTTACATGTTTACTTTGTGCCTCTAAAGATGTCATGTTGTGTTTTTGTGCATTAATCAGTGATGGTTTTCTGGAGCTGCATGAGCAACTTTCTCATATTGTCCCATGTTGAACTCTTCCAGGCCATAAAGTGGTGTGAAGGTTATTGAGCTGACCAGCAGACACCAATCGCTATGGAGCTGCATCTGTTCGCCACGGCCTGTCTCTTCTTTGGCAGGATAATGATAACGCATCAAACTACTCACAGTATGTCTTATTGTTTTGTATTTTTTTTTTTGTGTATTGTGAAATCTGCTGAAGAGTCTAGGCTATATGGCTGAAATTTGAGGTCGTTGTAGCCAAACGTTGGTTTGATATTGGGCATATGGGGGATTGTGTGCAAAAAAAGAAATCTAGTAATGGACACAAAACAACATGTCTGTGTTGTCAAACGGGCTAATTAAGATCAAGTCCAGATTGTTCTTAATTCAATAGCCTACTGCAGCAAAGGTGTCATTACCCTATTTCACAACAGAGGTCAGTAAAGTTGACTTTCAAGACTAGTTACAGAGTAGGCCTACTGTGACACTAAATAGAATGGGAGATGGGAAGGGGGCGAAATGAGGAGGTGACGTCCCGTGGTGTAGTGGTAGTTCTAGTTCATGAGTTGAGAGTAGGCTACTAGATGGTTAGATTTACAGAAGAGGAAGTAGGGAGGAAGTGAGTATAGTGGGTTAGTTACTTCTGTCACATTTTGAATTTTAAAGACGTTCTTCTGAGAAAGCCACACAAGGCTTTGAAGAGCAAAAAGAAAGACTTTCTCTGTGGTTGCTCTAAGCAAAAGGTGCTAACACTGCTAACACTAGCTTTTCAATTTGATGCTGAGTAAGAGTTCACAAATAAGTCTTGCTAGTGAAGTTAAGCCCACTAGCTAGGTACCAAGTGAAACCTTGTTAAATTTAAAACCTAGAATTGTAGTCCATGTGTCTTTGTACTGTGTTTATTTACAGCAGCAGCCTCTGGTTAGTTGGGGAACTCAGAATCACTTTGACATTATTGTTGTTTTAGCTAAGCTAACTGGCTACATTTGGTAGCAGTTGTTGAGCTTGCTAATTTAAGAGATGCAGAGGTATGTGATTGGCTGTAAGGTGTGGGAGTGATGACAACACCCTTATTATGACACTATATGACAGAATACATGTCATTATGAAATATGCATTAAGAACTAAAAACAGATTTTTGAAAATGAGCATTTATGTACTGAAATAAAATATGTATCTATATAAGACAATAAAATAAGATGTGTTTTACACATTTTAATCATATGTTTATTTTCATTTTATAATGACCCCTTTATTAAGTCAATATTGAACACATTGGGTTTCCATAACATAAGTACCTTATTTAAAAACAGTAGTGTGTAATGAACTGGAGAGAAATCCAAAGCTGAACAAAAAAAAAAAGAATAATTTGTGGCTGCAATGGTCGGAGCTTGGCATACAATCTTTTTAAACGGCCATGTCAAAACTGATGCAATTCTGTACATATAGTAGATTCAAGGCTGTTATTGCTGCCAGAGATGTCTTTACTAAATATTGACTTGAGTCATTGTTTAGCTTTGGCTTTATGTTTGTGATCATTGTGCTGCTGGAAAAAAAATCTTTTCTCATAGTTCTCTAGCAGACTGCAACATTGTCTTCAGCATTTCTCAGTGTTGTGCTGCCTTTAATCCACATTGAAAAAGAGAAAATTTTTGATTCACACCCTGTTTGCATCTCTTTCAGTGAACTCAGTATCTACGTTTCTGTTCACTCCTCGCGGACCTCAGATGTTTCCATGTCTAACATACCTGGAGCGAAACGTCAGGGTGGACTGTGAGTTTCCACCCACCTACCAGGTCCCCGGCCCCTACTGTGAGTACCGGCAGGACAGCCGCCTCGTGGGCAGCACCTACCCCAACGCCGTCGTCTACGTGTCCACAGAGGACCGCAGGAGAAGCAACGTCAGCCTCGTCAGTCCTAATCTGTGCCGCCTTACCTGGGCCCCGCTGGCTGATGAGAAGCCTTTCACCTACACCTGCAGGGTTTACCAGGGCAGCAGCTGGAAGGAGAACAGCATGGCCGTCCATCATAGTGAGTGAAGAAAAGACAAAAAACTTCATTTTGATATTTGAGTCTTTGTTTCCTCCAAACACCAACCCAAAACAATATCTAAACTCACTTTCTGCTCTATTCCAGGGATTCTTCCAATCTGCTCTGCAATCAGTGTAATGTTCCAATCAGCTCCATGGTTTTTGTCACTGTTGATGTCACTTCCGGTGGCTGTGGGTCTTCTGAGTCCATGAACTCTCACTTTCACAGGATAGTGACTCAATGGACCTTTCTTACATGATTTGTAACTCACTCTCGTTTGTTAATTGGCGGTTGGCTCAATGTGGGATGCTTTTATTTTTTATTATTTTATTTAGGCAGAGAGATAAAGCCAAAAAAACATTAAATAAATTAGAAATGAAATCAACCTTTCATTGAGCATTGGGCTATTCTTTAAAAATGTATGTACATTTAAGATGTGAACGTAAGATTTTGTATAATAGACCTCATTCTCACCACTGTACCTTGAACGTTATAGTTTCACAATGCTGAAACTGTCACAAATCTCTTGGTTGATCAGGTTCACCTTGTAAATAAGATTAATTGGGACATATATCTAAACAATTATATTGTTAATGGCCAAATAAAATGTAGTTTTTTTGTATTTTTTGTTAAAGAAAAACAGATGCTTCCTATAGATTTATATTGCATCGTATTACTGTTCTAAACACAAATGGGTTTGATTATATACACTTACGTTAAAAGTGGAGATCAAACACTTAAGGAGTAGTGAGCCTTTTGATTGGAGTTATTAAGCTACATATTTATTAAGTAGTGTCTGTCAGTTTACCCTGCTTATTTTAATTTGGATTACATTACATTACAGTCTCACCAGTTTGCTGAACTGTAGATAAAGTAGGCAGGTATTCAGATGGCTGACAGGGCTATTGAGTATTAATAATACATAACTGCTCAAACACTGCCTTTTTAGTTAGCAATGCTAATTTCTGTTACCTTCCGTATCTTTGAATAGAACTAACGTCTGTATACTGGACCCCTGTGTCAGGTTCACCGTGGTTATGGCAAAGCTGCTCAAGTACAGTCTCTTTTCTACTCCTCTTGGAGAGCAATACCACTTGATTGGGATGGTCTTTAGATAAAGGCTGTAATTGCAGTGCACTATGTTTCACTGTGCTTTGATACTAATATGCCCTACAGCCTAAAAAGACATTAAGATGTGTGACTGTTGTAGCTGCTAGTTTGCAAAATCTGTTTAATTATGTGGACGAGGAAGAGATTTAAGCTCTGCAGCCTTTCATTGAGAGTGATACTGAAGTTGAATGCATTGCAGTTCAAGTAATAACTGATGGACAGACATTGCCAACATGGTATATGGTGAGAACAAGGTGTATGGTGTAACGTTCTGCACATTTTTTTGTTTTAATTAGACATCACTCTTCTCCTGTACAAGTATGCATGTGTTCATGTACACAGTATATGTGTAGTATGGAAGAATATTGTAGATTTGTGTTTTTTTAACAGCTGCTTCCATTTTCATATTTTCTGTTTACAGTGTACATGCCTTCCACACGGTAAACATAGGGGCCTCTATTCTTCTTATTTCATTTTTTTTTTAAACTTTGATTTCACATTTTTAACAATACTTGTGTCTGCACTGCATTTCTGTTTTATGTTGCCATCATTTTCTGATGCTACGCAGCTCAGTATAATTTGCGAAGTAGTACTGGTAATAAAGATGTCTTTATATTTTTCAAATAGATATGTCAGCTTGTTTTGTTAATTTACTTCTACCACCAAAGGTGTTAAATGCTATAGCAAAACTATAGTAACAAATAAAAGTTATGCACAATACAAGTTTTCTGTTTTCTCTGCACAAGTCACTTTTCTATAGAATAGCTTACACTAATACTTCTTAGTTTTTGCTCAAGATAATCAAAATATATATCCTCCAAGACCCTAAAAACAATGGCCTAATCATCTTAAGAACTGGCCTGAATTAAAAGTTAATGTCAGTGAAGGTCGTCTACAGCTCTGGTAGAAAGAGCTCTTATATCAAGCATGCCTCACGTTTACATCTCCCTCTGACACTAGATGTCAATAAAGCATGTACTGTAGTTGCTGTCAGTTTTGTAATGGCACTTCCACTTTTTGTCCTGCAGAGGGAACTCTTATTTAGCACTCCCATTTGACAACCCCATATTTACAGTTAATGATCAGGATCTATTGGCCTTTTTGAAAGAAAAAAAAATAATAACACAGGTGTTTGCTGCCTCCTTGTTTTGATTTGCTGGGACGTTGAAGCTGAACAAGACCATCATTAGGTACTTGCACTGACTATTTATATTTTATGTTTGTTACATCTGCCAACCACTACCGTTCAGAGGGGAAAGGTATACTTTTTTCAATATTCTTTTCACTTGACACCTAGAGAGTTACTTTACAAATAATTCAATTTATAATATATGGTGGACTGTTATTGATTAATCTGTTCAGCATTATAAAATTAATAAAAATTAGAGCCTTTTAGAGGAAAGAGGCATCACATTTAATTATTTTGGGCAGCTGTATCAAAACTGTTCTGCATAAACAGAACCGTGTCACTGAGGGTAAAGAGATATCAAAGAAGAGCATAAGGCAGCTGATGTTACTTCCTTTGATAATAAGCATAGTGCAGATCAGAGAAACCAGTGGAAATATTTTCTGCATGGAAATAACATACAAATTACAATACAATAAAAATGCAGTGCTTGGCTTCCTGTGCTTATAAATACCTTTCAGCTTCACCACAATCAGCACTAAAAAACAAACCCGTGCTCTTCTATTCATTTGTACAAATGAATAGAACATATTAAGTGTGAACTAATAACGACGATCACTTTATTTATAATGCGGCTTTGGAGGGAGCTTTATAACGTCTGAAAAAATAACCCTGCTGATGTCATCAAGGTTATCCCGGATTGATTTAACAAAAAGTTAGCTTTACTACAGTGGGGCTCCAAAGTTTGGGCATATAGCATGCACCGCCCCCCAACAGTAATCGAAGAAAGAGCAGTAACACAGTTTTCTTTTGGTTCCAATTTGACCTAGTTGTTTTGCTAAATCAGTGTCTTATAATTCCTCTAACTTTATAAACATGTTTTTGCTGAGTACCCCTTCAACAGAAAAATATGAATGCCATCTACCATCTTATCTTATCCCATCTCAAAAGCACTTCTACTGCCTGAACCCCAAAGAAAACATACTGCAGGAGCAGTTAATTGGAGCCATTTTTTGAAATTGCAAGCACCCATGATTCACCCTGATTCAGCCAGAGCAGTTTGCAAACATACAACTAACCTGATTTCCTCCATGTCCTGTTCAAGAAAAATGTGACGGGACTAGATCAGCTGATGCCAGGTTAATGTCATCATGAATTAATCATCATCCCGGCCTCCCTCTGAGAGATACAGAGATGCATTGCAGGTCTGACGCTGGGTGTGCATGTGCATATTGTGTTTTATATTAGGACAGCTCCAATGGTCCAGACCACCTAATTTCCTGGCATTGTGCCTGGGCCACACAGATAAATTAGCCCAGCCCCAGCTCGCTGTGCGGCCCCTCCAGGCCACACAAACAAGGCAGGAATAATCTCCACCAGCTCTGAGCATTAAACATGCATTTAATCCCACCCACCCGTGCAGATGTTAATTGAGGTTCTACTGCTTTTTCTATGAGGCAATTAAGAGAATCAACCAGGAGTGGGAGCACAGGAGGACACTTTTAAACCACTTTAAACCACAAATCATCTGTGTCATGAGGTAATGACCGTGCCACAAATCTTTTTTTTTTTGTACATGTTTCTGCAGAATAATAATTCAGAGTCACAAAGACAAATTTTTGTAGTTTGTTAAATAAGTATTAGTGGTAAACATGTGATAAATTACAGTCACAGGTTACTCATAGACCAACATACGATGAGTGCAAGAGTGGTACTAACTTTCAATTAAAACCTCAATTTTACAAACACACAATTGTCAATAAACAGCAGATCATATTTATAAATATTGATGCGTATTATGTTATGTTTAGGCTAATAATAAATACAACTTGCTGAATTAATACAACTCTGGAAGAAAACACTGAGTGAACAGAGGGCAGAAAAAAGTTGAAGGGACTGTTCTAAATTAAGTTAGATTGACGCCATTCTCATGTGAACCCACTCTCGGCAGGAAATCAGAAAAGGGTATTTCCAAAACGTCAAACTTTTTCTGCAGGTCTACCATAGTTGACGGTATTGTTCATTGAGAGGGGGTTCACATATATGTTATGCCATATTTCCCTTTTGCTAAGCTCGACTTTATGTACATTTTGTTACCAGTAGTTCTACTTTTCTCTTTGTGTTTCACTGTAAATAGTCTACTCAGTGTAGGCGGGATTGTAAGCTTGCCATAGTGACGCCACATGAATCTGCAGTGACATTATGTTTAATGACAGTATAGTCATTAAGTATATAGTATAGTGTACAGCATAGTGCCATTTTATTTAATTTTTTTAAAATCTGCATCAAGTGAAGAAAAACTACGGTGGCTATTGATGGTAGCTTTGCTGTTTGAAGACTGCAGTTCTGATCAGAATGTCCACTGAAGATTCTATCTAACCAATCAGTGGTGAACAGTGTTTTGACTCCACCTCAACCAAGATGTTACCAAAAAAAGTACCAGGTACTAGCCACAACCTTTGCTAATATAAAACCAAAAAGACCATGCAGTGGAAAATGGCGTTAAAGAGCATGTTTTGTTGCCATTGAGGCTGACAAGACGTGCCCCACTCAGACAAATAAATGGCAGCGGGTGTCCATTTATCAGCACTCAGCCACCCAGCTTTTACTACTAAAACACTTTATTAGGCAGGAGAAGTGACTCGATGGCTCTGGAAACAACAACCACTTTAATAAGCAACACTATGTAACTTTTCCTGCTTCAGTCCCCCTGCAGGTTGGAAGCAGGATTGTCCAATTGTCCCCTAGAACTACAGATCCGCTACATTATTTTAAGGTACAAAAAGTTTTCAAGTGTTGCTTTAAGGGTTTGGGCTATGTGATCTGCTTCCCCGCTGTTGAATGGCTCTCACTGTGTGATTAATTGTGTATGAAGTAGATTGTGTGTGTTAAACTGGGAATATTTTGGGGGAATAGAGTGATGGAAGAACCATAGTCTGTTACAGTCTATGGGAAGAACAGAGCAAGTTCCTTTGAAGATGACAGTGACATGAAGGTATGTTTCCTTATGATAGCAAGGCCTGTGATATGTGCTGCAGTGTGTATTGAGATACTTAAATTGACAAAAAAGTGTCTAAATGATTATGATCTTTTTAATCGAGTCTTCTATTAAAATGATTAACAAAGTTGGAGGCACTGACTAAACATTGTATTGTAGCTGTAATGTGGCCTCATTTCATACAGGGAACAAACTTCTTATCACTGACATCAAGTTTGTTACATTTGACAGAGACAAAAGTGTGGATAGATGTTTACACTATAGTGACCTGCTTTCTGCCCAGTAAATTTGTTTTTATTAAAATATGCTTCATTATTTCCTTACTTCAGGCTTGTTTTGTATTACAGTAGAGGAAAAAGCTTCAGGTGGCAACAGAATACAGACCACATGGAAGATGACGAATTTACAATTTTTTTTAGATTTGCTGCCACACAAATCTTTTCAGTTTCCTGGCAGTAATTCTGCAGTTGTAGGTTGGCATGGGTTTCAGCCAGTTCATGTTCTGAATGCTCAACTTAGCCAGAAGCAAAGTTTCACAGATGTTCAGTAAAAACTCCAGTATTTTGATAAATAATCTTAATTATCACCTGCTAATGTACTAAAAAAGATTAATCTGCTCATTTCCCCCTGTTTTAAAACTATACCCTAAATATGTCATGGTTCTTTTATTTGCACTATTTTGCAACACAGAGAACTACTTTAACCATTTGTTATGTATATGAGAAGCTATATATGTATATGAGTGGTAAAAAACACAATTAACAACTGAACTGAGACATAAGGGTTACAATAAAGACCACAGCAGCAACTGGCTATTTATCAAGAACATACTAAAACTCTTGGAGAAAGGAAGATGCGGAGAGTCACCACTTGGCACTGAGAGAACTCTACCTGTGAAAACACAAACCGCACTTCAAAAATAAATAAAAAATAAAAATGTGCCACCACAACCCATGTCACTGTCAACAGTGTCCTTTTAGAAATTGATAATCCAACAGTACCTGATTAACCAGGTGTGCAGAGCTAAGAAAGCATATAGGATTTTAAATTTTTCTTCTCCACTCAACTGCTTGCATAAGTACAAGAACATGAGTGCCTTTGTGTGAAGACTGTCCAAGAGTGCCATTCTCCCCATTTGATTAATTGCATAAAAACTACGAAGACATGTGTTGTTTGAAGCATTCTGGGGCCTTAAGAGAACCCCAATCTGTTCCAATGAATGCTTTCCATTTCTATTAACAACAAATGTATATATTTATACCTTCTGTTAAGGCTCCAACTGCAGAAACCCAGGTCACAGCTCATTCAACGCCAGTAAGTCAAGAAACTGTGGGGAAAGAATGAGTCACAGAAGAAAGGATTGATTGATAGTGATTAAAAGTCATGAACAAACCAAAAAGTTTTTAATCTAGGGGCCTCCCTTGGGCTGGAAACTATTTGTAGACAGCGCGTTAGTGGTACTAAAAGATTTAACCCTAATATAAGGTGAATCAACAATAACTCGTTTCATTAATTTATTGCTTGCCCTATGAGTAAATGCCGAGATGTAATATATGATATATGACTCCATTGTGTGCTTTTATTGCAGAAAGACATGCACGCACACATGCACACACACACACACACACACACACACACACGCTCGCACGCGCATGCTCAAATGGGCACCCACACACATATACACACATATTTACCAGCAATGGAAGTAAATGATGCTTGCCAAATTAAAGAATCAACACTGATCAAATCACTAGCCTTGAGCTGGATTAAACGTTTATGGAGGCCTGGTGACTCATAACTGTCTCCCACATTGTAGGAAACATTTTAATTTTCTAAAGGCGGTTTAAGGACAGCTGAATAATATATAAGATATCATTTCAGAACCTAAAAATTCCGAAAGAAAGCAACCCTAACTTGAAGCCCTTCCTGACCTGTGTGACCTGGCATGACATCTGAGGATCTGGAAGAGAGCATGTGGGGTGCATGTGTGCTTAATGACGGCTATCCATCCTGCACAAGCCTCATTCCTCACAGCCAGCTCCACTGTTTAGAGACTCTGGGGTTTCAGAATAACTAAGTCACGCTATGTCCGGTTGTTTTTAAAAGATACAGCCAACCCCACTAAACAATACAGTAAAGATCTTTCAAAACACTCTGAAGTCAATGCCTGTGGACAGCAACATGACCTTATAAGTCATTTAAATGTGGTAGCAGCACAGCTGTCATAATGAAAGTGAAAACATTAAAGCTTATGTCTCTGGTCTGAATTAGAGCCTGACCGATTAAAGGATTTTTAAGGCCGATGCAAATATTTGGTTATTTAAAAATCTGAAATCCTGATATATTGGCTAATATATTTAAAAAATAAATCCAGAAATGCGTTACAAAACATAAACAGATTTCCCTAACATTAGTTATTTGTAGTCATTTATGAGTTATCACTAAAATAATATGATAATAATTTGTTTTATTGTCACAACAGAACAGAGGAACATTAAAATATATCAAAGTTCTGATAAATAAAATAAAAATACAAACTTAAGATATGAAACTTAAAGTCCTTTAAGTCAACACATTGACAAAAAAAAATAATAATCAGTGTTGCCAACAGGGTCGTTGTAGAGTGCCCTCTGGTGGACAAACTATGCAACACCAACGTTCATAACGTGGTTGACAAATTTAAAATTTTTAAATTATTTTATTTTAATTTAGCTGAATAATTTATTTGGATGAATTAATATTTAAAAAAAAAAATATATATATATATATATATAATATATATATATATAAATATAAATATTATATATATATAATATTTATATATATTTTTTTAATCGGCCATTATTAATGCCGATATCGATAGATCGGGAAGTGCCTAATATTGGCCGATAATCAGATATATTGGTCGGGCTCTGCATACAAGCCCCTAATAATCTCACTTAGCTGAGTGGTAAGTAAGAGAGTAAGATAATGTACTCACTGATTCCAAAAGGCTGCCTGGCTCCTGATCACAGGATGGCTAAAGGTTGAGGGTAGAACCTGGGTGTCATCAAGATGTCTTGTATAACAAACAAGTGATAAGTCTGTAAGTTAAACTAAAGCTGCAATGTGTACACAGTATGTATGCAGCTATGGTTACATTAATCGCTAACCGCTAACGTTAACGTTACGTTGCTGATTTGCACAACTTTACTGCATTTCTCTGCCTTGAATGGACTCCATGCATGTCTACAGTTTTTTAGTGCACAACACTACTTTTTTTGGAGACATTGATAAGTGCTTTATATATGCCGTCCTGTGTCACACAGGGATGCAGGAGGACACCCGGCAGCTGATCCACTTTCGGGCTGAAAACAAGCACAAGTTTCTTAAATCATGTGTTCATGTTGTAGCCATTAATTATTGTATTGGTACTGTATTTTCGTAATCATTTGTAAATAATTCCTGTTCATACTAGACACTGATGAAAGAAATGTGAGGAAAGGGTTACTGGCCAACAGGCATCAGACTAGTCTGGAACATCCGAATAGCTGTAGTTAATTTGTTTGTTTGTGGTCTTGTGTGTCTTTTTTTAGATTTACACATTTGAGTACCTTTGTGTAGGGCAGAGGGCTAGGGGGAAGGGGAAGGGGGAAGTTAGAGAAATGGGATTCAGCCTTAGTGTTGTTATTTTCCTGCCGGTCGGGGTGGGACTTAAATGTGCTCTGTCTCTACGATAGGATGGAAGTGGGCCATAGTGGGATGTGATTGGCGAGTGTTCAGCTGTGAGACAAACCAGTTGGCCAATCATATGATTTCTCTCCTCTGTGGGCCAGTCAGTCGAAGACCAAGGATATGAATGGCCAGTGTTCATATAAAAACACACAAGTGGGCCAATGATGTGATCTCTCTTCTCTTTATGGGCTGTTAAAAAAAAAGTTTTCTACCGGAGCAGAACAGCAGGCAAATAGACCGGCCCACCAGGAAATCTCCTGGTACTCCCGATGGCCAATCATAGTCAGAGCTGAGGAAAAAGCATCTTAAAATGTTCCAGAAATTTGAAGGAATTCTGAAAATAATGTGTGAACAGACATCAAACTAATAGCAACTGATAAAAATAAATAACATAACATTTATCAGATGCCACTGATGTGTTTAGTTAGTAGTATTACTTAGTTATTGGTTTCCATTATATTGCCTTAAATACTATGATAAAGCCACAGTTAACATTTTGTTTGAATTTCTTGAATTGCAAGTGCACATGGTTATGTATGCTTAAATGAGCTACATTGATAACTGCATTCTATCAAAAATACCTGGATGGGGATATCAAAAATAAAATCAGGCAGCATTCCATTTTCCTGAAAAGAAATCCATGCACATAGATTGGTTTCATCGTTTATTTAATTTCAAAGATTACATATGAAAATGCATTATACCCTCTTCTGTATTATACACAGTACTTAAAAAATCTCATTTGTTCAAGGCAGCAATTAGACTCTTTATTAAAATGATCACATTACACATTTTTTAATAAGCTTTCATAATTAGATGCTTTACTCCAAGATATAATTAAGTTCCTTCTCTTGAGTTTTGTCTGAAGAGATGAATTCCTGTATCTTTCATAATGTATAACTTCAACAGATGCATGTTTAATTTAAGATGACTTACTGTGTCCTAACAAAATATTTACGAGACACTAATGGCTATAATCCCCAAGCACAAGAAAATATTAGAAACACAAAGGCAGACAGTGCATCACTCTGAACAGGTCCAATCAGCATTAATCAAATACAAAACAAGAAAAACAAAAATATGTACAAGATTATGTGTCAAAAATATTTAATACATTACTCACTGAGGAAAATGGCAGGAAATATCCCTTCAACACTTCAGAGGTAAAACTATTTTGAGGTATGAGTGTTCATATATTTCTTGATATGGTTTGGACTGCGATATGTAAACCATCATTTCTAACACAATTCTAGGCCTACATACAGTATAATAGTTCAGGATTATTCTAATTTAAACCCTTCATGTACAAAAATGTACTACTAAAGAAAATAATATGTACAACATTATATGTCCGTGAGATCATGTAGGCACAGTGAATTGGCACACATTCTTTAAAATGTGTTGGGTAGAGTAGGCAACTCCTTGGTGCATAAAAACTGTAGCTGCTGGGAGGTAAATACCAAGTGAACCCTGTGCTGTGTCAGCTAAACTTTGAAGGCCATAATCCATTTCCAGTCAGTTCAGGGAACTCGGCATCAGCCTCTCCACCTACTGCTTCTCCCACTGTAACACACACACACACACACACACACACACACACACACACACACACACACACACACACACACACACACACACACACACACACACACACACACACACACACACACACACACACACACACACACACACACACACACACACACACACACACACACACACACACACACACACACACACACACACACACACACACACACACACACCATGTTTTTTCGGTTTGTCTAATGTGGTTTTGAAGTATTTTTAATAACTTCAAGAATGAGAGAGATGTTCATATACACTAGAGCTGTGAGGTTTTTCCTTGACAGCAACATTGTCCAAAAAGACAAAATAAGATGTTGAAAAGCATTATTCTCAATAGGTGTACCCAAACACCAGCACTAAACAACTCTTAATTATAGCATGAAAATACCATTAACGTAACAGGGAGTGTTCACAAAGTGCCCTTCTCTACATTAATTGATATCAGTATGACGACATATCTAATACCACTTTCCTTATTCAATATCAGTTTGATGTAACAAAAAACAGCGTAACAATATCATATAACTCAAATAAAGTATATACATTGTACACAGCATTGGCACGCATATTTTTTACAAGCATACAAAGTACAAAGCATAACCCAAAAGGTACATAAATAATTAGCATCATACAGTATATGAATAATGAATTCATTTCAGTCAGATGTGCAGCTTGTCCCACAGTCTCTAATGACATAGTGAGAAGATATGGCTAATGTTCAACTTGACAATGTATTTGCCAATCATAATATTTCAGCATTTATTGGTGTTTATTTCATGATCCAGTATGCAAGTCTATTCCTGAAAATATCCTGTTCTTATCATGCATTTTCTCTGGGTCTTTTACACTTATATTTTACTATTTTAATAAAGTTTATACACTGTACATATTACATAGCGATACATGTATCACCATGCAGATGATACTCTACTTGAAGGTTTGGGCACCCCAGGTAAAAATTTGTATAATGTGCATAAAGAAGAAAAGATGGAAAAATCTCAAAAAGGCATCAAATGACAGATTAGACATTTGTATAATATGTCACAAAAAGGTAGATTTTATTTCCGTCATTTACACTTTCAAAATAACAGAAAACAAAAAAATGGCATCTGCAAAGGTTTGAGCACCCTGCAGAGTTTCTAGCATGCACCGCCCCCTGTGGAAAGCTGAGACCTGACAGCGTCATGGATTGTTCTCAATCATCGTCTGGAAAGACCATCAGCATCATGGCTTCTTCTAAGCAATTGTATAAAAACTGAAACTGAAAATAGTTGACGCTCACAAAGCAAGAGCAGGCTATAAGAAGATAGCAAAGTGTTTTCAGATGCCAATATCCTCTGTTTGGAATGTAAAAAGAAATGGCCGTCATCAGGAACAGTGGAAGTTAAAGCAAGATCTGGAAGACCAAGAAAAATATCAGACAGAACAGCTCACATTGTGAGAAAAGCAAGTCAGAACCCACGTTTGACTGCACGATCCATCCAGAAAGACCTGCAGACACTGGAGTTGTGCTACACCATTCCACTATAAAGAGATACTTGCACAAACATGGTCTTCATGGAAGAGTCATCAGAAGAAAACCTCTTCTACGTCCTCACCACAAAACTCAGCGTTTGAAGTTTGCAAATAAACATAGAGACAAGCCTCTGTGGACCGATGAGGTTAAAGTAGAACTTTTTGGCAAAGGTACGTTTGGAGAAGAAAGAATTTAATGAAAAGCACCTCTGTCCAACTGTTAAGCATGGGGGGGGGGAATCAATCATGCTTTGGGGTTGTATTGCAGCCAGTGGCACAGGGAACATTTCACGAGTACAAGGAAAAATGGAGTGCAAGAGAGGATGGCTTCTACAAATGGATAATGATCCTACACACCTCAGATGCCTTTTTTCTGTTATTTTGAAAGTGTAAATGATGAAAATAAAATCTAACTTTTTGTGACATATTATTCAAATGTCTAATCTGTCATTTGATGTCTTTTGGAGATTTTTTCTTTTCTTGGCTTCTTTATGCACATTAATACAAATTTTTTCTTGGGGTGCCCAAACTTTGGAGCCCCACTGTACATCACTATGCAGATGATACACTTAAAACAAATGATCTCACTAGGTTAACCCATGTGTAATCATTTGCCATAAGGGCTGGATGCCGAAAGACCTTCCCAAATGTAACCCTTAAAAACTGAGATTCTTGTCACTGACCACAAAGAACATCACATTTAGCAGGTGTTTGGTCCACTAGAATGTCATATCAAATCCTCCTTTTAAAGATTTGGGTGCCATTTTCAAATCACACTCGACATTTTAAACACTGGACCAAAAACCACAGGTTAATGGTTTAATTGAGACTGGAAATATTTATATTTATCTATACTTGCTGTATATATATGCTGCTTTGTTGGCCCCAAATGACTGGTAGCATGTAAACAACTGATTTTAAAACATCTTCACCTCATCACCATCACCTACAGAGTGTGGTTGCATGTGGTAAACAAGGCTAGTCTGTTAATGCTGTCTTGTTTCTCATTCACTTTCTCTCTGCAGAGTTCTTAAATGTTCAATAGTTATTAATGAAACAGTTTTGTATTATGTCAGTATCTGGATGTGAACTCATTGACCATAGCTCTGCAAAAACATCGCACTTTGTCACCTTCCCCATCCTTACTTTGAACTCTGTAACCCCACCCCCAACATGCATTGTTATACATGAAGCTGCAACTCAAGAAGTGCACATTTTTGAGAATAACTTTTTGTCAGATGCTCTGTGGAGAGTGATGATGGTGGTTTCTGTGGATTTACATTTTCCAGGCTCTGAAAGAAGGTGATCAGCTGTGTTACGCTCCTGTTAGGGAGAATGGAAAATGTTCAGGGATGAGAAACACGGACGTTGAAACAAGACATATCTTTTATACTTTTAATAACTGTACTGCCAGACTACTTGTCAGTCTCACCTGTTTGTGATCCACCATGCATCCTAGCCTGACACCCAGCTATGCGTGGTGGTCTTCACCCTCTGGGGAAATCCATGAGGCCCAGCTGCGGGGTCAAAGTTAAAGTCCAAGGCCCCGCCATCCATGAGGGTTTCATGGAGGACAGTCTCCATGTCACATTCAAACCTCTCAATGGACATGTTATCCAAGTCACTGGGCAGTCGCTCCTGATGATGGTGAACCGAGCTGAGTTCCTTGTAGCTGTTGTTGCTGCCATAGCTTGCCGACAAAACAGTATTAGTGTGTGCTGGGTGTCCACGGGGCAGCTGCATGCATGTCCTTAGGCTGGTCATTCGAGGGGCTGCTGCAAGACTAGTCAGATTAGTCAGGGGGATTGTGTTACAGCTATTCAAATCGTGTGAGGTTGAAGGACCCTGTCTATGTATAGCGTGCAGATTTACATGAAGAGCTGGGAGACTTTGAGGAGGATTTATCATTTTTACTCCATCATGACCCCCTCTGTGGCTCCGGTGGCTGTAAGTGGGCATCAGGCAACCTCCCCTCCCAACCTGAGATGCCTGCGTATCTCTGCTGGCCTCTGACTCTGAGGTCAGCAGCTCTTTGAGGAGGCCAGCAGGGCAGATATACTGGTTCTCATACACCCTGAAGCCCGGCTTGTTCTCTGGAAGCGTCTGCATGTGGGCAGGGGACATGGAGTTCATCCTCACCTGGCTGTACATGCCCTTATGGTAGTCCTTCTGTGGATGCGGGGTCAAGCCAGTGGAGCTGTAGGGGCTATTCTGAAGCATGGCAGAATTTAATGAATGTGAGGAGTCAGAACCCAGCTGCGTTGTTTTAGGAGACAGCAGGTTCAGGTTGCCCAGCAGACTTTCCATGACGTTCTCTGAGCCATGTTGGTCCATCGATCCATCTACCTCGGACAGGCTGGGCAGGGTTGAGGTTATCTTGGTCCCCGTCACTCCAGGGTAAATCATATGGCCATCAGACTCTCCCAGGTCATCCTGTTCAGCAGGGAAAGGTGAATGGCAACCACTCAGGGTGCTGGCGTCAGAGCTGGTGCGCGTCCTAAAGGAGCTCCAAGCTTCAAAGTCCTCGTTACTGTGGGAGTTTGGGCTTCCCAGCCAGTGAGAGTACTGGGAGCCAGGGCTGCCTGCTCCTCCCTCGACCCCTTCCTGTAGAGCCATCTAAGGATAGATAAACATTTAATTAGCTCACACAAACTGCCATAACAATGACCAATGTATTATATTATATATTAAATTATAGGAATGGTTGACGATTTGGGAAATATGCTTATTAGCCAGCTTGCAGAGAGTTAGATGAGAATATTGACACCACCCTCATATCTAAAGCTACCACCAGCAACTGGCTAGCTTAGCCTAGCATTACACTGGTAATGGGGAAACAGCCTGGGTCTGTCCAAAGGTGACAGAATTCCATATAATAATAATACACATATAATAAAAACTAGATACCGGATCCCAAAATGGCGCCTATTCAGTTCAGAAATAACATGCTAATGAGTCACCTTCATGGGTACAGGAAGATTACCTTCGGACAGAACCAGGCTGAATGTTTTAGTCTGTTTTTACAGTTTTTATGCTAAGCTAAGCTTACAGGCTACTGGCTTCAGTTTCATATTTATCGGACATACTGACAATACACTATGACAAAAAACGGTTCCTTCAACAAAGATTTAGCACAACTGTAAGAAAAATATATGATCAAACTATACACATATGGATTTTATGAATAGAGTAATTAAACAGGACTATACCTTTTTCTTTGTGGCCCTTCCTCTGCTCTTGGCAAACTTACTGTTGTTGTCCATGGAGGCCGCTCTGCGTCGAGGAGACTTTCCGCTCTTTCCCCCCTCTGGGTTTAGCATCCACCAGGAGCTTTTTCCTGTTCCCTCGTTTTGTATGCGCATGAAGCGACTGTGCAGGGACAGGTTGTGTCTGATGGAGTTCTGGAAAAAAATGAATCATTTGAAAGTTATCTCTGGACTCTGAGTCATGTGGAGGCTACAGTGCAGCTATCCAGAAAACAAAATAACTCCACAACAGGATTTGTTTTCCAAAGATTTTTTGTTGTTGATAATAACCAATATTTTCTTAATGAAATATCTAGTGCATCTACAAAGTGCTATTTAAATTCTGAACCTCTGGTGCAAAAAGAAGCAACTGTGAGTTATCTTTGGTGGTTTTTCAGTAGAAATTAAGTGTAATTTTTCATCCTGAATGGTGAAGAAGCTGGTAGTTGAGTTTAATGTCAAAGCCAACAGATGAAAAGGAACAAGCAATGAATGTAATATGTGGTGTCTTTTATTTTAAACTAAATAAATATTTGCTACATTGTAAGACAGTGCAGCCAGTGTACAGTACCTGTTACTTAATATGACAATAAACAAAATAAAAGATGGCACAAAACACAGAAATAAATACAGAACAACATAACTGAACAAATTATTTCTCTAAACCTATAATGGAAGACAATTTGATAAAAGGAACAAACAGTACACCACTGCCACAATCAGCTAAGCTTTGTTTATTTAAAGTTAGCTTTTTAGCCTGATTAAATCATATAATGGCTGAGGACATCAAAATATGCTGTTTCATGATGTGTAGGAGTCACATGCATGATTGGCAGACTAAGCCTCTTCTTGTAGGTTTAATTTATTATTTCTTCACATTAAAGTATTTAAACTTTTCATTGTATGTTCTTAAGTCTTTCCCATACTTTAACTGCTTGTAGTTGAAGCTCTGCATTCAACATTTGCTGCTTTGAAACGTCCTTTGTTAGAGTTTATTAGGCTGGTCTTCCTACTCCCTCCTCACCGTAGGCCATAATCATACGTTTCCTGTGATTTACACCATGTTTGATCTGCACAGCCCGATCCCACCCTTCCACCACCAGCAAAACTTTTACTGAAAGAGCAGATTTAAAAAAAAGCTGTCCTACAGTACTTTGGGTTTAACCAACTTGCTTACTTTTTGTGTATGTGGTCACATGTGTCTTTGTCCTAACATGTATACACCTAAAGCCTCATCCAGTCCATTTTCTCTAAAGCTATGTTATGAACTCTAAAACTGACGCAGAGGAGCCTACTGCGGTAGTTCTCTCAGGAAGAAAAACCATGATGGTTGGAGAACAGAGAGAGCATCCATCTGACACATCGGACACAGATTTACTGTTTAGCCTGGTCTCTCTGGACAAAAATGTACCCTATGTCTTATGTTGGGGCATTCAGTGCATATTAATAATCAGAATGTGACTCAAATTCTAGTATATCATTATGATTTATTTCATATTGAGGATGGCTTTATAATGTGATCAAATAAATATTTAATAACTTGATGTAGCTGCAAAACCAAGACTAAGATCAGAATGACACTTCAAATAGTTGTAGGAATAGAAGAAACTTAAGAATGGCGGGAGTATTGTTTTGGATAACCCCATACGAAGCCACTGAACCACCGCAAGTTCAACCTCAAACCATAGATCTAGAACCAGATCCTGGAGGCAGCAGAGGGGTGGGGTGGTTTGGGGTGGGGGGTTTTGGAGGTTACAGAGTTCGAAGTAAGGATGGGGGAGGCGACAGAGTGCAATGTTTTTGCCGGCAGAGCTAGGGTCATTGAGTTCACTGTGGAGCTGAACACGAGCTCCTCAGCCGGCCCTGACAGAGACATGCAAACAGGTTGGATGAGCAGGAACGTAGAGAGGAGGAGAAGCATCGACTCCTCCCTTCTCTTGTACTGAATTTTAAATAAGGCTTCTTGTGTCCATGCATACTGGAGAGTAATGAGGTGAAGTTGCTCACTGCATGGCCTCAAAATGCAATGCTCAATCTGACTCGTGTTCATTTGATTTGTGACCTTTTCTCCCCTTTTTTTCCTTCTTTTTACGAGATTTCAATCTGTACGCGAAGACAGGAAATGAGTCATTAGCGGAGGACCTGAGAACTGAGCAGTGTGATGCACCGTCTGCACACCAATTTATATTCCACTAACCAAACAACATGTCTTGCTCACACACGGCTGAGATCACTAGTGATATGCAAATATCTGCAGCGTGTGATTAGTGCCCACAATAGAATATGGACTGCTTGACTGGGCCCTCGGAAAGGGAATGCTCTACTCTGTCTGGGATAATCCTTGTCTGAGACAGACCTCACCTCAACCCAAAGAGAACAAAAGACATCCCCTGCCCCACTAATTCAGGAGAAGGCCCATTCCCACATTATGTCTCTGAAAGCCCAACCCAAGGTGGCCTATTGGTTACATTGTTGCTAAACTTCTTTATAAAACATTTAGTTACAGCCCTGATTTTTTTAACCCACTTTGAAGTAGTAAAATATATGCACCTGTAGCTGCATGGCAGCTCATTTGAATATGAGGCTTTAAGAAATCTATGTGCTCTTCATTGACCTTTAATGGCAACCAGGGAAGTTCCCAGGCACAGATTATAGAGGCCTGTAAGTGACATAAATGTCTAAGAGGAAAAAATCTATTGGGTCATTAGAGCAGTAATCCAACACAAGCCGTTCAAGTGTTAAGATGAATTACATACTATAAATCTCATTACAAAATATTGTAATATAATGCTGATTTGCTAGTCGCAGCTTGTGAGTTGAGGACAAACTATCTTGCATTGTGTTTGTGGGGCGAGTGGGGTCAGGCTGATTGATTTTTGTGTGCTTAAAATATATTTTCAAAATCAATTTGTGGCTACCAAAAATCTCTTTAGATTCTTGCTGTTAGCCTTTGTTTAATTGTATGTGCTATGAACATATATAACATATTAACTCATATAAAGCTCTGTGAAAGAACATTTCTTGCTGCACCTGACACAGACTGGCTCTACACTGAAGAGTTTTAACGTCACACTGGTCCTATAGGTCAGCTGGTGCAGGGATGCCTGACATGGGAAAGGTCTATTTGCAACAGCCTCACACATTGTCTTGGCAGCAGTGGGCCAACTCTAGACATCGTTATGATGGAGTGACCTGTGTCCTCGGATACACGGAGCTATTCAGAAAGCTCTACATGCATGGGACAAAGCTTACACCTTGGTTAAAGAAAGAGTGCAGCATAAATGCACTTGACTCATTTTTTTCCATGTCAGGCATTATATCTGTATGTTTTTTATTGTTTCCTTTTTATTTCTTGGGAAGGTCAAGAGATCAGGGGTCGGTAAGGGGGTCACCATGGGATGGGGGGATGTTTGTTCTGTATTTGTGAGATATAAGGTTTTGTGATGCTTTTTAAAGTCTAAACCTGTACTATTATTGAAAGCTCACCTATTAATTATCAATAAAGTAAGTTTGCGCTCACAAATACAGGTATCTGTAAATGCAGTGCAGCAAAAAGCTGTTGCCCCTCCAGTCCACCTGCTGCTACCCAGCTCAGATACATCGTATCACTCAGAAGACTTGTGTAGATTATGGAGAATCATCCACCATCTTACAATTCCTCCATAAATAAATAATAAATGATCTGAGAGATGAAAAAAAATGTTTGAGAGAAAAACTTATCACACAGATCGAAAAAAAGCATTTTATGAGAAAAAAAAAATATTTGACAGAAAAAGTTTTTATACAATAGCAAAAAATAATAATATTTTATAGCTTGCTATTCCACCAACACCGGCGGTGAGCTCCAGGGGGGTTGTGCCGCTGCTATCGGGTGTGTGGCTCTCCGTGTCTCGCTGGAGCTCCAATCAGATCAGGTCGAGATCGGCAGGGAAGCATTCTAGCAATTAAAAGGTATTTATTTAGAAGCGGGTTAGGTTTTTTTTTGTCTCAGAAATAATTTTTTTTAAATTTCAAATGTATTTTTAAACTTTTTTTAGTCTCAAATATTATTATTTTTTGCTATTGGTATGAAAACTTTTCTCTCAAAATATTTTTTCTCTCATAAAATGCTTTCTTGCTATCAGTGTAATAACGTTTTCTCTGAAACATTTTTTCTTCTTCTCTCAGATCATTTATTTTCTCGCATGTAATAAAGAAACAAACCTAGCTCCATACCAATGTAGCCAATGATCTCTCAATCAACAGTGATCAATATCATCAAAACAAACGGCTGCGGCATAAAGCGACTCCTCCTACTGGACTTCAAAACATTTTAATTGACACAGCTGCTGTTGCTTGTGTAGTGAAGCATGAGCTTTGCAGTAACGGTCACAGGATAAGTAAACAAACAAGGCCCAGTTGCAGGGACAGGTGCAGCCACAGTGAAAGTGGCCTCGCTTACCACTGGTCCAAACGTTTTACATGCAGCGCCAGCCACAACCACAGACAGGACAGAGGATCCCCCCAGGAGACCGACTGCTGGAGGCCAGCTGCTTCTCAAGTCACTAACTCTGTATTATATCAATGATGAAGCCTGAGGTTTCGCTAGGGGTGAAAAATTGGAGGGAAAAAGAGAATCACTTTAAATTTGCATCTACTAGGCCTACATGTAGTGGCCTTAAAGCAGCTACAGCTATCACAAAAACATTGAGGTGAGACTATGTAACTGTGAAATAATAATAAAATAAAATAGGTTTTCCTCTTACAAGTGAATATCTTAAATACTAAGCAAAACACACTCTTCTGTACACTCAGAGATTTTGCTGCTACGTACTTAAGTGCGCCAAGCTTTTAAGCAAGTTTAACATACTACATACATACAACTTCCGAATCCGTCACATGATGCCATTGGGCCCAAAACGATTTTTCCCCATAGACTTACATGGTGGAAGAGATGTCTGTAAATCAGTCTATTTGGTCCGATTAAATATGTTTAAACTGCCCTAATTCTAAAGAGAGCTTCATTGACCTCATTGATGGGGGCAAGCACCCTCAGAGCATCTTTTGTGTTGTAAAAGAGGAAACACATGAAACAATTGTCCATAATTAAGATCGCATTAACAGTGAAATAAGGAAGTATGCTAATCTCGTTGGCTGCCATTGACTACAAAGAGGTCAGCTGGGGTATACTACTGGGGTAGTTTGTTGGCTGTCAAGACTTCTGCTAACTGATTGTGTAGTTTACCATTTTGGTTTCCCATTAGTGATATGTGGAAATCAGTATCACAATAAAGTGATATATATCACAATATAGAAAATGTATACATTTACATATAAAAAGAATGAAGATGATCTCTCTTCACACACTTGTATAACAGAAACTATTATCAAATCACTCTAATCATTTAAAATGGGTTGAAATTATTAATTTTGTAAAATGATTAAACAATATGTTGATATTATTACAATACAATTCCGCTGAAAGATCATTTTTATCAAATTAAAATGCAAGCTATGGCACATAAAGTATTTAATTTAGCAATAGCTTTGTTGTTGTTAGATATAAAAAGCGAAAAATATTGCCCGCATTCCTGGAGCACCAAGAAAAAACTCTGGACACTCGTTGAGCATCGCTGAAGCTCTGAGGTCCGGGCTGTAGCCTTGTGCTGCAGCCTTCGCCATGTGTTTGGTCCCTTGTAATGTGTCTGTCTGTGTGTCTGTCTGTTTCTGCATGTGTTGTTTTGTCTTACCTCCCTCCCGTCTATCCTCTCAATGTTATTTGGTCTTGGCCAGCCTCAGTGTATTGTTTGTAATTGTTTGTCACTGTCTGTAATTTCTAAATGTATAATATATATATATAGATAGAAAAAACAAGGGAAATAACTTGTGAGACAAGAGTTGATACTCCTTGGCCTAATATATGATGGCTTCTTTTTGGTGCAACAATACAATTGTAGATGGCTGACAAATTGACAATAAATCAGAGCTGTTATCTTTAATAAAGGCTGTAATATTACTACTGCCACAACACAGCAGGCAGATATGTGGTGTAAATAAGAAAAAACACAAAAGCACAGCACTTGTAGAGATTACAATAAAAGGACAAGCCACTTCCTGACAGTGTCTTCCTGTGCACCCCTCCCCCCTTTCCCCTCTGACCCAGGAAGTTGAAAATGAACACGGGTTTTCTGTTACAGGGCGGTAAAAAGGCAAGAGCTGTTGCTGCTGCATAAGAAGAAGAAGAAGGGCCCTCCAGCACAGTGTGGGGACCATGTCGCCTCTTCATGGCTCCAGGCACAATGCAAGCTACTTCATTAACACTGTGAGCATCAAACTGAGTGACCTACTTCTGCAATGGCTTCAAAGTGGGACTATGAAAAGGAATGGGGAGCTTTGTGTTCAGAGTTCAGCTTTAGATAAACAAGAAGGGGTCAAATGAGAATGGTAGACACTGTTCCTCACGGGTTCCTCATCCTCACGGGATGGACTATTGATTAAAAAAACAAAATACCATAGTTAAATCCTACTAAATATCATAGATTGTTAATATTAATGGACAAAGCATACGGTTCAGTGAAGTGCTGCAAAAGCTGCAGCGCCTTTAACCAGCATTCTATCTGAATTCCAGCAGGAGGCGACACGTGCGGTTGCAAAAGGAGGTCGGTTTCTGTAGAAGTCTATGAGAAAGTGACTCACTTCTCTCTTGATTTATTACCTCAGTAAACATTTTCATACTGAGTAAATGGTCTTAATCGCTTGGTCTCATTTATTTTAAAATCGTCGATAAAGCAGGGGATGTTTTAGGGCGTGGCTATGATATGATGTGATTGCCAGTGAAAGTGTGTAATGTAACGTGGCTCCTCCCTCACTCTCGTCTAAAATTGCCACATTCGCAACCAGGATGGCCCGTAACGGCAAACTCGACGACCCATAGCAGATCTCCACAAACCAATGGGTGACGTCACCCATGCTCTGTCCATTAATATTAACAGTCTTATATTCAGAAATACTAAGCTGATTAGAAACTTGATCTCTAATCTTTCTTAGCCTAATCCTGAGATTGACACACATTTTTTGCACACTTCACAGGGTAAAGACCAACTGTTTTTTTTGGACAGGATTGGACACTAATCTTAAACTAATTACTTCTGATCATGTTTCTCTTTCTACATCATATTTCTTTGCCTCCCTTGGCATCCATTACCTTTTGTATTCTGTATAATGGATTTAAGGCCGGGAGGGGGGGGTGTTATCTTGCACAGGACTGGAGGACAATGCAGAAACCCACATGCCAAAGATTCCACAGACTCACACATGTGTAGACAGCAGACTCTTCACAGGCTTCAGCTCACATCAGCTGACTGCTCCCCTCCTTCCCTCAAGCCACGGTCGCTCCTCTTTGAAAGCCCCTGCCCCAAGCCTCACTTTCTTCATGGGGTTACTTTCAGTGGGCCTCTTAAGTTAAAGGAAGGCCTCCCTTTTAACCTTGTGATCCCAAGACAAATAGCTGCCAGTTATTAAGGTTTTGTTTTGCCTCTTTTAGCAGCCTCTTGTCAGGCATGTGTCCTCAAACTGAGTTCATAAACCAACACCTGATTCGTTTAGAAATTGACACAAACTCTGCAATTTGCTTTCACTGGTTTTATAGACGACTATGAATATTCTACATCCATGCTAGCAGCTCTGTACTTAAAGTCACATTGGTGCTTTGAGCTAGATGCCAATGTCTGTATGTTAACATGCTCACAATGACAATTCAAACTTGCATACAGTATAATAACTTTTCACTTCAGTTGGATCAAAGCGTAGGTGTAATTGAAGCCATTGTGGGAGAAATGTAATTCATGTCACCACCGTCTACAATCATACATCTTTCTTACACTTCACCAGCTGTAATTTGATCTGGAGGATGTTAAATTAATGTTAAATGGTATGTCCCACTAACGCAGCTCATCCTGAACAAACACAAACAGACCAGACACTCGTGTTAAATCACGCAGTAAGATAAACAACTTCACAGACTACCTTCAAATGTGGTCTGAGTGATTGGATTTCAATGCATCATCAAAACATCCTTAGAGTGTTTCCACCTGTACTTAGAGCTATCCCCTTCTTACCAGATCCCTCAAATTGGATTTTAATACCAGGTCAAAATGGGGCCAGTGATTGCACACACAACTGCAGGCTCAAACCAAAGCTGCAAAGCAAACTGCCGTATATCTATCTAAATTATAAACCAATGGCTTTTACGCACTTCATACCTTTAAAAAGTTCAAGTAATTGTAGGTAAAATACATGTTTTAAAAGGAACACTTCAGAACCTTCAGTGCCAGTTAAAGTCAGGGGTGCTACATCCTGTTCCATTATGTAAGGTCACAGCTCACTGAGAAAAACAGTGGCAGTACCAGTAAGATGGTGAAGTATCTTGCATGCTGCACACTGCTATGCACCAATATCCCAGGGGAACCAGTCCACCCAGTTGGCAGGGGCCCTCTCTTCCTCTGGTAAAGGCACCATGGTCACCAAACGATTTTTAGAGGGAAAACTAAAAAATCTCCATAACATGAGGGAGACAGGAAGCTCTAGCTGCAGCATCGTTGCCCTCGCCCAGCCCTCCAACCACCATCAGTTTTCTAGGTGGAGCTGTATAATCACTGAGGTTCAAACTCAACGCCCTCCACCCACCATGAGGTCTCTGGCTTATCTCTATCTGTCATTACAATCAGGGACGTTTGCGCATGTGGATTCTAAAGTCAATACATGGGGCAGGACATGACACAAAACATAATAACAAGCAGACTGATTATTTCTTTTAGCATGTGGCAGGAATGCTGAAATGGAATAACATTACTTTACATAGAATTAGATGCACAAACATGATCCATGCTTGGTCTTTCCTATTGGTTCCTCCTCTTTTTCCAGCCCTGACCCTGATGTTTTGCAGGGTTGGGATGTTAACACATGGCACTGTTTTCCATCTACTCTGCAGGAAATGCATCATAGTTCATTGTGGGGGGACTTTCGTGTTTTTTTAACAGGAAAGTGTAAAAATAACTATTAGCCGGTGGTTCCAAGGCCCAGCGAAGCATGCCAACATTTAGGAATGCAGTTGTTGAAGTGGAGATGTGTTGATTTAATATCAAAGATAAACAGGCTGATACTATTGTTCTTGAGGTATTTGCTACATGCTTCACTATTTGTTATTCGCTTAGAATTAGGATTAGTTAGAAGTAAAATGCTTACTTAAAGTCAGGATTTTTTGTTTCATATATTTTAAAAAATGAAATCCAAACAGTGAAGTAGAGAATTACAGCATGATGAATCACTCACTGTGAGGTTGGCTAAACTTCTGGTTAGATGTCATTGATTGTTGTAACCATTGTTAGTTCATATACGTACATTTATCAAAAACTGTGGATTCTAAAATCAATACAAAATAAATTAAGTAATATAGGACTAATAGAAAATCTCATATTTGATCTAAGATATTGGGACAGCTGCCCATTTTTTACAGATGTTGGTGCTGAAAGAACAGCTGGCCGGTGAAAAGTCTAACTCTCTGAGCTCCACTTGGACAAACACCTTCAACAGAAGGCCTAAGTGGGGGCAGAGAAGGAAATGATAGGATAAAGAGCAGCAATCCCTTTCTCCAAGCTGTAGCATCCGCTGAGGAAACTCTAGAAGACAGGAGCACAAAAGATATGAGCACACAGCTCAGGAATGGAGGATGTTTGACGTTGTTCCCAGCATTCCCTTCTCCCAAGTTTCTTCCCCTCTAACACACTCTCCAATACTGATTGAACTGTTTGTGTCACCTCCTGTTATTGTCGGGGGAGCTCTGAACAGTTTGCTACACGCTGCTTCCCTGGCCAAAAAAACCTGACTGTATTCCTACCAGCCAGTGCACCTAATGTATATGGAACAACTAGTAGAAGAAGTGCAGAAAGACCAAGAAAAGGAGGAAAGGGAGGTTTAGCAGAGCCATACGTCATAATAGAGACTGTGATTAAGCTTTTCACAAGGGGGTGTGAAACAATGGAAACTATATTTGATTGAGGTTCACAAAGTTATTTCCTGACATAACTGCAAAATGAGGTCTCACGAGAATGCATGGGTTACAGGAAGGGCTGCGAAGCTGAAATGTGAATTGGACTCAAATTTTGTATGCAGCTTTTATGTAATTTGAGTCTACTTTCCTTTCTCTGTCTGCTTTTATCATTAGTTCATTTCTATCCATCATAGCTGAGTAACTTCCTCACCCGGCGAGACAATATTAAGACCTGGATTAGCATGTTTGTACAGGCATTAGAATACAGCTTTTCACGTGTGCTAAATATTTCCAATACATTTCCAGGCCAGAAAGCACAGCTTTGTAAAATGCTGCATAGACCATGAGTCAGCATGTTTTGTGGTGACAGTAGATAGATGGCTCCCACTAAGGTTTGCTGGGGAATAGGACAAGATACATCTGAAATGTGTGTTGATCCACACAGTGTTCCTGCACATTATTGCCCTGAGTCAAACAGGTGTATAATAAAGCTTAAGATTACTGAAGATTTTCTGATGTCCCCAAGGAGATGAAAACATGTCCAGTATGATTGCAGTGTGTACTTCAGGATTGTACAGAGAGAAATATTCTCATGTATGGGATGTTTACAGTCAGTTTGGTTCTCTGCTGCTTCAGAGCTGTATGTTTCCTCACTGACACAGAAGAGAGGTGTGTACTCACACTGACAGAGGAAACCACTTCAAAGGTTACGGTGATGCCAAAGTTCAGCAGCCTAAGTCAAACATAACTGTTGAAGATTTTTGAAATCATGTTAATGTATCTGGCAAAAACTACATTTTATGTATGTATGTGCATATATGTGTGTATATCTTTTTTTCTGTAACCTCTGTCTGTGTGTTTGTGTGAGTTGACTGACATTTGTTTTGTTTTTAATTAAAATATTAAATTAAATTAAAAAAAAAACTACATTTAATACCCTTTTTACACGAGGGAAACAATTTTACTTACAGGAGAAAATGTATTTTTTTCTTTCTATCATTTCTGATGATTGATCATCAATGCCACTGAATCCGCACTCAATATTGGCCAAATTAAATAACCGAGTTAATAACCAACATGCCAAAATGGCAGCTGAAGATCGCAAGGTCAGAAAAGTCAATCGCTCAGTTATGTAATGTTGAACCGATCCTACTGCAATGAGTGATGTCACACCAGGTATTTTCCTGTTGGTAATTGATAGCAAACTGTTGCTGTGACGTCACTGGCATGGGTAATAGGAAAAACACAGGTCCTGCTAATAACATAACAAAGGAAATTCGTTTCAAATATTTACCTACTGTGACATGTCAAAATGTCTTGGAAAATGCCTTCCTATAGTCACTATAATACAACAGTATTCAGCAGACTAGGATGGAGAGACTTAAGTGACCTGTTGGTATTTTTTTTAAAGCAGGACTGCAGAGGAAATGAAGCTGCATATTTAATGGAGAAACAATTGAAAAAAGGCAGACAAAAACTCCAGCATTTATAGTCTCTGTTCACTACAATAAAAAGTCTAAAATGTGCATCAGTGCAGTCAGACACTCATGATGATTGCCAGCACATTAGGTAGGGCACATCAGGGTTCAACAAATACATTTTAACAGAATTGGGCAGTTAACAGTATGGGCCTTTAACGGCACTGAATTACACTTAATTTTGTGCTTTTTTTTCTTCCATGGGCTTAGTTTGGCGTTAATGGAGTAAAGGGTTACATTTTTAACCATCAAAACATCTCAGATTCATCCTTAACTGGATGCTCACGTGCAAGCTGACACTTACCTTCCAGCCCGCAGAGCTGTTACTGTCTCCTTTATCCTTGAAGTAAGGCACATTCTTGACCATCCAGTCATATATCTGAGACAGTGTCAGTCTCTTCTCAGGTGAGCTGTCTATCGCCTTGGTGATCAGGTCAGCGTACGACATGTTCCCCCAGGCGTTACGACGGGACGAGCTGCTCTTCCTCTGGCCGGAGCTGCCCAGGGGTGCGCCCCCAGTAAGAGGCACCTGTTGCTGAGGCGGCAGCTGCGGACCCGGGAGCTGCTGCTGCTGAAGAGGATGATGATGGTGGTGGAGGTGGTGTGGATGCACACAGTTTCCCTCCAGACACTGAAAATCATTGCAAGGCACAGGCGGTTTCTGCTCTGCATATTCTTCATAGTCCTCCTCCAACAAGCCGAGTTTACTGATGAACTCGCTGTTTCCTCCCGGCTCCTGATGCACCGATGGTAGCGGGGAGGATGTGTTGGAGCTGGCCGGGTCGTTGATCTCCGGCCGGGGCAGCGGCCAGGTACAGGACCGCGGGCGTGTGAGAGGCTCAAATTCCGGGTCTATTTCGACCGGCTGTGGTGCCGGTACCTCAGCCATGTCTGAGTCAAACTTGCTCTCACACAGACTCACATACAAAATAAATATTAAATAATGGACCAAAAATCAACAAACAAATGTTGCGTTCACAGACCAGATTCCAGTTCTAAGTCAGACAAGATAAGTTAGGTTTGTAATTTAAAAGTCAGAGTAATGCCCGTTCAAGCTTCACTGAAGTTCACACCAAGTCTGCCGCTGTCAGTAATGACAATAGAAGTAATGGCAGTCGCTCAAAGTCTAATGCTGCCTTCAAGGCCCACACACTGGCTCCGTCTTCTGGGCTTTGGTTATACAATTTGACGGTGCATTCAATTGCTCTTTGGTTGGAAGACATGCCAGAATGCTTGAATCAAATGTGCATTCTATGTGCAACAAATTTCTTTAGAATTTGAACTTAGATAATTAATTAGGCAATCATTAATTAGCACACATTTTACTCTCTATGGCTACTTGGTAGCAATGAGTTACTACTGTGTACTAATGTGCTGTCCTGCATGACAGACAGCTAGATTTAAAAAAATAAAGTAAAGAATACAGTAGGCTTCCTATTTATTAACACCGTAATTATAACCAAATAATAAAATTATTGCTGAGTTTCTGCACTAGGCCTACATCTTGTTCAACTCCCTCATTGCAAATGCTTTGATCATTTACTCTTGTATTTGGCATTTTCACAGCACCTAAAATGCACCTTGAAGGCAGCTAAACATGCAGACTCCCTCTAGTGCTTTGAGAGATTCTGCATCCACCTCTACAGTATATGTTCAACTGTTTTTAATGAACAGCACACCTCGTTGCTTTCATAGTAAAATCTCTTTACAGATGTCGTATTTTAGAAGATTTGTTTATAATGTGTGGTTTGGTGTGTCCCACAAATGGTCTGATTTTTATAAATAGTCCAGCCCCCAGTTGGTGTTTTGGGCCAGTTATTTATGATTTTGATATCCAAAACACTGCCATTATTTCACTAAATGTTTTGAAACTTTAAATATAGGTTGGTCAATCATATCCAGTTGTGTCCTATTAGTTAATACTCCAATACATTAACTGCATTGCAGAGGTAGCTTTTTCTTAAAATATTTAGATCCCAGCCTTGTTAGAAATCCAAACATTTTCTGGAACAATGACTGTAAACCATAGCTGGAAGTAGTGCCACCAAGTGGCTTACTTGCATATGAGACAATTTCTGAGCATGAAAAGGGTTCTTTCCACACAAAAACACATACAAGTTGGGAAGTTGCCAAATGTTATCATGCTAATCATGTGTTTATGGAAAAGTGAACAAAATGTGGAAATGAGGCACTCTCAACTATCAAGCTCTCATTTTCCACACTTTCTCAGACAATAGACTGCAGAGGGTGTTTTTTAGACCAGATGGAATCTGCGTGGTACATTGTTAACATGTTTTTTTTACTTTAAAAGCACTTCCCTTGCAAAGGGCACACAGTTCAAGGTCTTTTTAAGCTCATACTGTAAACCTGATCTGAGGTCCAAGATGCTGCACATAAGTTATACTTGTTTTACTTGGCATGGAAAACACCATTAATCATGATCACAGGTGTTTGTATGACCTTTGACACAAAAAGAACACAAAAATATTTTCATCGACCCGTTTTCTTTGAATATGAAGGTCCTTTAACCGTCCATCCAACTAAACAATCTGCTGTTTTTTTTTTAGGTAACCTGATCGGCAAACATGCCTTGATACAAAATGGAACATTTTACATTAACATTTTAATCAAGTTAACCATAACGTGTAATTCAATTTTTGTGCATCAGCCCGTGTATCACAAAAAACACTGGATTGATATGACCACAAAGCAGATAATTCATTCTGGAACACATTTTGGTTGCCCAGATACTAAAATGCCAAATGTCTTCTCATGTAATTGTGTCATCATGCTATTGATACGTTATAGTCAGTTAATTGCCTACATTAGTATTGGATTATGCAAACAAAGATTGAACAAATGATCAGTGGATCAATAGAAAATTAAATAAGCAAAAAGCCATGATTGTACTTTTGATGCTTTCTATTGTTTGTAACCTTATATAAAAGCACTTGTAATGGCAACATTTTAACCGTGGTTCTATAGTCTAATCAATATTTTAGAAACAGTAGATAGTGTTCAATGTTGGACACCAGGAAACAGACTTGATGCCAGTTCAGTCTAACGGGCCTCCTGGAAGAGTTAAGAAATCCAACCTGTATGAGTAAAGATGACCATAATGGCAAAGCCCTTATGAGTAAATGGGAAAACATATGTAATTGTCTTAAGCTCAGTTGAGGTAAACATCCGCCTCCTTGAGGACGTCCTCTTTCTGGTGAAAGTAGTCTCTGAACCAGGAAATGTGTTCCCGTTTCTGTTGGACTGTCAGGTAGGGGTTTCTGGACATGCCGGCCACCACAAGCTCCATGAAGTGACGCACTGGTCCCTGACGTGGGAAACCTTCCTCCAAGTGTTTCGCTAATAAGATATGCTCATGGAACGGGACGTTGGTTTCCTCCTCAATGCCTTACATAGAGCAAAAACACTCTTGTTAGTGTGTCATTTTATCCTGATCCTTACATTTAGCTAGAATATAGCATGCATTACTCACCAGCCTCATTGTTGATTGGGTACTGCCACATTTTTCCCTCTTTGGTCCACTGGATCATTTCCTCAAGCCCGTTGCGGGGTGTTCGGTTGGTTGACAGAGACAACTGATTAGCAAAGTCCATGTCCCATAAAGTTGGCCGTGCTGAAAAAATGAGAGCAACATTTTGGGCAGATGTCCGGATGAAGTTAAAACCGAGAGCTTTAGCAATGTCACATTAACTTTGTTTAGGACAGACAGACACCGCCTGCATGAAAAAAATCTCATGATAATAAGCATTTATGAAGCTCCATTCTCAGTTATATCAAAAGACTAAAATAGTCAACAAACACTATACACTATCCACCAAGCAAACAAAGCCAATAAATCATATTAGGCTTAATATAAAATCAAAATGTCTTATTACCAACTGCTGATTCAACTCCATCTTCTCCATCAGTAGTGGGGGAGAAGATGTTAAGTCTTTTCCCTGAGAACAAGTTTTCCTAAAAAATAAAAACACAGTAAACACATTGTCCATTTCAAAACCTATCTGAGTGAAACATGATGAATGACGTAATTTGCCTTCTCCGAACACTGTCCAGCTCAGCTGTGATCCCTCTGTCGTGTGTGTATCCTCGCCCGTCCTCATCAAACCGGATCTGATTAGCCGGCCGAGCGTTCTGTCGGTTGGGATTCTTTCCTACTTTCATGTCAGCGATGATTACTCTGAGAAATTATTTTTGGATTAATGTTTATAACATGCGAATGAGGCCTTTTATTTCCCATTATACAGAATTAAATAGCAGGAAACTATATCACAATCTAATTTGAATATTCAGTCCATTAAGTGTCCTACTATACTAGACACATACCCAAGATTGTTCATGTCCCCTTTCTTCTGAGTCTCAGTGACAGCTTCGTGCTGCCTCAGCTGCTTGAGCAGCTCAGACTCGGCCTGGCTGCGGTCAGGCAAAGTGGAAGCAGCAGCAGACGCAGCTGCAACCAGCTCAGGATCCAGTGTCTCACTAAAAAACACAGGGGATGAAGAAACCCCCAGAGCTTCAGATACCCTCCCAAAATCAGGGTCGACGTAGGTAACAAGTTCTCAGGCACAATCTACAGGTGAAACAATATCAAACTTGCAACACAACCAATGGCCACAGTGACCATGTGGCAATGCAACCTGACTAATAACTTCAAACTGCCTCTCACCTCTGTGATGAAGCCTCCACTGTAGCTTTCTGAAACATACTGATGGTGCTCTCCATAGCTGCTGGCTTTGCCTTGGGTGTAGACTCATAACTCGGCTTCACTTTTAAGTTTTTGAGCTTCCTCTTATTTGTTACTTCCACCTTCATGGCTCCAAGAAGATCGAGGAGACTCTCTTTCCCACTCTTAGCTGCATCAGTCTTCCCTGGTTGTGGTGTTGCCACAACCTGTTCAATTTTGACATCCACCTGCTGCTTTGTGGTACTTCCATCACCTGTCTTTAACAGTACTGGCTCCTCCTCCCTTTGTTCAACCATATTGATGACATTGCCATGATCTTCAGGTTTCTGTATTACCAAAGTTGGAGTTTCTGTGGGATCAGCCTCTTTATCTGCATTTGTTTTCTGATCTTGATTAGAGGGCGTAACATCATTTCTCTTTTCACAGAACCTGACCGAACTTGTGCTGAGGGCTTTGACTCCACCTCCATTTGCCACCCTAGAAGAAAACAGTTCATTATTAAAGGGATCTGAATCAGAAGGAATCATAATAATAATAATAATAATAATAAACGAAATTCAATACTAAAACATGACAATTATTATTAGAGGTGGGTGGGCAATACTGTTTTTATATTAACATAATAACTGCTCTTTCAATGTGCTTTTTTACTTGAGCTGTTAATTATCCTGTTGGATGGGACCATCTTCTCTAAATTAATATAGTTTTGTAGTTGTTACTTCATGGTACCATGGAAACGACCTGTTAGTGATGCACCGGTAGTAAATAAATGTCCAAATCAAAATGTCCCGCCCCATCAGTGCAGGTTAGCTAACATTAGGTGCCCCTTCCACGGCTTTTAAGGAAAGCATTCAACAAGAATCGAGCTATTTCGAATGTGCATTGTCGTCAATGTACAACGTTTTTCAAAGACATTACGTTACCCAAAACAATCCAGTATCGTAAAGTAACATTAGCTGACGTTAAATAAAAATCATCACGTATCTCGTTGTTCCCTCAAGCCAAGCTCACCTGGAAACTGGAGCAGCAGCCTTGTTACATTTAGCTGGTAACACACACGACTCATAGACACTGACTGAAGAATTTCGAGCAGTGTATACAGTACGGAATAAAACTCTGTACATGATTTCTTCTTGAAATGTCCTTCCACGCTGACATTTGTCTCCGTTGTTACAACATAAGGTCCCCGCCGTAAGCTCGAGGATAACATTGGTTCCGGACATCAATACAGCCATGGTTGAGAGATGGTACTCTCCATAGGGACATTTACTTATTTAATCCAGTTATAATGTGAAAGTATTAAATTGTTATATTTTGATATATAAAACAAACTTTCCTCAATTATTTGTAATAAGTTATGTTTTTTTAATAAACGACTAGTAAGGGCCTCAATTATAGTCTCGCGATATCATAACCGGAACGTGACTCAAAATGGCGATGGAACATAAGCGCTAATTCACGAACGGAGGTCCAAGCTTCAATCGGTGAATTAGTTAGTTATTTATATCAGGAGATGGATATTCACAGAGAAGAATTAGCTTTGCGAAATAAGTATTGTTGCAGATCTCAACATTGACTGGTTTTATTCGTGTAAGTTCCTGCTTGAACTCAGAAAGGAGAGGACAACTTCACACAGGTAAAAATGTCAACGGAAGCTAAGTTACTAGCATGCAAGCTAACACATATTTAGCTCACTGTAAGTTAATATTAAATAACTATGCAGTCATTAAGTGGCTTGAAATTAACGCTTTTCTTATTTTTATATTAAGTTGTTGCATTTGCATGAATATACTTTAGATGTGGCTTGAGTACGGTGTGTAGTTAGTTGGTTGTTATTCCGTTCGAGTGGTTAACCCGCTTTCTGTGGAGTGTTCTGTGTTTGTTTACACACATGAAGTAACTTATAATACCATTTTTTTTAAATGATTCATACCTTGTAGTTTTTATGTTGCAATGTAAACAATATACACTTTTGTTAAGTACAGATCCCCTTAACTCGATATAATTGAGGCATCTGCTGTAGAAATGACTGTCTTCCGTCTATGCTGATGGGACTGTTAGCTAGATTTTCAAATCTTGACACTTCAAATTTTTTTCTCATAACGTTGCACAAGGATAATGAAGTGCGCTTTTCTTTTCAATTTCTGCCACAGATGCAAGTGTATTGTCAAAACAAAACATTTAGGTCTCGACTTCACCCCTCCAAGACATACTTTTTTTTGTTTAAACCATTCCTGCTTTAGCTTTATGTTGGCTGTTGTTTTTCTGTTGCATTTATGCTGCCATGTTAAATAGTTGTGTGGCTTATGGCAAATTAAACATTTGTTTTTATAAAGAGTCATTTTGGGCTCATTAGACCATAGAACCTTCTTGTACTTTGTTAATTGAGTTTCCCAAATGCTCTCTGGCAAACACTAGCATTAACTTACTTTTTGTCATCATCCCATAATGCTGCAGTAAAACACCCAGTTGTATGCACATTGCCTCCAATCACAGCCATGGAAACCTGTAGCTCTTTCAGTGATGTGATTAAGTGGTGTTCCCTAAGTAGCACCCTACGTGCATGAACAGTCGATGGCGATGGCCTGCTCAAGGCAGCTGTGTTACATTGGTAAAATAAAAAAAAAAATCTAAATGATGAGCTGCAATAAGACATGCTTTCTCATATTTACATTTGGGGAATGGGGCCGAAGACACACTGCAAATGTATTTTCATCAGAATTGTATCTTTATAAGTAGATGTAAATCTAAATATAATGTTTGCTAAACTATCACATAACGTGATGATGTTTTTGGAGCTTCAGACCCCTTGAGTGTTTAGTATTGGCAGTGAAGCATTACACTTTTGTAGAACAGAAACTGTTATACCCAAAGTTTTCTTTGTGATGGCTGATATTCACAGTCCTGTGTACTCTGTTAGCGATGGCGGAGGAACGTCGGCAGAAGCAGTGTTCGGTCTCCCTACCTACAGAATCCATGAAGGCCATGGCAGAGTCTGTGGGAGTGGGACAGTTACAGGAGGAAAGCTGCACCGCCCTAAGTGAAGAAGTCAGCTACAGAATTAAAGAAATTGCACAGGTAAATCAGAGGTCATTAAACCAGATATTTTGTTTGTGGGTCTGTAAATTGTTTTGAAACCATATTCTTGAATGTTTTTATGTCTAATTTGATATATGAGTTTTATATTTAAATTCCTTGTTGGTCTTTTTCCTTTCTCCCCTTTACATAGGATGCTCTCAAATTCATGCGTCATGGGAAGAGACGTAAATTAACTACTAGTGACATAGATAATGCTCTCAAACTAAAAAATGTGGAGGTAAGGGAGAACGCACATACTTAAACTTTTATTATTTCATTAAATAAAGAGAAGTCTAAGTCTAATCCACTTGCTAGATGTTATTTGAAGGAAAGTCTAAAGGGGTTTGTGTTCCATGTGTTCTAAGTTAATTTCTCTCCTTATAGCCCCTGTATGGATTCCAGTCGCAAGAGTTTATCCCTTTTCGCTTTGCAAGTGGTGGTGGAAGAGAGCTTTATTTCTATGAGGAAAAGGAAGTTGACCTCAGTGACATTATTAACACACCGCTCCCCAGAGTTCCACTAGATGTGTCTCTCAAAGGTACCCAAATATTAAATATTACATGCCTTTCGTTGTGTTCCAGGATATTGTATTTTCTTATGACTGTAAGCTTATACATCATGTGTGCTTGTTAATCCACAGCGCACTGGTTAAGCATTGAGGGGGTGCAGCCTTCTATTCCAGAAAATCCACCACCAGGTAAGCCCTGTTTAAACGTTCTTCTCTGAAAAGAAAAAGAAAAAAAATCTAGGAAAAACTTAAAGTTGGGTTTTATTTATTGCATTTCAGCACCAAAAGAGCAACAAAAGGTTGAATCTACAGAGCCCCTAAAAGTTGTCAAACCTGGTCAGGAGGAAGAAGGTACGATTCAAGGCAAGAGTCAGGGGGCAACGGCTGCTGATGGCAAAGGTCAGTACCTTGTGTTTATATTATAATTCAGTGTTTGTCTATTTTCTTCTCCTATCCTTTTACCTTGCTTCTTTCTTCCCTCCCTAATTATTTATGATTATCTCTGTCTCTTTCAGGAAAGGATAAGGGTCTAATAAGGTTGAAGCCACGCAGCACTCATGAGCTGTCTGTGGAACAGCAGCTTTACTACAAGGAAATCACAGAAGCGTGTGTTGGCTCCTGTGAAGCTAAGAGAGCTGTAAGTCCTGCTTGTCTGTCTGTATATAAGATGTATTATTGTATACATTATGAGTAACAATGTAATTTACCTTTTCTTGTTTCCTTTTGACAAGAAATTACATAGTGGGTTTCATTAGTTGGCTATAAAGTTAAGATATTGCAACACTTTGCAGCTAACAGCAAATAGTATGTGCAACAATAAAATTCTGCCAAACTGACCAGATAATAGTTTTAACCTGGTCTGTCATGTCACTTTTGTTTCCTCTCATTCAGGAAGCTTTACAGAGTATTGCTACAGATCCTGGACTGTATCAGATGCTTCCAAGATTCAGCACATTTATTTCTGAAGGAGTGAGCATCTTTTCTTCTCAGCTTCTCCAAATGTTCTAAAACATTACTCACCTTATATGAAATAACTAAGCATATCCCTGCTGAAAGTACTGACTAAATGCTCTCCTCAAAGGTCCGTGTGAATGTGGTTCAAAACAACTTGGCTCTACTGATTTATCTAATGCGGATGGTCAAAGCTCTAATGGACAACCCTACCTTGTATTTGGAGAAATACGTGAGTGCAGAAAACAAACAAAATGTTATTTATTGAATCTCAACGTGTATCCAAATGTTATAATTTTTCTGTTTGTATTTGCAGCTGCATGAGCTCATCCCAGCGGTTGTGACGTGTATTGTGAGTAAGCAGCTGTGTTTGCGACCAGATGTTGACAACCACTGGGCTTTACGAGACTTTGCTGCTCGCCTCATGGCCCAAAGTTGTAAAACTTTTAGTACCACGACCAACAACATCCAGTCCCGTATTACCAAGACTTTCACTAAGGTGGGTTTTGGTGTTTTATATTTTGTTCCTAAAAACATTGAGGTAAAAAAATGGGAAAAGAAAACCCCATGGATAGTTTATAGAAGTTCTTTTTCTAGCCACAGATACAGTATTTTTGGGTTGGCCCTTTGTTAAAAGACACGTTACCCTCCTTAAATTTAAGGTTTACACCACTGTTAAAACATACTAAACCAGACGGACATGTTTCCTCAGAGTTGGTTGGATGATAAAACCCAGTGGACGACACGTTACGGCTGCATTGCTGGACTTGCTGAACTAGGACCTGATGTGAGTGTGATTCTTTTTTTTTTTTCTCCGATCTTTATCATTTTTACTCTTTTCAATTGGCAGCAACCTCCTGATTTTGTCCCCTGCAGGTGATTAAGACTTTGATCCTTCCTCGGCTTACTGTAGAGGGTGCTCGCATCAAAGCAGTGATGGAAGGACCAGTGGTCTCCACTATTGATAAGATAGGAGCGGATCACGTTCAAAGCCTCTTACTGGTAATAATTGTGATTATTATGCATTGAAAAGTAGACAACTTCCCACAGATTGATACATTTGTATACTTCAGTCAAAGCATTTAAGTACGACATACCATTCAGCAGTAATTGTTCCTTACTTTGGATCAGTACAGTACTGTTTCATATTAACATGTTTGGTTTTCAAAGAAACACTGTGCAAGTGTTATTGCCAAGATCCGACCTCAGCCTGACAACATGGAGCAGTATCGGACAGACTATGGTTACCTCGGACCCATGCTTTGCTCCCATGTAATGAAGGCCAGGACTCAAGCAGCACTGCAAGCTCAACAAGTCAACAGAACCACATTAACAATCACACAGGTACATTTAATAATTATATACGGAAGGAAGCTATTGAAAAAAAGATTCCATAAAAACATATATTATGTCATTTAGGCATTGCACCTACAGTCCAGAGTTAATGTGAGGCTTTGCAGAAATGACATGCAAGTAAACTAGCACACAGCTGTTCAGTTCTGAATCCTTTTTTGCAGCCTCGTCCCACCCTTACTGTCTCACAAAGTGGGCTAAGTGGGTCGGCAGGGTCGCGCACTCCCAGCATCATTAAGGTTCCGAGCTCCCTCACCTTGATGACCCCTCGACCAGGGACCCCATCACAGCCGTCTCCCCCGGCAACAAAGTACATCGTCATGGCGACCAGTGCTGGAGCCTCCTCAACTCAGCAGGTTTTTCAGGATTTTGATTCAGTTTTACACTCATCACATCCACAGAGTTCCTTTTTGCCCCTGTATTTATAAAATATGATCAAAAGGAATATATACATATTTTTATGTATCTTTGATTTGCCATCTCAATAAAGCAGCTGCAGTGATAACACTTAAATACAATGTGTTACAATATGAAAACGACAAACAACAAAGCAAACAAAAAAATGTAATAGAGAAAAATAGACATTAAACATTTATATTTTGTATTCATTAATAATGTGATTGGTGGGACACTTAGCAGGTCTTGGATTTAACTACAGGATTTACTGAAACCTCTTGAGAGTATGAATTTACATGTATCTTTTTGTCTTTCCTTTAGGTAATCACCCTCAGCTCTTCCCAGTCAGCCTCACCGGTCACTAGCACTGTTCCCAGCGCCACTTCAACCTTGCAGCCTTTGGTGAAACTGGAGTCTGGCAGTGGTCCTGGACTGACAAGTTCGCGACCAATGCAGAAATACATAGTTGTATCTCTGCCCTCGTCTGCTTCTTCATCTTTGGAGAGTAAGAGTTCTGTGCTTCCAACCTCAATTTCCTCAACCCCACTAGAAGCAACGATGAAGCTAGACCGGTCAGAGTCTCCTGGAGCGAGCACACAGTCGCCACACTGAGACTTGTATAGGTAGAGGAGATTTATACCATGTTGGTGCAGCTGAACACACAAGGAGGTTTGTTTGGGCTGAACTTAAAGGGGGTCAACTCTGGAGTTGTATGAAGGGGAATATCTGAACTCTTGACAGATAAAGAACAAATGTGACTAGACATTGTAAATATGTTAATGCCCAATGAAAACTGAGGTCCAGTTGTGAGATCTGTAATGTTTCAGCTTATATTCTAATTGATTTCATGTTCCTTTTTTACTCTAAAATAAATCAGATTTTGTATGAAATCCTTTATCTGGATGTGTTTTCATGTTTTTTTTTATACTTATATTTATATTACTTATATTATCTGTATAGTTTACCATCAGCACATTTTACTGTTTATCATGTGTTGTATCTTGGATAACTGTTTAAACCGTTTGCTACTACATTATTCTCTGCAAATGGCTTGGTGTCATCACTGATGACAAGCCAGTTTAAACTCCATGAGTGATGTATAGCCAGCTATGTTATTGCTGGTGAACAAGGCTCGACTCGCTTTTTCTCTCATTAGCTTCATAGATGTATTGAGTACGGCGGCTGACGGGCAAACGCCTTGCAACTTCAGAAAACACATGCAAATAGACAAAACCCAAGAAAACAACTTCATTCATTTGATAACACGTGCAGCATTCAGCAAATGCGCTGCATATACACACAACACAACCAAATACATAAACGCGATGCAAATATAAAAATGCCAAAAGAAAAGCACACAAACCATGAAAACAAATGCAACAAAAAAACGCTGCATCCAGATTACACAACAAAAGTTATCCAGGCCTCAGGCAGTGGGACTGCAGAACCACCAACGTTTCGATTGGCAGGTGACCGCTCTACCACTGAGCCACAGCCGCCCCACTTTACTGACTGCCAGTTTGAGGAGACGTCAGTGAACGCGTGACGGAGCTAATGAGAGACACAGCAATAACACAGGCCTTAGGAGTCCTAAAGGACAGGAATTACTGTTATTGTAAATACTAGATTATACAAGATAGATTGACATCCCCGGTGGGAGACTTGGCTACAACTTGCCACAAGTTAGCTGACGTGCTAACCATGGATGTATTAAGAGAACGGTGCTAACCTCTGCCAAAACAGCACAATTAGGCCTACATTAAAAATTAACACTAAACCAGCCTGCTTCTATGTGGAAAAAAATGGCAGAGATAAACAGACTAACTTGAGGAAGACATTGCAGATATGCAATTTTAACACATCTGTGAGGACTGCTGTGGAGGTGCGGTCTCTCGCCAGTAATCTATGTAAATGACCCGTAAACGCCTTCTTTGTCCCTCCCCTCAGGGCCCTCCTTTCTGCCAAAACTGTGACAGAAAGTTGAAAGTGAAAACTACTGTTGTAAAAATTTTGACAGCGTAAAACAAAAACTTTCACTGAAAAGACATTAAGAACAAATGTAGAACATTTTTTGTTTCAATGCCAAATTTAATTTTCAATACCACAGGTTACTGTCACTGTTCTGCTCCATAGATCACCCCTTTGGTTTTGACTAGTTGTGGACGTCTCTGTCTTTTATTTTGAAAACAAAATTACAACACAGGAACTATTTCCTGTTTTTGATGTTGTCAACATAGACATATAAAGAGTAGACGCCGCATCGAACGCTACTGCCTACTGGCGCTGTCGAGCCGTGGGCCGCCATCTTGGACCGGTGTTTGGCAGGTGCAATGACCTGTCAGCGCGTTTCATTAATCACCCTCACTGAATACCGAAATGATTTTCATTTTTTTGCTGCAAAGGTCATACATGTAGCTATGATACAAGACACATGGTTAGGCGTAGTTTAATATTCATAGTGTGGTTAACAGTAAGAATATTCTGATATGATATAAAGTCACCAGACGTTTGAGATCAAAACTGGGAACATAATCCCCGAAAAGGGAGAAAAACGGGGACATTTCCAGTTTGACTATCAATCTGATTGAAAAACCTAATGTTGTGTCTTTTAAAACAGAACAGGGACAGAGCTAGTTTTTTTTCTGTATTTAGCCAGGGACAGACAACCAAAAACGGGGACTGTTCCTGAATCCGACGACGTCTGGTCCACCTAGATCCTACAGATCCTAGACCAGAAGTCTCTGTCTTTTATTTTATCATTTGTAAATGATATGTGATGTGTGTATGTATAATAGGTATTTTGCAAATCACACATATGATAGGGAAGAACAAACAGATAGTGGCTGTAAAGTCAGATATACTGTAAGTTCAAGAAACAATATGATTATATTATTAGAGTCTACTGTCAGCGCGTTTTTGATATTTGTACCATGTTCTCTCTGCATAAACGTTTTCATAGGCATATATATATATATATATATATATATATATATATATATATATATATATATATATATATATATATATATATATATATATATATATATATATATATATAATATAAAAACGATTTCCATGTCTACAGAACAGGACGCGTTCTACTGGTTGGACAGTATAAATATATATAAATAAAGTTAACAGGACAGCTCCACAAAATAAACTAAATATTGCATACTTATTGCGACTTTCGATATATTTGATAAATGACCAGTTTTCTCAGCTCTTATTACATAAGTATTTGGACAGATACACCTCTTTTCATGTTGTGTTGACTCTGTACTGCTATATATATATATATAGTATATATATATATATATATATATATATATATATAATATATATATATATATATTTATATATATATATATATATATAAGAGTAACGTTACTCATATAACGATCTGCTGTGTAACGATATTGTGTTGATATATCTTGCACCCCTAACAAAGCACGCGTACCAGTACTTGTTTAAAGTAGCAGTATGAAATGAAAACATTTACTTGGTTGAATCTCCCTTGAAAACTCGCAAAACCTAACTTATGCAGCAATTTTCAAAACACAGATACAAAATGCTTTACAGAACCCAGAGTGAAAGAGATCAGATAAAAATCCACCGATTTGAGCAGGAATATGCTGCACAGTGCTCTGGCATCTTGTATCTTCTGCTGCTAAGTAACGAGTATGACCGGTCCAAGATGGCGGCTGGATTTCTCGCGCTCAGCAGCCAATGCGGCGTCTACTCTTTATACGTCTATGGTTTTCAAACTATCTTCAACGTGGTGATTTGTAAGCAATTTGCGTTTCCTAGGAAGGCGAAGGCATGACCCGCCCTACTCTGCCTCTGATTGGCTATAAATCAGAGGCAGATTTGCGCGGGTTATGTCTTCGCTATCCTAGGAATCTCAAAATCGCCTACAGTCATTTGATTTCTCTCTGAGGAAGAAGACAGTAGTGTGGACTGTGGTACATTAAACAAAAATGGATTTTAAAGTACGGGCTGCATTAAAAGAAGACTGCAAAGAAATATCGAGAATGATATTGGTGAGGCTCAGTACCGAGTCGTTACGATACGATAACGAAGCTAACTTAAAAATGGTGTTTTGCTTCACAATGCTGTAAAGTTAACGTCAAACCTGACCTACGTTACTGGTATATTTGTCAAATGACACGGTACATGCATTCACATATAACGTTTTAACAACCCCCTCTCCTTTTTTCAGGAGTTGGCGGTTTATGAAAACATGCCCGACCAGGTGAAGATATCTCATGAAGGTAATTCTGCACTTAATAAATTATAGAACATATGTTTTAAGAAAAGCCCATGGGAAACTCTTAAAATGTTTTACAATTTCATTCAACCTACCGTATCAGTTAACAGAAGTGGTCCACATATTGTGTGTGTCTGAAGCGTATAATGTGCAATTTGAGTTAGTAACGTTAGCATTGCAAGACTTTGTGACCAGGCATGTGTAAATAATAAATCATGTGAACTAAATCGTAATTGACTAGTGAGATTAGATTCTGTTTAAAAAGAGGAAGAGCAGGAGAGTTCAGCACGTGTTGAATCAAATCATTTGGAGAACATTTTCAAAAAATGTGGTTATGGCTCTTCTTTTTGCTCTTCATCATTTGCCATGCAAACATTTGATGTGTTTAAGCATTATCTCTTGCTATCGTATCATAAATTGTTGAGTACTCAGTGTCTGCTTAAAAAGGAGTGGTGAACATAAATACAACAGCCAGACAGCACAAATTATGACCATCATGTGGACAATACATACATTTTGCTTTTAAAGGTACCTAGTTTTTGACCACTAGTAGCAATGTTGCACAGTGTTTTGACGCACTGGGCCCCAAATTGTATGCCTCACACTACGAGCATAAGGATGACATGATAGACATCTCTGCTGACTGAAGATAATATATACCAACAAGTGTTAGTGGTATAATTTGCCATATTGGAAGCAATGCACAAATAAAAGAGGAATTGAAGAAAAGCCTTCATGCAGGTTTGTAACAGGATATTTGTGTGCATTCAACATGTTTACAAGTATGGTAAACAGCTTAGTCTGGATGAAACCTGAAGATTTAGATGTACAAAATTGGGATGTAGGATGTGATCCACAGCTGGAGTTATATCAATTCTTTTCAACTTGTTTCTTGCCTAATGGACTATTTTGTAGCAGTGTCTCTATGTGCCTGTTATTGTCAATTTCCTTTTAGCCAGAAAGGTCCCATTGAGATATAAGATTTCTTCTTCCAGGGTGTCCTGGAGAGTGAATAAGAGGAGAGTTGTAGACAAGTAATAAAGTAATCTTCAAATGTTTTAAGTATTGATGTTTTGTTTGTTTCATTTGGGTAAGTGAGTATTTATTGAGTATCAATACATTATGGCTTTACTTTAGAACTGGAGCAGGACGGTTTCTGCCAAAATCCCTTCTTTGAATGCCTCGTTGCTGAAGTGCCTGAGGAGCATAAATCTAAAGAAGGTAAATTGTTGAACAGCACATAACAACAGGTCTGTGCCTTTGCTATTACTTCCATTCAGTATTCAACAAATCATGATGCCTACTCAAATGCGGCCTCATAAATCAACAGTGTCAGATGTTTGTCTATTTCTTATTCAGCTAAAACTAAAAGTAGGTAAGGGCAATTGCACAGTGACTAAGCGTCCATAGGCTTGAAATCAATTCACCATTTTTGATCCAAGACATAAGAGACTTATTCCACTCTATTTTTAGGGATTTAAAATTGTCTTGTCTTTTTGATTCCTTGTTTCTTTTTGTGCATGTAGGATTCACAATAGTCGGATATGCCCTTTACTTTTATACCTACAGTACATGGAAGGGGCGGTCAGTATATTTGGAGGACCTGTACGTGATGCCAGAATTCAGAGGTAGAATATTTGTTGAAATGTCAACGTAACCTGAAAAGAAAGTGTAGTGTAAAATGTGTTTTGTGTACTTGCTTAGTTGTGGGAATCATAATTTCCTAATGTTTCAGTAATATTTTTGGCATTTTTTCTGTAATTGTTTTGTCCTCAGGTATAAACATTTTTTTTACTTTTATCAATTTCCAATACAGGAAGGGCATTGGTAAGGCTTTACTGAGCAAAGTCGCTGAGGTAAATGTGTTTGTTGACCACTAAAACACAACATTGTTCATCTGTCCATCTGTGTGATGAAGAGGTAACAGCATGACTGCTTTTGTTTTCTCAGGTGGGGAAGAAGAAGCAGTGTGTGCGGCTGCAACTGTCTGTGTTGGACTGGAATACTCCCGCTCGAGACTTCTACGCTGCTAAAGGAGCTCAGGACCTAACCGCCAGCGAAGGATGGCACTTTATACGCTTTGATGGACCAAACCTGGACAATTTAGCAAATGAGGCTCCTAAAGATTAAAAGTCTGGCAAAAATGTGTCTTGGTGTGAAAGATCAGGCTGTTAAACATTAACACTTTTGTAAGACAGTGCCAAAATAAGCTTCATTGTACCTGGTTCCTCACTACTTTCTCTTCTGTTGAACAAAATCATGTTTAATATCACAAGGACCTGCATATACTTTATAAATTTAACTTTATAGTTTACTTTTATTTCATTAAAGTACCTTTGACCTTAATTCTTTCATTTTGTAGGCATTTTTGCATATGGTTAAACTTTGTCACCATTCAGTGCAGAGTGTGAATTCATTTTAAAGACATCATTTCCTAAAATTGTTTGAATCTTGTGTACTGTATCAACATTTATGACTATTTAAAGAATCAAAATATAGCCCCAACCAGCATATTAGACACAATCCAGCCCTAAGGTGATTCTTTGTAATACTAATAATAATAATAATGCAGGATATGGTGATAATAGTTGTATATTTTAGCCAACTTCCCAGGAACACAATATGACCCGAGTAAATCCAATCCAAAATGTGACACCATATTATTCCAGTAGGTGGCAGATTTAACCAACTGAAATTATATCCTTTGTCAGCTCCCAGTGGAGAGTCAAGGAATGTCAAGGCTAAATGGACAATACATGCAGCTCTATGTCTGCTTTGGTTAAAGGACTCAGAGGAGAGAATGGTGTGCAAACAGGCTCTGTAAACCCAAACTCCTTTTCATTTATACATTTAACCCTTGTGTTGTCTTCCAATGAACCATGAAAAAAGGTTATTGCTTTTTCTGACATTTTTGTCACATTTTCAGTGTTGTGGCAGCTTTTTTTGATGTTTTTTCCAAAGTTATTTGATATTTCTAATGTTGACATTTTCAGCTTATTTCGGAGGCCCATTTTTTTGTGATGAAAAAAACTGAAAATTGGTCAAATTTGACCCGAGGACAACATGAGGGTTAACTGGTATATTTTTTCATTAATAATATTAAGTCACGTTGCTCAACAGCTCTTTTCATGGAATATTTTGGAAATCATTGTGTCATTAATATTTTTATGGTTTAAAAAAATCAGTCACTAGAAATATTTATTTTTGTATAAAACATACTAAAATCCACACAAACACATGTAAAAGCACTTAAAAATAAAAACGCTTCACATTTAAAATATATAGGTAAAAAAACAAAGAAAAAAATGATGTACATTTGTTTCAACTGAAGTTCTCTGGTTCACAGGTGAGTAAAAGAAAAAAATCACACTGATGTGCTGATATGAAAACCCTGGTGTACTAGACCAGTATATAACCAGCTACTTTCTTAATCTACAGAATTAAATTTACTCCTAATTACAGATATATTTGATAGATTTAAATCCATTTTACTTAAGAGCTTTATTTACTTTAAGAGCACCAGATTATTTAATAAGTAGATGGCGGAAACCTTTGTTCCCAGAGAGGAGAGTTTTTGAGCTTTTAACATTATTCTGTTGGTGATGTTGGGTGTTGTTGAAGGAGTGTGACTCTCTCTTCTCAACCAGAAAACTTGAGGCAGGTTTGAGGACATGGTTATAAAAAAGTATTACACTAACATTTAAATATTAACAGCAACTGACTTTGACATAATTGTAAAAAGGTTTAAGGTATTTTGAGTTTTTTTTGTAAGGTCAGAGGATATAATTTGTATATTCAGCATATTCATCAGCTTTCTTCCAACTTTGTGTGTTGTAATCTGAGGTTATCTGTTCTTCGTTTTGATGGCGAGAATGGCTACGCGTGCAAGTTTGTGCATGTGATCGTGAAAATATTTGGGTATTTCTGGTATTTGGGAACAGTCTGTAAGGGCTTTGGTTGTGGAGGCAATCCCAGTACGCTGTTTTTTGTTTGTTTTTTATCTCAGGAAGTCTTGTCAACTCAAGTTCAGCCAGAACAACACCCAGAGCCGGGGGTCTCCACCATTACACAGTTTGCAACCAGCTCACTTTGTCTCCAAAGTCAAAAAAGTGAAAGTAAATTGTGTTATTCATTATTAAGAGAAAATTCAGCTGCTCCTCTCGCGGCAAAGTATCTTGTACTGGTGGGAGTGCACTAGCCAGCTCATTATTGTTTCAGTTGTGGTCAGATTAACAGTAAATTCCATAAATTCAGTGCTCCATATCACATATCTTCCAAGCTATGACTTTCCATAGGGGCATAGCCGAGGCTTTCATCATTCAGAAGGGCGTTCCTGTAACCTACGAGCCAATTAAAGGCGTAGTGGGCGTTCCCGCTGCTGGCTGCATCCAGATCAGTCTAATTTTTTTTAGTATTTCAAGTACAGCCCCTTTAAAGGTGTGGTTATTTTAGGTAGTTGGGGATATAAATGGTCCTATATTGGGATTCCTACCACATTCTGGACATTGTTAAATGCAAGCATGTAATAAGCTAATTGTATTTTGTAGAATTCTAGATTATAGCAGTGTAGTATCACAGTTTTCATTGTGTTGCAATTTCTTTTGGTAAGCCCACAGCAACTACATATGCAATTTTCACAATGCATAACATTACAAATTCTTATACTGTAAATATGTGTCACTAAAAGGTTCATCTCAAAATCCAATCTCCAAATCAGGGTTACCACTTTTAAACTACTGTACAATGATCATGAGGCTTTATAATTGTGTTTTTCCATTGTGAATGATGTCCTTTCATAGTGCATTCAGTTTTGTGAATAGAGTCCAACCCAGTCAGCTTACTCCTCTACGTAATCACCTCTCAGATATACACATTTATTCCATAGTTGCTCGAGACAGTTTGAGACCTTGCCCTATTCAACTGCACATGTCCTCTGGAGGATGGTTGGCATGGATATGGTCTAAAACACAACAAGTTAAGAGAGTATGGGTCAATTCTACAATACCCGGTGAATTTACATCATTGTAACGTTTCAGCAACACATACTCACATTTTGTCATTGGGTGTGTTGACTGGGCAACTACACATCAGGCATACACCTCCAAAAATGGCAAGTGTAGCTGAAAACCACCCGATATACAAGCCCGTTCCAATCTCATACCTGTGATACAATAACATTGAAGACATTTTTTTTCTATGTATTAGTATTTAATCCATGGTTAAGAACAATTTTACTTTGTGCCATTTAGCTATTGTTCCATTTCTTTTCAACTTAATGACATACTCATGCAGGATGTATTGACTCACTTTATCCCTGGATAAAATGGGTCGAAGAACTGCTGTGTGATGGTGGCTGCATACCAAGATACAGCAATCATGGTGCAAATCCCTACAAAACAAAACACATTGTTTACTTTAGACAATTTTATTTTAGGTCAAAATAGGGTTTTTAAATAATGATACGATGTAAGCCATGTTAGGAATGTCCTAATGGGGCTAAAACCCTTTCATGCAATACAAGATTATTTATGAAGCCCATAATATAAAGCAAAGGTACCTGCTTGTTCATTTATATCCACTCTACAAGTTCTATAATATATCTTATGAGTATGATTACCATGAAGCCGTTTAAATTAAACTAAAATGATGAGAGTAGTATTTTTTGTGTGGACACATAGGTTCCTGAGATGTCTGAGTGTCTGCTCACTGAATTACTTTTTTTGTATTTTACATAGTGTGACCTATTCTCACAGTTTCAATGTCTTTGGTAATGGCATGCTTCATCAGCAGATTTGTTAGAGTAGAGATAAACTTTTGAACTGGTGACCCATTTTCTGATCTTTTGCACACAGAGATATTGGAGTGAGAGAGAAAATGTACCCTTTTAGGGGTTTTGTGCTGTTTGATTGTGTGTGTCTCCATGGGGTCTAGCCATTGTCCCCAGTCATTTTAAAGTACTGTAAGCGCAACACATTTAAAGTGACTTCTGACCAAACATTTTCTAATGCTTTCTTTTGTTACGTGGTCATTACATCCACCCCCAAGCTTTTACCTTGTAGTAAATAGAACACTCCTCCAATCGCAGCAATCCTTCCCTTGAGGACGTAGTTTTCTCCTCCTATTTTTGAGCACTTCATCCCTGTGAGAGTAGCCACAAGCCCAAACGTCCCAAAAACAATGGAAGTGATCATGAGTGCCCGGGCGGCCTGAACATACCCTGTGTAAAAAAAATTTAAAAAATATTCTTGTTATAACGTGTTACACATGAATATTATTTCTTATTGTGTTAAAATGCATGCTTTAGTCAGAGAGCTGACGTTTACTATTACAACAAGAACAACAAGACTACTGTTGCAGGTGTAAGCCTCCTAGATGCTCACTGATAGTAACCCTGGTCATATGAGCACAGGCAGAACCCTCTGACATGTTTAGAGGGCAAAGCCTGTACAAAATACAACTTCAGCCACAACACTTCACAAAATATATTTTCTTTAATACATCCCAAATCCAGCACTTTCCAACAGATGAAACATAGTTGTAGTTTCAGTGTGGTCATGTTCAATTGGTTAAAGGGCAGCCACGCAGGTTTTATTCCTTACAAATACACCATTTTTAACTCCCCATTTTAACAAAACAGAAACAGATACAGTATGTGTGTACTGGAAAACATATGTTTCTGGCTGTGATGAGATAGGGGACTGACAAAATATTTACCTCAGGGCATAAGACAAGGCCAGGGCATCCAGTTTCATGTGTTTCATAATATAAGATAATATAAGATAGGATAGACTTTATTAATCCCACACTGGGGAAATTCCTGTGCTACATCAGAAAAACACAAATACACGTAGACATAGGAGAAGAAATATATAAAGTACAAGAAATGGAAATACAGCACTTGTCTATTGTATCACATTGGTAAATGTTTAACAAAGTAGTAAACAGTTTCCAACTAATTGGTATCAATATACATTCTTAGAAATTACTTTGGTTTTATTATTATTTTATGAGTATCTATCTTTCTGTCTGGGTTCACTGGGGTTGTGCTCTTTTATTTCATCATATCTTTTATTACTCGTCTTTACTAAAGATTATAGCCAGTACATTAGATAGCTCCTGACAGGCTTCTAAAGGCACACTTAGATCCTGTTTAGATCAAGGAAAACAATGGCAAATAAGAACATCCATTTTTCCACTATTGGGTTGGATACAGTGGTGAAAGGATTCAGCATTAATCGTTTGGAATTGCTATACATATATATATATATATATATATATATATATATATATATATATATATATATATATACATATATAGTTACTTTTATACAGCTTAAGGAGTAAAGACATTCTTGTTTTCTACTCCACAACATTCAACATTCTGTTGAGTGGTTGCTAAAACTATTTCTGTGTTGGCCACATTGCATTTAGCGTGACCCAACATAAGGGACAACAGGAAGTTGAATTCTAATGCTTCAACGTCAATAGACTTAAAGCTGTTTCTCACCTTTCGACGTTTGCTTTGAACACTGTGTTAAGAATATCAAATCATTATTAATGGATTCAAATCTCATTTTGGCTCCTCACTTCACCGTTTGTCCGAGTGATGATGGGTAGGTTAGTGGGATTGAGGGGTGTATCACCCCGTTCTGACCAGCAGATGACCAGGTTAATCTGTTTGCTTGTCTGACAACTGAGCTCAAAGGATTTGTCTTCTTTAGTTTAAGAAATGTAGCGTTTTTCTGTTGTCAGACCTTTATCATTATGGTGATGAAGTACAACTGCAGCCTTTTGGCCACACATACAAAAATGGTTCAAACATAATCGCAGGAACTTAGAACCATTTGTCTTAACTGCTTTATGTCAAAGTTGACTTTATGGACATTTCTAAAGACATTGTTTTAGTGGTTGTTATACTGGATAACATTATCTTTAGTACAGAGTACACTGAAAATATGAAGTACCATTTCACAAAAACTAGTAAACAGTATGCAATTACGTTATGTTAAATGGCAGTGCATTGCATTAAATAATACAATGTAAGATTACAAATGCAATGGATACATTTAAAGATGCAGTGTAAAAAGAACCACCTGTACAATGTAAAGGCAGTTGTATAGCCCTCTAATACTGTTTTTAAAGTTAATGAGGTTGTTTTGATTAAGACTGTGTTTACCTAAAAATGACTGGATAATAATGTAATTAGTCCAATAGAAATGTCCATTAGGTGGATGTAAATTCCTCTTATACACCCTTAAACTTTACCAAGCTATTGGATTAGATTGCACAGCTGCTGCCGTAGATCACAGCACAATCATTGCATTACTGAATTTGTATTATTTTTCTTTTTGTGTATTGGGTCTGTCTGATTATGTATGTATAGTTCGAAGTACTTTTCTAGGAAGAAAAGTACGTGGCTCAATCAGATATCTGATAAAGCTGTATTTAGATTGGAAAATTCATAGTCAACTGTTATATGAAGCTGAATCAGCAGTGAGAAAATGCAAATGGCAGAAAATTACAACATTAATAAAAGCCTAAGCAAATTCTTTTAATTAATTCATTAATTACCAGAAACAGTCACATTTAAATAGATTACATAACAGCAGTTACCAAAAAGTGACTTTTCTAAAAAAAGTTTGTAATGGAAAATTAATAATCCAGCTATTAGATAATTGCTACTTCTACTTACCTGGAAGAGCAAAAAGGGATGGAAAGTCCCGACAGTTAAATATCCCTGTTGAATCACTTGCACAAGACATCCAGAGGTTCTCATAGATTGCGGCGGTTGTAATCACGTTGCCATCGTCGGAGGATTTTCTCCAATATTGATCTTGTAAAGATATGAAAATCAGTATCCAGCCTGCAAAACCTAGGAAAAGTGCTATAACCTCAATGATTTCTTTCATCTTGAGACTAGTTTTCTATAAATAATTAGTAAAACTAGATAATACCTCTGTAAAGGAGCTCTATTCACGACTTCTGTATTTGATATACATGTTGGGAGTGTGAGAACTTACTAAGGATGTTTCCCCTCATGCACTCAAACCTGGACTAATTGGAACATTGATTTGATGGCTGTGGTTACATTACAAGTTTTCTATTCCCACCCAAAATGGAAAACACATGTTACATACCTGTAGCTATACAATGAGCCTTTTCTTCTAAAGAGGGCAGAGCAAACACAAGGCTGAGACACGTGATTTATTATAGGCAGAAAGTGTCTATTTTTGTTAAGCATTAACACGTCTACAGTGGGAGAAAAATGAAATTCTTGCTCTTTAAAAATAAATGTTTTGTATGTTTGTATTGATTTAACCCTGTGTTGACATTGGGCAGTCACCTAAGAGAGACATTTTTTAAGAACTGTATAGTCTGTATCTTTTCAAATGTGAAACATTATAACATACCATATTACTGTTTCACATTTGCCGACCAGTAATCAGAAGCATGCAGTTCAAAGTACTGTCATATACTTACAGTATATCCTCATTGACCTCCCAACTCTTGATATATTCATCCGCAGTGAATTCCTGGGCGTAAATATCTACTGTCCGTATTAAATCTTAAATTTGAACTTAAATTACTTATGACACCAATTACGATAAAACAGATAAGAGAGGGTTTGTCCAGAGTATTCACAGAATGGAATGTAACAGATTCACAACAGTTGCCCCCTTTTATTGTAGCATAACCAGAGTAAAACCATTCCATTCTTGGATCTCGTTTACTCATTTCAGGATTTGTTTAAAACAAGCAACCATTCATTGCATATACTGTAGGTGAAACATGTCTCCATCAGGTGCCTGATTTATTAAAAAATAAAACAAAATGAATGAAGACTAAGAAGCTCTAAATAGATGTAATAAAAGTCATCCAATTAATTAAATTACAAAAGTTTAAGCATTGCGTGTTAAAAGAACAAAAAACGTCTTTTAAACCTTAGTTGAAATTAAATCTATCCACTCAATGATGGGTTGAAAGGTTTCAATGTAAGCAATAATATATAAATTCAAAACATCAAAACTATTGGGATGCCGGTGGCTGCTCTATGTTATTATTCAGTCCGTACATTCTGTATGTCTTTCTTTACTTTTGTTTCTCATTAGCTAGTTAATTACTGTAAAGTCTTCTTGTCTCCTGGGAATCTCTTTAGGTGGGTGGCATGAATCCACTATGGTTGGTCCTCAGTCAGCACTTCCGTTTTGTTTACCACAATGACCTTAGTTGGTAGGTCTATATCCTAGATGTTCCACTTCCGGGATTGTTCATGCCACCAAAAAATATGCCGGATTTCACTCATTTAGGCTGAATATCCGTTACCTTGGGCTTCCTTTGAGTTGGCATTTCAAACTCCGGATTTATAAGGACTATGGTTAACCTTTTCTCAGATCTCTGCAGGGTAAATCCAGACAGCTAGCTAGACTATCTGTCCAATCTGAGTTTTCTGTTGCATGACTAAAACAACTTTTAAATGTACATGTTCCACCAAAACAAGTTCCTTCCGAGCCGATTGTGAAAACGACGATAAACCAGAACACGTATTCCTCCCATCTTCGAATGCTATGTGGAGTCCTCCGCTTTGGAGGAAGGTCTGGCAAAGCGAGACTAGTAGGCTATAAACCTAATCACAATGTCTATCTTCCGGGTAGAAAACTCCTGCATCCTATACATACAATTTAACATGCTGAGCAAAGAGGGAACGTTATATAGCCTACTTCCATCTCATTCATCTAAAATGCATATTGGATGCATTCGTATGTCAACATTTTCTCTAACATTAAGTTGGAGACCTAATTTACCTTTTGGGCCACAGACTAAAGAAAATGACACCACCAAAGAGATGTTACTGTTCATAACACTACATTTGGTTTTTCAAAGACTCTAGCAAAGCAATACCGTGTAGAAAATCTATGTGTATCCATGTCTTCAAACATTACAGTTATGGCAGAAAATGATATCAGAAATAAACAAGTTTATTTATAAATGTAAATGGACTGTATGTATATAGCACCTTTCTAGTCTTAATGACTGCTCAAAGCGCTTTTACATATAGGAACCTTTCACCATTCACACACTGTGGCTGAGGCTACCGTACAAGATGGCACCTGCTCATCAGATAAACGTTCACACACAGCTACACTCCGATGTCAACTGCCATTTGTCTAACCAGAAGTGATTTTTGTGTTAGCTCAACATCACAGTGATTCAGTCTATAGGATGCATCCCCAAGCTTTCTGGGATTCAGGGTCTTGCCCGTAATTATCTGTCCTGGTTGGAAGTTGTCTGTGGGGTTTTCACTCGGGAGATGAAGAGAAAGAACATTTTTTACCATAGATACCATTTAATTTTTCAATCAGGGTGGCTGCATAGTCACCTAAAGCTGTGTGGATCAGTCCTTTATTTCACCCAAGGAGTTGGTAATGCGCATTAGAGCTTTAAATGGAGATATTTTAGTGGTTGCATTTGGAGTAATTCTTATCTGAGTTACGACAGGAGGTATCATTTTAACCCAAGAGTCTCTATTACAGTTTTAGTCAGCTTTTCCTTGATAGTTCTGTTTCCACTGTCAGCTAAATGACATGTAATGTAATGATAACTTAGGTGGTAAGGAATGTGACTCAATGGTGAGTTATTTACATACACTCACCTAAGGGATTATTAGGAACACCTGTTCAATTTCTCATTAATGCAATTATCTAATCAACCAATCACATGGCAGTTGCTTCAATGCATTTAGGGGTGTGGTCCTGGTCAAGACAATCTCCTGAACTCCAAACTGAATGTCAGAATGGGAAAGAAAGGTGATTTAAGCAATTTTGAGCGTGGCATGGTTGTTGGTGCCAGACAGGCCGGTCTGAGTATTTCACAATCTGCTCAGTTACTGGGATTTTCACGCACAACCATTTCTAGGGTTTACAAAGAATGGTGTGACAGGGAAAAACATCCAGTATGCAGCAGTCCTGTGGGCGAAAATGCCTTGTTGATGCTAGAGGTCAGAGGAGAATGGGCCGACTGATTCAAGCTGATAGAACAGCAACTTTGACTGAAATAACCACTCGTTACAACCGAGGTATGCAGCAAAGCATTTGTGAAGCCACAACACGCACAACCTTGAGGCGGATGGGCTACAACAGCAGAAGACCCCACCGGGTACCACTCATCTCCACTACAAATAGGAAAAAGAGGCTACAATTTGCAAGAGCTCACCAAAATTGGACAGTTGAAGACTAGAGAAATGTTGCCTGGTCTGATGAGTCTCGATTTCTGTTGAGACATTCAGATGGTAGAGTCAGAATTTGGCGTAAACAGAATGAGAACATGGATCAATCATGCCTTGTTACCACTGTGCAGGCTGGTGGTGGTGGTGTAATGGTGTGGGGGATGTTTTCTTGGCACACTTTAGGCCCCTTGGTGCCAATTGGGCATCGTTTAAATGCCACGGCCTACCTGAGCATTGTTTCTGACCATGTCCATCCCTTTATGGCGACCATGCACCCATCCTCTGATGGCTATTTCCAGCAGGATAATGCACCATGTCACAAAGCTTGAATCATTTCAAATTGGTTTCTTGAACATGACAATGAGTTCACTCTATTAAAATGGCCCCCAGTCACCAGATCTCAACCCAATAGAGCATCTTTGGGATGTGGTGGAACGGGAGCTTTGTGCCCTGGATGTGCATCCCACAAATCTCCATCAACTGCAAGATGCTATCCTATCAATATGGGCCAATATTTCTAAAGAATGCTTTCAGCACCTTGTTGAATCAATGCCACGTAGAATGAAGGCTGTTCTGAAGGCGAAAGGGGGTCAAACACAGTATTAGTATGGTGTTCCTAATAATCCTATAGGTGAGTGTAGTTGTTGAGTCACTTGTGCAATAAAATGTGTACCTTATCACTGTTTACGGCTCTGAACATACACACAGGTACAGGGGCGGACTGGGACAAAAATCCAGCCCTGTAGCCATTCCAGCCCACATTACCATGCCCATGCAGCCCCACCCACGCACACGTGCCTTCACTAATTACATTTGTGTACAGATGATGAAATAATTTAAGTAGTACCTTATGTAACAGATTTTTAAATATTTAATGTAAGTAACTTGCAAACAATGCTTACTACTTTTTCAGAGCACGTTTATAACAAATTGACACATATTGTCTATTTATGCCGTTTGAATGCTGTTACTGTCAATCTCCACAGTATGTTGTTCTTTTTTGTCACTGTCAGTCTGTTTCTCCCTGTTGACACTGTACATATTGTTTGTCTGGTTCTCCATATTTGTTTTTTTTATCTCTTTTATCTCTCTAACTGCAATATTAATATTTTTTATGGCTGTCTGTGATTTGACTTCATTTGACTTCAATTTTGAGGGCAAAAGACTTCAATTCCTGCATTGTGATACATTTTTAGGCACCAATTTATGATAAAACGTCTATATTTATGACAAGGAAATCACAAAATTCTGGTGGCAGGTAACAATTTAATATACAAAATATAATGGAATGTTATTATATTCAGTAGTCCAGTAAGGGGGCTTTCACAACTTGGACATGGGCCGGATACGATAACACTTTGGCGGCAAGTTCATCAGTTCACCATGAACTGAGATAGCTGAGACGGAACCAGAGTGGCAGGATAAACATGTTCATAACCATGTTAGGAGCAGGTTAGGTTAATATGTAACAGAATACTGTACATGAGCAGAAAGAGATGGATAAATACAGTAGAAAGTCACCATGTATTTTGAGATGATTTTTGAATGCTGAACTCTGTACCGTGTGTTCAAATAAAGCTGCCTTGATATGAAAGACATGTGAATCTGTAAACTCTCATCACTCTGACGTGATAACAGGCAGGGCTGAACCCTGTACAACTTCAAAGGTTAAACCTGATCCTGAATCACAGATAAAAGGCATTTATTTTCACACACGTAAAATGTAAAGAGAGCCTTCCTCTTCAGGTTTTATTACAAGACAGATGGTTCTCTTAATAAGACTAAAAGTTATTTGCATGTACTGTCGATGTGAATTGAGTTACCACCGGAGTATGTCAAATCTCACCTTCCACTTAACCATTACAACTTTAAACTTTTGAACTATCCTATATTTAGAACAGATAAAAATGTGAGATTAATTTACTATTAATCACAGGTTAACTATGGACAATCATGCAATCATTCGTGATTAAATATTTTAATTGATTGACAGCCCTTATATACAGTAGACACACCTTATTTCCCCCATTTGGGGATCAATAAAGGATTATCTTATATTAATGAGATTTAATTGAAAGTTTTAACAGGGCTGTAATAACTGTAATATCAGGGATGTAATGGGCAGTTCACTACCATGGTCTTACACTACATTAAATTGATCAAAGTAAACTTAAATAAATATGAAAACCTGATACTTAATATACTGTAAAAGTCCTGTGTGAAAGAGGAGACAATATGTGAAAGAAAAAGAAGTAGGCAGTAGTAGGCAGGTGTAATCAACACATCAATGGTGTCACTGTCCAGCTGTTTCCCACTTTCTGCATCGTGTTTCTGTCTAATTGTTCACATCAGAGCGGGTTATGCGTTAGTAATTGTTATAAACAAATCTGTCTAACTGAGACCAGTATCTGTGTTTCAAGGATGAGCTGGGTAAAGAAAGAAAACGTCACATACATACACATAATACACATCAATGGACAAAATATTGACAGTACAAAATCAAATAAGTCAATTAGAAGTAACAATTTGAAGGTTTAGTAATAATAATGTTCAAATATCGTTATTTTACTGTCAACGTTCTTTCAAAATTTCAGTCAAATGTACTGTTTTCTTTTTTCTTCTATCTTCATTTTCTTGTCTTTTCTTCATTTGTTGACAGCCGTCTGTGTACAGTAAAGCCATAGAAAAGAGACTCAACTCATATTTTTGTGCTTGTGCTTATACAAGATTTTATTGATTTCTTTTGAGTCTTCTGTCTGCCATAATAATGACGTTAATATACATTTGTTATGTACTGTATAATAAATAAACAATATAGTAATAATAATTACTTGACCTTACATTGGCTTTTCTTTGGTCCAGATAATTTATGACAAATAAACATTCCATGTAGCTTCAATAAATAACTTAATTAAATTGTCTGTAATTAAGGTGGGCTACTAAACGTATTGACATATGGGGTAAGATTACAGCGTCATTATTATTGTGACCATATTTACATTTTGTATTACATAATATTATGTGATGTTTAACAATGCTGTTTGTTTGACATTACATTAAAATATAGGTACATAATAATAATAATAATAATAATAATAATAATAATACCTAATATGGAAATACATAATATTAATTCATTACAATAATAACATAATATTGTACAAATTACAGATAATACAGATTAGGATTATGTGGCACGAAATGAGTACAAACTAAATCTAAATGTCTTTAATGTCAATAAACACTCCATATTCCATTTGTTGCAGCTCAAAGGAGCACACATCCTCCACCTTTGGTTTCCACGTAGTTTGGGTCGAGGTCATTGGGCAGTTTTCCGTTCTCTCCCCAGATATTCATCTCTCCAAACACACCCGTCTCAATCATCTCTTCCTGCCATGGGATCGGGATGTTGCCAGAAGCAAAGTCATTGTAGAACTCAGTGTCAGTGTTATCCAGGACAACACCTTTGATTGTGCTGAAGGCGCCCACATCACTAATATCTTTGGCATAGACCGTCGTAGCACTAGGGACAAATGGTGGCGGTAGCAACCCTTTGGATAAAACACAGAGAACATAAAGAAATTAAAGTACGGCATATGGCAATTACCTATTCTTTTTGTCTTTTATCTTTTTTTTGTGCCACCCATATCTTGAGTTTCCCACTGTAACTTCATTTTTTAGACGCCACCCACCTGATTGCAGACGGCCCCAGTTAATGTCTTTGAAGAAGGGCTGGTTCTTGAGTTCTTCACACTCGTTATTTTTGAACCCAAGGCGTTTGGCAGGGTCCTTGTGCATCAGGCCTTCACAGATATCTTTGCAATCTTTGCTGAAAACTGGTGTATATGAAACTGGATCGTTCAAGATTCTGCGAGCTACCTCGGTATTCTCAACCTGAAGAAAGAGGACATGGATGTTTGATTTTGCAATAGCTGAATTGGCGGCAAAAGAGAACAGATGAATTCAGGATATTTTTCTCTCATAAAAAGTCACCTAATGTGTCTGGTCATGTTTATTACCTGTTCTCCTCGTACTCGAAAGGGCCCTTTGGCGGCAATCATCTCATACAGGGTGACGCCCAGTGTAAAATAGTCCACCGTGTAGTCATACTCCTTCTTCTCGAGCAGCTCTGGAGCCATGAAACCTATATTCATAGACACACAATTTCACACACAAGAAACTGCTTAGAGAAACATGGTCTATGGTGATAAATATTTTTTTTCATGGTAACATTGATCTGGAGGTTAGCATTTCCTTTCAACCAGGACAGTTTTGTTTGACTTGATCTGAAAATATTTGATTTGGTCACTTACCTGGAGTTCCTGCATATCCAGTAGTTTTGTCTTTTCCTGGTGGAAGTTCAACAGCCAGACCCATATCAGACAGGCGAACGTGTCCTGAGTGAAAAGGCTTTGATTACAACAGTGGCACATGGCTATTGAACAAACAAACAACTATTTTTGTACATTATGTATTCACACCAAACTACCACTAAAATAATGACTGATTAATGCTTAAAGAGGTTGTCTGACTGAAATGAGTGAGATCATGTTCAGATATTTAACAGTCTGAGCATGTTAGGGGCAAAACATAGGTTACTATGATAATTTGCTCCAGTGAGCTTATCATGCTGCTTAACCTACTTATATTGCTGTATTGTAAAAATGAAAAAATAAATAAAAAATAAATAAAACATTCACATGAATGAAGAGCAAATGTGATAGGGTAGGACAGAGACAGTGTCTTTGGGACTGTACATGCAGAGACATGAAATGCTGCAGAGGAAATGGCTCACCTGCGTCATCCAGCAGTACGTTCTCTGGTTTCAGGTCTCTGTAGATTATCCTGTTTTGGTGAAGGTGCTCTACCCCACAGATGATCTGAGCTGTGTAGAAACATGCTCTCTTCTCATCAAAACCAGGATTCTTTTCATCCACATTATACATATGAAACCTGTAAGAGAGGATGGGATTTTAGTGGGATAGTGCAATGATAGTGCTTTCTGAAACATGAGTGAGTTTGTGCATGCATGCGTGTGTGTGTAAAGCTGTATTTGGTATTATATAGAGCACCTGAGGTCTCCACCATTCATGATGGTCATGACTAGGCAGAGGTCAGTCTTGGTCTGGAAGGCGTAAGCCAGCGACACAATGAAGCGGCTGTGAACCTTTGCAAGAATGCGCTTCTCCACGATTGCTCCCTGACCACAAATCAAACATCACAACATGATTAATCCAACAAAAGCAAGAATGTACAATGTCAGTAATGGTTAGACATCTTCTGATGTCCTCACGTGTCATTTCATTTCATTGTATTTTAAATGCTGGCTCTCTGATATGGCTTATTCAAGAGTTGGCCAACCATATGCCATGATGAGCCATCAGTGTGCAAGGTTTCGTTTCAAGCAGCTCATTTCATCAGATGTCTTCTTCCCCTCTACTTCAAGCAGGTGAAGTCTTTAGTTAATTATTAGTTATGCCTTTTATTTTCTTTCTATATCAAGTCAAGTGTTTTCAAAAAAGTTTCAATTTTACATTTGAGCCTTCTGACGCACCTAAATGGAACAGAGACAGTAGTGCTAGTTAAATCTGTGCTATGAGAAATTTGTCTGTGTTATTAGTATGTTAAGTGCAGATGCAACCTGAGCAGAGGTCTAATCAGACATAACTGAAAACACCTTATTGGGCAGATTTCAACATACTGTACATGTGTTATTGAGTGGACTAACATTTGGTCCGGTTATAATAGGTGATTATAGTATAGATACATTCTAATGATACTGCATATGCCCCCATACATGGATCCTGTGGGTATTGTAGTTTACTGCCATTGATGGTTCTGTTTTAATTCCTCTTGTGGTAAGGTCCAGCTTAGAAAGTTTTTTGTGATGCCTTGGCCTCAAATGGCAGGCAACAAAATGAAAAGTCAATTATCTACTGATGCTATTAGAAGCATTAGGCTTTAGTATAGAGTACTATCTCTGAGCTGCTTTGTGAGGTCTTTAACAGAGTCACAAGCTTCTTTGCATTGAGCCGTTAAGGTAAAAACTAGCTCACTCACTGGGTTACATAATCTTGCACGTGTTTTTCTAGTCCATTACAAGGTCACCAGTAGAATTATCTTACTTTGGGTTGTTACTCTTGTGTTTGACACTATGAATGGCTGTAGGTGGAACATTAGATAGTCACATCAGGGCTTTACCTCGTAGCCTTTGCGTTTCTTCAGCCTCTTTTTCTCCAGCTTCTTGTTGGCATACATTTTGCCTGTTGCTTTAGCCTGACAAGCAAACACTTCCCCAAAACCTCCTTTACCCAGGACCCTAAAATCATTGAACCACTCCTCATCAACAGGCTGGCTCTCCAGCCATTTGAACTGAACATAACGCAGGAAGTACATGCTGTTCTTAAAGCCATCTGTGGCCTTCTCCAGGTGTTTGAGCAGCTGCTTCTCGCTCTCTTTAAACAGGTCACCACGGACATTCTTGAAGTCTTCAACAACTCGAGTGACGGCCTTCTCCTCCAGGAAGCTGCAAAAATTCTTTGAAGCGGACTTATAGTATTTATTAACAATTTTTTGGGCCTTCTGCTCTCTCTCCTTTTCTTGACATATGGTGTAGTCTTCGATGTCTTTCCACAGCTCTCCAGCATTTTTATAGGTTGCATCACTCTCCAGAAACTGTTGGAACAGGCGCTTGCCAATGGGCTGTTTGATACACATGCTGTCAAAGGTTGAGTCTACAGATGTTTTCATGTGTTCACAATCTCTGATGTGTGGGAGCTTCAGCCTGGCCCGCATCTTCTTGTCACGCATGGCTGCTGCTGACGATCCATCCATGCTACCACGGGCTGAAACATAGGCGGAGTTTGCCACCACCGTCTCCAAACCACCGAGGTCCATGGCTGCACGTTTGTCTGCCACACACATACAAAACCAGTAAGGAAGTTAATGCTGCTGAAAATGTATATTTAAGGAGCCTTTCCAATCATTATGACCCCACGGACTCTGGTGACAGTCTATTCTTGACTTTCGTAAGACAAAAACATAATAATTAAGGAATGCATTTTGATTAAATCTGCTATTGTGTCCTATTCTTGATGTTGCTACTCTGCTTATGCTCTGTCATTTATAACTTCTCTTGCACCAGCATGATGCTATAAACCTATTCCATTATTATATAATAATTAAAACACATTTTTGAACAAAATCTTTTATAATAAGAGAGGCAGTAAGAGAAGTTTTGTGTACTACTTAAATATAACATTATACTGACATTCTTATCTTATGTATGTCATCAGTCATCAATATTGAGTGCATTCCATGGCACCTTTTCAGTATAATAATTTCCACATGGTCTGCTTACAGTATACACAGACCTTGTTAGTGCACTACATTAGGATAGCAGAATGACGTTTTCCAGGTAAAGTATTGGCGGTGGGGAAGAAATACTGTTGTGATATGCTGCACCCTGCTGTTCAAAAGACAGAGGTTATGGAAGACGGCTTTTTATTTCAGATTCTACAGACAGGGCAAGATTAAACTTGCGTACACTTGCATGTGCACACAATTAAGCAAGGCAAGGGATTTGGGGAACTGTGAGGAAGGAGAGCATCAGCTCAGGCTTTTCACTTCCTCAGCCTGGTTCCACTTTGTCTTTTTTCATTCTGCAGATTAGGCTACCTTCCCGATTATGTAATTTGAACTAGAAAGTGCATTTCCCAAACTGAAATATATTGTTAACAGAAGTTTTCTTCAGCCTGCTTTGTTGGATTCTTGTTTATTCAAATTGCAGTTTGAGAAATGTTCTGCATATTGCATTAGATTTATTTATGTATTATTGAACATTTTGGGGATTACACATTATTTTAGGTATGCTGATTTCAATTCAGTTTTTATTTATAGTATCAATTCAAAGAGTTATTTCTAGACACTTTGCAGTGGGTCTAGACTACAGTTTATAATTTACATACAATCAACAATTCCAGTAATCCCCCAAGAGCATTTAGTGTGACAGTGGCGAGGAAAAACTTCCTATTAGGGACAGACCCAGGCTCTTGGTAGGCGTGTCTGACAGTGCCGGTTGGGGTATCTTTATAAATAAAGATAATGCAACTATGACTAGAAATAGTAGTTGTAGTATTTCATGGCGTAGCAGTATCATACTGCGATGTGCAACGTGTGGGTAAATACACCTACCTGCAAAACAAATGGGACAGAAATTGTAAAGTGGATCAATGGATTGCGCACTGTGTGAAGTCTTTCTGGGTGTATAATCTGCTCTGTCTTGACCTGATACACATAGTACGAAAATGGTACTGCTGGCCTCAGGTGCAATCCTGACTTTTCACAATCCAATTAACCCCAATTGTTGATACCAGAGATTAACAATATAGATGATTGACCGCCTCGTTAATTAACCTACATTTTTAGACTTGTTTCTATATTTGTTTAAACAGGCAGAACACTTAAAAGTGAGGATGTTATCACAGATGAAATTTTATTGTTGGTCAGTGTAAGAATATGTTAGTATTATCAGCAAAACTTAACCACTAAGTACTCATTGTGCAGTAAAATGTTCCTTTTCAGTGTTTTCCTGTTATTTATAATATGATACTGCTTGAATTTTACTGCTGCATTAATGTACATGTAGCATTTTATTGCTGTACATGTATCTACAGCAATGCATTATATTCTATAAGATCATCATGTGTTTGTAGCGTTGCTGTCCTGTGAGAACCACAACACCATCTCCATAAGTCATACTTACTTTTCATGAACTCAGAAAAACAGCCTGTTTAAAAAAAGTTGTTCCAAGAGTTTATTACCTTAAGAAGGAGAATACTTTTCTCAACACATAAAGGAACACTTGATCCTTTAGCTTATCAGAAAAATTCATTTTCAAAATCACCAAATCTGGAGATACATGGGTGTGAAAATGAAAAATGAAAAAACTTAACAAGTAACTAAAGCTGCCAGACAAATGTAGTGCAGTAAAAACTACAATATTTGCCTATGAGATGAAGATTCAGCTGATATCAGGTTTTAATTTTTAAGTTTGAATTTTGAAAAATGATTGATCATGAAAAAAATTCTTATGTGATATGTGATATTTGATGGCAAAACCAATTAATCATGTCATATAATAATTGTTATTTTTCATTTTTGAAAATACAATTTTTACATCAATAGTGATGTAGCAGCACTTACCGTACTTTGTTGCTGTAGCAGGGATTCAAATGAGGACTTAAATTAAATCCAACTGGTTAGCATCCAACATATATTTTCCTCTCTTCTTTGCTCCGTGTTTTTCAAATAACCAGAAAAAGTCAAATTCATCTCTACTTTCTAGTTCTTGAACACACTTTCTTTCTTTCAAGTCTCTGACTCTACCCTCCTCGACCTCCTTTCTGGTGTAGTGTTGAAAAGATTGGGGCATCAGCTGACATCCTACTTTGGCTCCTCATCAACTGGTGAGGATTACACTCTGACATTAATAGAGGGAGCAACTCGATAGAAGCCGTTAGTGTAACTGGGCAGCAGGAGTAATTATTGACAAGGTGCTAACTAAGTGGGCATCTTTCATCTGTTTAACACAGAATGTATGCTTGGTTTCAAGGATTCCATATAAAAGATAGGAACACTGACTGTGGAATGATGCTATTCTTGATTGATAATTGTCCTATTTTCCTTGCCCAATCTATATTTTGAATCATATGGATAAGAACTAATGAAAGCTGAGATGCAGAGTAAATTAAAATTGACCACAATTTTGACTTTTGCCACACAATCTGTTGAGTGACCATCCAGCTCAGACGCAGGCTGCAGATTGAAAGTGGATTGTCTCCTGTAGGTGTCTAAGAGCAAGTCTTTACATAACCTTTGAAATTGTCTGCATAAACAACACTGTATAAAACATTCTTTTACCCTTGAATGTAGATACTGCATGTGAATCTAGATCTTTACAAAAGTATTCATACATGCTCGAGCAGGTGAGGAGGAAACAGCATGGGTCCATTTCAGGTAAGAGGATTAGGATGGTGGAGGAAAAGAGGGTTTATCATGGAGCTGAAGACAGTCAAACATTAGAGAAACTAGATCATCATTTATGATAAACACAAAGCTGCTTGCATCAATGTAGCTGCTGAAAATAGGCCAATTAATTTGAGTTTTGCACATTGGAACGTTGGTTGTGAGAACTGAGTCAAAGCAGGCATAAAACACTGTAAAATGTATTGATGAGTGCAGGTTTAAAAACATAATGGACTGTTGTGACTGAGAAATCTGTAGAGAAGTTAAGTATTTCTTGCAAAAACATTATTTTAGTTAAAATCACACACATCAGTCATTTTCATTAATATAAAAGCCCCTCAAGATTAGACTCAGGTGTAGATAAATAAATGTGTTCAACCTTACAAGAATTTCAGGTTTTGGAATTTTTATTATATATTTTATTATTAAATGTATTCTACAATTGACATTTAGATGCTGCTAAGAAATGTTAGTTTATAATCAGACTGACATTCACAATTGGTGGCTGACTTAACGGTAAAGCTTTACACTTTGTGTAGTTGCTATTAGTGCCACAATCACAAAGTTAGGAACGCTGGGATCTTTGGTCAGGAGGGATGATGTTCTATACAAAGGAAGGAATTTTTTTTGGAACAAAAAACATGTTGAACGGTACAAAACAAATAAGTGTCTCAATAACAAAAACATTTGACCCAAAACATAAAATGTAGTTCTATTTAGGCTTGTTCAAACCCACTTCCTGTCCGGTGCATCAAGCTGGGGCTCTTCAAAAGACTCTGAGCCCAAATCCTATTTAAAAATGGAGTAAAGGTGAAACCGATTTTACATTCACATTCTAATCCAGCTCAGTGACGAAGAACATACTCACCCACCTACCCGAACAAGGACTTCAGTCTCTAGGTAAAAGACACTGATATTTCCCTAGATCAGCCCTTTCATCTAATAAGCCAAAGGTAAGAGCACAGAAATAGTGTATCTACATATTTACACTAGTGGAAAGACAACAATATCAAACCTCATCTGGGTTTAATTAATCCAGCGTGAAGTAAAAGTCTCATTACACTGAAGTTGTCAAAATGCCTGTGATCCTCATTCAGCTGAGCTGTAAGTGCTCTTTAGCTGATTAAACAGAGGTGGTTAAAAACAGAAATAGAAGTCACTGTTTTCCCTCAGACAATAATCTCTAATTGAGAGTGATGGTATTGCCCTGGTGACACAGTATTCACTTCACACAGGTCTCATGACTTTTTTATTATTTTGTTTTTGTTAAAAGTCCCCACGCAAAGGCCACATTACCACACCAGAGGCTAGGATGTGACACCAAACACTCCTGCATGGAAATGACCAGCTCCCTTCAGGTGTAATCAATCAAATTCATTAAAGGTCCCATGGCATGAAAATGTCACTTTAGGTTTTTTAACATTAATATGAGTTCCCCCAGCCTGCCTACGGTCCCCTGGTGGCTAGAAATGGCGATAGGTGTAAACCGAGCCGAGGCTATCCTGCTCTGCCTTTGAGAAAATGAAAGCTCAAATAGGCCGATCTGGAAGTGTGCCCCTTATGACCTCACAAGGGGCAAAATTACCTCACCTTTCTCTGCTCTGCCCGCTCAGAGAATTTGGCCAACCCATGAGAGAGAGACATCATGACTTTCAAACAAGCAAAGTGGCAGTTGGTAAAGGACACACGGCTGATGGTGACTCATCAAATGTCTGGAGCTATGCTGACTGAGCCCAGGCTCAGACTAATGCCTTCAGGAAGAAGCAGGGGCCAGCAAGAGGGGCGTCCTCTGGTTTATCTCAAGGATTATCACCTCATTACTGAGTGTTCCAAATGGACAACACGCTTCTTGCCGGGTTGTAAATGAACAGAGCCCAAAACGTTTTCATATTCATATTCAACCAGCTCTGGACACCATAGCCACACCTCCTCTGGATCAAGAAGAAGCACAGCTTCATCAAAAGCCATTTTCAGAGAAGCCTTGACCCACACTAGTCTGTGGCATTAAAGTAGTTACTGAGAAAGATGGAGACAACAAGGGGAGAAGATCAAAGCTAGCATTTCTAAAGAAGGTTAAATGGTCAAGCATGTGAAGCCACAAGGGCTGATCAGCCAAACTTGGCCGGTCAGCTCTCTAGAGCCAGGAGGCTCAGGAGGGCAGAGAGAGAAATGGAAGGAGCCACACTAATTACCAGCCTTTTTCAGACTAAAATCTTGCCAGTTTCTGTGCCCATGAGTGCCCCTGCTGGTCTGCCTGACTTCTAGAGCAGCTCCACTGGTCTGTTGAACCTCCCGTCTGTCCTCCAGAGCTATACTTAACTTTACCCATTTGCCCTGCACCCGGGCGAGCCACCAGGGGTTTCTGGTTCCACCTCTGCCCTGACATGATGCCTTCTGCCAAAGGTCTCCTTCTAAACCTCCAATCCAGCCTCTCCACCTCAGCTTGAAACTGAGATTGTCCAAATCTGCTCTGGATGGGGCAGTGAGAAACCTCGCTAACCTGCTGTCTCTCTAGTTTCCCGCATTATGGCCTTATCACAATGGGAGGATACCACGACTGGACTGAAAAAACAATGTTATTTTAATTATTTGATAAATAGTTAAACAATGTTGAAAAACTCTCAAGGTGATCACATGTGGTGGTGACTGGTTACAGCAGCAGCATGAAGTCTGAAGATGAAAACCAGTTTCTCGCATGCACTGGCCCACACGTATACAGTACAAACCTTGTTTGTTTTTGTTTAGATCACTATTACCTACTGCATTGTGACAATAGCTAGGCTACTTATCCTGGGGCCTCAATGGGGTTATGGCTACACAAGGACATGGGGGCAGTTGGACATGTGGCTATGTGGGTGCCCATTCACTGTTACTTTTATTTTTTTTTTTTTTTTGCAGAATCAAAAAGGCACGTAATATTCAAGACAATAAAGGTTTTTTTTTGTGCAAAAAAAAAGTTGACAAAAATTTACTTATTCTCAAACTCCACTTACTTGTACTCCAGTTGAATACCAAACTTAATATTTTCATGTAAGAATTTGTATTCTTTGATAATTAGGCTAAGCTATCCAATGTTGAAAAGCATCCCAAAAGCTCTAAATCTACAAGCGGAAATAAAGATGCTCCTTGGTTTAACGTCTGAGTTACAGAAAGTAGGAAAACACCTAACTAACTAGTGCAACCAGTCATTAGGACACTACAGGACTTTTCATTGGCTGAGAAGACGAGCGTCATACCATAACCTGTGGAAATTTACGTCATACGTACGCTCTGATGAGACGTTTAAGGGACGGATGGAGTGTACGTCCAATACTAGTATCCGTTAATCTTAGTTATCCTATGCAGTCCTCAGTGATTTTTTTTTTCATGTAGGCTACATGTTTGGTGTTAATGTTTCTTTAATAAAAGCATGATTTCCATTTTGATCAGGTTTTTTTATAGCTTAATTCAAACATGCCACACTAAAGAAACATGCAATTGTTGTTTTCTGGGAGGTTTCTGAGAAAGTCTTTAGCCGTTGGTTCTAGGTTCTAATGAGAAAACGATTAAAGCACAGTGAAAGGGAAAATGGTATTACAGAAAAGCAACTAGTTTGTTGTTTAAATTCATCTTTTCTTCGTCCAAAACTAAGTACTAAGTAAAATGCGGTATTTGCGGCATATGCGGCAATTTATTTAGACAAATGCATAAAAAGAAATGAAGGTTAGAGCTACTTGAATATTTGTGGCTTGGGTTTATTGAATAGTAGGCTACACTCGGTGATTATTGTAACAGTGATATATTTTTGTTTATTGAAAACACTGTTTCACTGTTACTTACGAAACGGTTTGAGATATTTAAGAGATATACTGTACATGGAAAATATCTGTTTTGTTACACACGTTGTAAACCTGCTGTTATGTTACTGAAAATACATTACAACATTGGACTCGAGCGAAGCAACGTCGTGTCCGTGTATTTAATTCTATTTACCCCTTTGACAGGGGCACATTAGCAACAATTATGAAACATTTAACGTTACCAATTCGTTTCCGAAATACAAATTTACGAGGAGCTCTTGAAGTAATACAATGTCTGCGCGCTGATGTATTTCAGTGTGTGGCGTGCGGGTGTGATCATAGACATATATGTCTATGGGTGAAATAGTTTAAGGATTTTTTTTTTTTTGCATCCATGGGTGTGTGTCTGTTCTTATATATCCATGCAGTATGTGGGAGGGGGAAGAAACGACGCTGAGGACAACTCCTCTGATATGAAGGGCATGTCGGACTTAGCAGGCCTACACTTCACATCAGTCCCCCCCACCGGACAGTCGTGATGGATTTCGTGCTGAGCGGAGTTGCGGCTTGCGGAGCGTGTCTGTTCACCAACCCGCTGGAGGTCGTCAAAACGCGAATGCAGCTTCAGGGAGAGCTCAAGAGCCGGGGCTCATACCAGGTTTACTATCGCAACGTGTTCCACGCTTTTTACACTATCGGTAAAGTGGACGGACTGGCCGGCTTACAGAAGGGACTGGCACCCGGGCTCGTGTATCAGTTTTTTATGAACGGAGTCCGGCTCGGCTCGTACGCCGTCATTGAGAACTCTGGTTACATCCACACCAATGGAAGGGTCAGCGCGGCCAAAACCACGTTAGCAGGGGCTGTGGCTGGAGTGGTGGGAGCCGTGGTGGGAAGTCCTGTATACTTGGTCAGTAGCTGCCTTCATTTACTTTGTACTGTTACTTTTAATGTTTATCATGTGAGCTGTCACTTGCAACTGAGAGGAAAAGTAAACGTAGTGTTGTCCATTGACAGGTGAAGACTCATCTGCAGAGTCAGTCTAGCTCTTCTATTGCAGTTGGACATCAATATAAACACAAGGTAACCTAAACAGATTGTATTATTAGATGGTTATATATAGTGTCAAGCATCAACATTTTTCTCACATGTTCTTTCTCTTTCTGCCAGGGGATGATCCACGCTCTGGCAGCCATCTACAAACAGCATGGCATTCTGGGATTGTGGAGGGGCTCAAGTGCTGCTGTACCGAGGGTCAGCGTGGGGTCATCTGCACAACTCTCCACCTTCTCCGCCTCCAAGGAGCTTGTGATTGACCTACAGGTTAGACTACTTCACTACTCCCTAACACGGCTTGCTGAGGTTTAATTCCAACATGAAATTTCAGTGGTGATGCTTTCGTATAACAGCACTGTTCAATAATAAACATTTCTGTTTTCGGGGTCTGGCATGACTCACATACAGCTGTTATGATTAGGTGAGAGGCCGAAAATTAATTAGCAAACAATCTGATAAAAAAAAGCCCTAATTAGTTGGTTCCAGCTTTTAGAATGTTAAAATGTTCTTCTTTTCTTTGGCTTATATGATAGTAAGCTGAATATATTTGGGTTTAGGATAAAACAAGCAGTTTGAAGACATGGTATCATACTCTTTGAATCTGTGATGGGCATTTTTCTGTATTTATTGATATTATCTAGAGTATAGATTTGTCTAGATCTAGAAAATACTATACAATAGATTTAATGATCATGAAAATAATCATTAGTCGCAGGCTTAAGAAGAGATATTTCTTTAGTCTGTAGCCGTGTACACTTTACAAAAGCAGCCATTGTGGCACTGACCAAGTGTGAGGCATTGCACTCTTCTGGAATAGAAATTTGACACCTTTCATAGGCCCCGCAGGCTGAAAACATGGAGCTTACATAACAATTGCACCGGTTTACCGGATGCAAGGTGCTTCTGACTCAGTTCTAGTTAAAACTGACTTATAACAATAGCCAATTGATAACGGTTGAATGAGTCTGGAAAAAATTAATCCTGACATCCTGGTTTAGTTTTCTTGCACTACTTCCTTGATATCTCAGACTTCCTCTTAAGCTGTTATTGGCTTTTGCGTCAGTGAGGGTGCAGGTAAAACATGTTTGGCTTTGGCTGCTGCTGTGTTGTCTGTTTATTGTTTTATTTACTGTATGTATGACCATCCATATAAAGCGTGACACAAATGTCCTCTTCTGTTCATAATAAACTTGTCTTTTATATACTTGTTGTAAAACATCAGGTTCACATAAAAACACCTGACTGTAGCTACTGAAGAGTGTGTGTAACATAGGCAGTAATAATAGAACCATTCTTCTGTTTCACTGCATGTAGGAGATAATGGCCAGTTAAAATTAGAAGTAGCTGCACATAGGTGGTACCCTGATGATGATGATATACTGGTGTAGTATCACTGCACTGGAGCACTTTAATACTAAAAGCCAAAAGTATAACAATGGTCAATTAAGTTGTATCTACCAGATAGTATGAGTTTGTGTAACATAGGCACTAATAATAGTAATAATTTCTCACCTCTATCGTCCTGCGACCAGAGGCTCACATATACTTAACCACATTCTTTTTTTCTTCCCAAGGTGTTCCCCAAGGGCAGCTGGTTGGTCGCCCTAACTGCTGGCATGATGAGCAGTTTGGTGGTGGTGATGGCTATGACACCTTTTGATGTAGTGAGCACACGGCTCTACAACCAGCCTGTGGATCATTTGGGCAAGGTGAGGAGAGACTGATATGTTAGTTACACTCCTTTTAGGTTTTCATAATATTAAATGTACTATGTGTACAGTACATATTATATGTATGTAGTATACTGTACTTATATTTACATATTTTATGTATATACAGTAGTAGTTTCACAGGAATTGATACTTGCATGCGTAATGAACAACATTCAATCGGTTCAGTATTACCATGTCAGTCAACATTGTCGACAACGTAATGCATAGTTTGTTGCATTTATAAAACAGTAGTTGGTGTGTTTGCCACCCTTACTGGTTGATACACAAGTCATTTCAAGCAAAACGCTAGCCGTTACCAGATGTAAACAGGTGTCGCCAGATCACCCAGGGCTGAAATCTTTTTACACATCAATGTCAAAGAAAAAAAGCTGTATAAAGCTGTTTGTCTTTAGAGGGAGCTGCGTAAAGTCTGATAAATGTAGTCAGAGTCACCTGGGGTTGAAGACGATTAAGACTGTAAATGAGAGAAATTGGAACGTGTGAAATTTCGGGAAGTGAGTTTACCGGGGCTCTGTAGCATGCCTCTCGTTTCTGAGAGATGCAAATATCACAATAGCTTTTACAAAATAACTATCAATATTACGACAACATTGTAGGGTTGACTATTGTTGCTTTCACTAACAATTTACACAAGGGGCGCTGTGGTAGCTCACCTGGTTGAATGTGTGCCCAATGTATAGTACCAAGGCTCAGTCCTTATAGGCAGTGGCCCGGAGATTGGATTTCAACCCGTGGCCCATTTCTGCATGTCGTCCCCACTCTATTTCCCCCCTTTTCTGTTGAGAGTTTTCCTATCAATCAAAGACAAAAATTCTTTAAGTATCTTAAAGGAACACCAAAGCACTTTTCCTCTTCGGTCCCCCTAAAAGTTGGAAGCGGAATTGTCCATTACCGCTGTCTCATTCCAGACTGATCTCATGAAGTGGCGAATGTAAGACACGCCAATTCGTATGCCATTATTGGCGTGATATCAAGACGCATGCTGGCTTTTTAGCGTGTTTATGAATGACGTTTGGCCTCCATTGAATTTACAATACCTCGCGTGTAATAACGTGTGCATTTACGCTTTAGCAAGTAGTATACAAAAAATCCATGGAGGGAGGTTGGTTGGTTGCCGTGGAGGATGGATCTAGGCTGACTTTCATTCTCTCATCTTTTTAGGGGCAGCTTTATAAAGGATTCACTGACTGCTTTTCTAAGATGCTGAGGAAGGAGGGCTTTCTGGGACTCTACAAAGGCTTGGGAGCCTCTTATTTCCGGATCGGTCCACATACCATTCTGTCTTTGTTTTTGTGGGATGAACTGCGCAAACAGCACCAGCAGTTTCAGGGACGAAGACAACTATGTAACTGATTAAGCTCTGAGTGCATAGGTTAACTGAGTCCTCATTTAACGAGGATACAATTGTCAGGTAAAAGAAAAAAACGATGGTCTTGATGGGGAAAAAGAGAGCAAAGGTAAAATGTTACACTCCAATAAGAAAACACATTAGTACAGTCAAAATGTTTCAGGAAGAAGATGAAAATGTAAAAACTGCAGATGTGGACAGATATGATGATAACCTACATAGGAGCTTAGAGGGGGGTAACCCTCATATAAACTATACTATATGTCAAATCTCATAGCTCTTTAACTTCGTAGTTATGCCATTTTAAAAGATCTAAAATAATATGCAAAGAAATTAAATGGATTGTGCCAACAGCTGAAACAGTGGCACAAAAACTCTTTGTTTGGAAATTTGTTTGCTGCTCCATGCTTTGCAGTAGCAGATGTTCAAGTTATAGTTTTATTTTTATTTATTTTTATTTAAACCCACTGTATTATAAAATGATCAAACAAAGCATGCAGCTTGAAAGCAGAGGTTTGAGGAATGTTTGCTGGTTACACCATTTGGATTTGGTGTTATTTAACAAAGTGAGCCATTACATTTGGGTCATTCCTGTTATGCAGCAGCATTTCTGTCTCTATTTATTACTTCCTCATATTTGCTTTAAAATGTGTCAAATATTTATAAAAAAATGTTCATCTATATATTAAGGTATTATTCCTTATCACACAAACAGAAAAGTGCACTTTAAAAATGCTTTTATTTTCACACAATGTCGCCAGTGCAAAGTAATAAACCTTTTACACAAACTATGACATCAAATTATTTTAAAAGAACTTATTTTATAGGCCATATTATCCCTGAAGTAATTTGACACCCTGGTAATTAGTAGTTTCTCACCTTCCAAAAAAAGACTACAACTCCATCGAGACCATTTTCAGGAAGTGACAGAATTTCTTTGGATGGAACTCAAAGGAGTAAAGTAGGGTGAGCATAAACCTTCACTTATGTCTTTTCCATGTTTGATGATGTGAATCTGTTTGTCACACTTTTAAAGTTCCAGCCTGTTCTAAATCTAAATAATGACGAAAGCCAGACAAATTCAAACATATCTCATATAGTTATAAAAGTTCTGTTTATGAAGAAAGTTGGCTAGCTAAATCTGGATGACTCACACAGAGCTATGGCTTACTTGGCTCAAAATTTCCCACCCTGTTGGGTCAACAGGTCCTCCTTACCATACGACGATATACACTGTTACCCAAAATTAGTTGACTTTACTAGAAATTGCCGTGGAAACCTGTTGCCGTAAACCGTCTTAAGTTTTTACACAAGGTGTATTAACACAGAGCGGTTAGTCAACGCAATAGACAAATCAAGTTTACATTAGTAGTCATTACTAAAACTCATTAGTAAACAAATTATTTTTATGTTGTCTAAAAGAAGCATGTTAAGTTGAAACTTTAGTGCGTAACTTGATGAATGGTATTAATAAATGTCTGTTACATTCAAGCCATTGCCAAATTATTAATTGTCTTAACTAGCTTTGTAGCAACACAAAGCTAATTAAGACGATCAGCTCCACACAACTCTCTGTATTTCTCAGCACGGCTATGTTCAGAAACTGGTGTCGTCCGGCGACTTTCGCGTACAGAAAAACGAGTGACATGTTTTTTTAATCCTCCATGTTCTCCTTGGCTACTAGCAACTACGTGGAGGAGGGGGTGGGGCGGTGCGCGATCATAGAAGGCTTGTATCATGTGGACTCTCTGATAGTTATGTGGTCATCAGTCAGAATTCCTCATGGGGCCGACAGAAACTACACACTATAGCTTTAAATGTGCAATATGTAATACTGATAGCTAGCGTTTAAAATGGTTACTGCAGTCCAAATTCAAAATACTGAAAAGACTCTTCTCCCCAGGCCCCTCCTCACCAGCGTCAAAGTTCACAGGTTGAGAACGCTAAACCCAACATCACACTATGTTATTTGTTAGCTTGATGCTAGTCTCGCATTACCATATCACTTCCCGGCTGTGTCTATATTTTTTTGTGAGTAACTAACTTGAGAACTCTATATAATTTAATGTGAGCACATACACGTTGAAATGAATGAAAATGACTATCCCTACGTTAGCCGTGATATAAACAAATGAATTGTTTGGTGCTTTCATGGCTAGGTTTGCGTTTTTGCAGGTATATCTGGCAACCCGGTCTGCCGGCAGTCAAAATAGGTTGTTGATGCCAACACACAGCCCAAAACACAAATAGATTAGCGTTGTTGTCAGAAAACATAGTATTTAAATTTAGCGCGTTTCCTTAATATCTGATGAAACACTGGTCGTTTTTTACTGTACATATATTACATATTACACCTTGAAACGTGCAAAGTCATAAATACAAAACAGTGGGATATTGGGATTGATTTTCTAATTTTAGGATTAATGTATTTAATCAATTTGCTCTAATAACACAGAACAGGCAGTACACTAAATGCATTGAAGATTTTCAATGCTATGTATCGTGCAAAATATTTCAGTCATTAATCATAAGATAATAGTGTCCACACTGTGTATGTCACTGAATACTGGTTCTCGATCATGGTGCAATAATAAATGTAGACAAACATGACTGGTAAATCAACCATACATAACTAAAATCCAGATAACATAAATAACTACCAACCACATTAACAGAACATTATTAAAACACACTTTAACTACGACATAAACCGTTTAGAACATATCTTTTTCCCATGAGACTTTGCATCTCTTCAGTGCAGAGCAGTTCAAATGACCCCGCCCCTCCCATTCAGACATTTTATTTAGTTATCTCTGCTTAATATGGTCTGTGCACTGCATACTGAAGCTGATTATTACAAACAACTAATGTGATTTAGTAATGAATGTGTTTTATTTTAACAAAACATGAAACAATAAGTAGAGACCACTAAAAAGTTTAATTACAACTAAATCTGCGTTTACAGTGTAGTTCTTCACACAGTTTAAAAATATCAGTATCATTATAGTTCCCGCACCAGTGTGAAGAAGTCTTATGGTTTTGTGATGTGACTATAGTTTAGCCTTATTACTAATCACCAATTACCATGAATGGACATTTTAAACTCTGAAGTTATTCAAAACTGCACTCTAAGGAGTGAGCCAGATTTGTTTTTTTCTTCCTTAAGTGCACAATACTCTGCAATGTGTCAAGGACTGAATAATACCTTATTAGTTAATGGTGATATTTTCCATAACACAGGAGACAAATGTTGTAAATATTTATTTTATATTATAAAGATGAAGTTTTGCTCTCCAGATTTTCGCCATTTGTATACCTTCCAAGCAACTGTGTACTGTAAACAATGCGTGTGGTTTATGAGTTAATATAGTGGACTCTGACATATTTAACTGCAGTATTGGCTGCATTGTATTTTTTTCATACACTGACAGAAGAATTATCATAATTAAGTGTATTAGACCATGAAAACTTTTGTTTAAACTAATTGCTCAATCATGTGTAACCAGAAATGATTCAAATGATGATGATGATTTCAAACATACGTTGTGCCAAACCTTGTGCCATTTGTCAGCCAGCCACAATTTCTGGCGTTTCAGACACCAATGAGTACTAAAAATACCTAACTAAACTGACTGAATGCAGTGTGAATTTTCCCAGTTAGGATTACATTTTTGTGATTATTCCAACACCACATGAATGCAGCACAAATGCCCTATCTGGCAATATTAAAGAAAATAAAAAATAAGTTGTATATATACCATGTGATTTGTGAGTCGAGTTCTTCCTTGGCCTGTGAGACACCCTTCCACCAAGTTTCATGAAATTCCAGCTGGTAGTATTTCCATTATCCTGCTGACAGACAAACAAACAGACAAACCAGAAACATAACCTTTGTGGATGTAATCACACCTGATTCTTTACATGGTGTACTATCCACTACCATACCATTACTCCATTTTGAATATACAGTAGGCCTATGCTGTGTGTGAATGGAAGCCTGTTGACTGTGGTCTACATACAGTGACTACAAACAGAATAGTTACTGTTTAGTTTATATAATTTAGGAGCATGAGGAGCAATATATAATGTTAAATACATGCATAGTGCTAAATGTACTTTTGATACTTTTTTTGGTAGTTGCTCAATTCATTTGCAGATAGTTGTAATGTAGTCTTTGATGAATATTGTATCATAAAAAAACTCACATTGTTATAAGAGTTGAGACATAATAAATACTACATGCAGCAGCTTAGTTGTGATTCATGAATGTCTTACAGAATGCACTCTGTTATTTTCTGTAATTTGTCTGTACAATGGATTTGAAGAGCAAATAAATAATCTGACTTTTTATTGACTGACATTGGGGTGTTGCCTTGTTTCATAAAAATTGAACATGACAAAAAAGGAAATGTTCATTTGCTATCAAACTATACTCAACCTTTAGTACTAAAGTGTCCGAAATTGTATTTTTGGAGATTCAGGCCTGAGGTTCAGTTCCTTAAGTTTAAAAGAATTGTAATGTTCTGTGTGAGTGATGTTCTGAACATGTAATTCAAAATTGATCAATTCATGAATTTCCCAATCGACTAAATTATTAGAGAACAGAAAGTGTATCACTCTGTGTTTTCACATTTCTTATGCATTTATCAAGTTACCTTATTTTGAGCACCATTTTGATTGATATATTCATATATATTTGATATAATACCAACGTCAACATGCTCACAATACCAACCCAAACACATTGTTTACGTGATGCAGATGTAAATGTCATTGGAGGTGCATCCTATCACATAAGAAGCTGTTGTCCTTTAATCTACCTGCATGCACTGAAAATGTCTGTTTTTCTTAACATTTTTTAAATCATTTAATGCTGAGACTAATTAACTTCTCTATAATCCATTATGGCATAACCTGTAGCATGTGCACCTATCAATGCTAAAGTGGTAGGAACAGTCAGTGCTATGCTTTGGACAACAAACTGGGTTAAAATGCCAACATAATATAATAGCGTTAGTAGGAGGTTGTTTTATTTATGTATACGCAGATAATGTTTACATAATGCCTCGGTCCTTTAACAGACCACACATAAGGGTGACTGAAGGTAATAACTCTGTTAATTCTTTTATTTTAGTTCTGACTGTTAAGAGACAATTCACAATATTATAAAATTCAGCTCAGAGTGCAATTATGAAACAGTTATGAAAGTAAGAAAATCCATAAATGTGTAACAGTAAAACCCCACAAAGAAATGGTTTATTATACATAGCTGGTGAGCCACATTACTAGTATTTGTCTGTTAAGTTGGCTGGAAAAAAACAAGTAATTGCCAAAACAAACAAGGTCAATGTGTCATTGGTGCACATATGCTGCCATGGTCACCTTAGTGTATCTTCGTAGAGCTCCTATAAATGTCTGGAGTATTACTGAACACTTTGTCCACAGTGGCTGCCATTAGCTCAGAAGCCAGTCCAAATAATTCATAAAAAGGGTTTACAGACACAATTGGTGCTCAGGAATTCATCTATAAACATCAACAGGTTACATTGTATTTCAAATCCTATATGTTGGTAAAAATGAGTGTTTTAATCATCATCTTTGACTTGATTTACTGGTGCATTGCACTCTTTCATGAAGCTTTCCCTTCATTTGCATTGTAACTTTAAGGTTGATGGCGTGCAATCTCTGAGATCCGAACAACAGCATCATCAACAGTCATTTCTGAAAAAAACCCTCAAGCTAAATGCTAAACTTCCTGCTTCCAGTTTACTGTAAGGTGTTGGGTAATTTTGCAATAGGAACATCCCATTTCCTGATGCTGATGATGCTTGGAAATGTATGAGTAGAACTACAGCAACATTAAATCTGACACGACATGGCATGAATCATCATCAGAATTTTCTATCACCCACATAAGAGGAAATAATCAGTGAAACTACCTGATCTGACAAAAGCTTGTATGTTTGTTCCTGTCTGCTGAATCAGAATTACTGTACTCAGACTGGAAGAAGTTGCGGAAGAATTGTTGTAGATGATCTGTCAGTTTGTACTTGAATTGAAAGCAGTTAACCCAAATACACTCAACAACTGACTGTCACCTGCAGATACCATTGAAAGCTGTGTTACCCCAGAGAGAAAAGTAATCTTATTTCAATCACCGGAGAGCAACAATAGTTTTTTTATCCCCTCACCCTCACAATAATAGTAAACTAGCGACAGAAATAACATGTCTAAAATGATTAAATAGCAAGACAATGATAGTTTTCATTTACACAGACACATGACTTGTTTTTAAAGTAGATCTGTGTGTAGAACACCGGCATATACAACACTGTAAACATGACAAAATGACAGGAAGGATCAACATATTCTGAGTGTTCATTTGTCACCATCCTCCTCCTCTATTCGTTCTTCTTCCTAGAGGTGGCGGTGCTGCTCCTGTGGCAGAGGACCTGGGCCAGGAGAACCCCGCTGAGACAGGCTGACGCTGTGTGTGACAGAGTGGCAAACAAACTTTCTGTCTCCTACAAGACAAATTTTGAAGCCATTAGCAAAGACAACAATGACAGAATGGAGTAGTGTAAAATATGCAGTTGTGAAGCTATGTTTATGTATGTGTAGTTCCTAACTGTGTACCTGCAGAGACACAAAGATAACACCCAGAGACGCTGCCCACGATAGTAACACAGACAGAGTTGACAGTTGGCCTGTATGGCCGTTACAGTAGTTGGTTCCAGCCTGAAGAACCTGGAAACAACACAGCCAGCAAATAAATTCTCTTGCATTGGGCATTATCTCTTCACAGTTACCAGATCTTATTATTTGTTGGACAGATTAGAAATTGCACAGGAAAGATGTTACCTTGCTTGCAATTAAAGCCGCCAAACTTGAGGTCTGCATCACTGAGACAGCTGCCGCTGCTGCGTAGGAGCCCAGAAGGAGTATTAGACACGCATAAGCCAAGATGACCAACATACCTGTCACATAAATGGGATTGAATGAGGAATTAGATACACAAGATATTCAATGTCAATAGTTATCTGACAAAACTTATTGGACTTTTTAATTAATCATTTCATCTTCTATAAAAGGAAGTCATCTCTCGGTCAATGTCTTTTAGCAGCAGGTCCCTGTGAGAAGTTTATGAGTTGAGTGGTAACACCACACGATAGCACTCCAGGAAAGCACTGACTAAAAATGAAACAAGACTGTGAATGAAGGTCACCTGAAACGCTATCATTAGCTGATAAACACCCAGCATTAGATTTATCAGACCACTCACAAGCTTTTTAGTAGCCTATTTTCCAGACTTCTGAATAATCTACTCCTGAGATGTGTTTCCAGTTACTCAGATATAATATGCTCCAAACAGGATATTCTGGGCTATTACAAATGACTAAATTGAATGTTGTACACACACCCACAGGTAATTAGTTATTTAATTGAATACTACACAGTTGCTTAATTTGTGGTTTGAGTCTTTTAATTTGAACAAAGCATGTTAAAGCCTGTAGTAGCTTTGTCTAGATATACTTTATCATAAACTATTGCAATACTTAATTGCTTCCAAAGTTAAATTACTCTACTGACCAAAAGATCTTTGGACAGTTGAGTGTGAGGCAGAAACCGTTAGGGCAACAGTTTGATGAAAACAGGGCTGGTACTAAGTGTTCCCTTGGAAGTTATGTATTGTAAATGTTTACAAGAATGAACATCCTCAGTGGAAATCATTGGGCTTGCGGCTGAATTCCACAAACAAGGGGAGGTAAGGCTAACGCATTGTTGGTTTTGGTCTTTTCATAGGATTTGTTGACAATAAGAAAAAATATAGAATAATGCCAGACTTTTCCTGAAAGTTCATACGTTATTTGAATGGGACTTTGGTAAGAAGTGTATACACGTACACTACCGGTCAAAAGTTTTGGGTCACTAGACATTTCCATTCCACTCCATTATAGACAGAATACCAGCTGATCTGAGTGGGTGGCTGATATTTAATGCAATACCTACATTGCCCATTTTCAGGAACCATTTATCCAATGTTCCAAAGGCACATTCTGTTTACTAATCTGATAGCATTTAAAAAAAAAGAAAACATTGGAGAACCCTTTTGCAATTATGTAAGCACATAATGTAATCTGAAAACTGCTGCCCTGGTTAAAAAAACAATGCAACTGATCTTAGCTGGTATTCTGTCTAAAATGGAGTGGAATGGAAATTTCTAAGTGACCCCAAACTTTTGATTAGTAGTGTGTGTGTGTGTGTGTGTGCGTGCTAACCTTTTAAGGTTTCACCACGATAATGCAGGATGAGGAAGACAATCGCTGCAGTCTGGGCCAAGGCAAAGAGCCTCTCACCCCAGGCACTGCAGAGCGGTTCAAGTAAAACACAAGAACATCACATCTGTGATAACAGACACATACTGTCAGCTGCAAAACATAATCATAATTCACTGTAGAGTATGTATATTAATGGACAAACTGTTGTTGAACTTGACATAACTTGCATTGAGGTGTGTAGGGTGTTAAACATTTATTGAATGGAAGTCACTAATGCACACCCAGGGCCTTGTGCAAACAGTGAGAAACAATGAGTCACTCATTCATATACTTGAACAAGCTATTGACACAAGTGGGATGTAAGGACACTGTGCCGTCTAGGGTTCAGAGAATGGTGCGAATAAACATGTGTCAGTAAGTTTCTACATCTCAGCAATGACTCATGATCTGATCTGCCAGTGATACAACATAGCCCGAGGAACTCTTTGGCTTATTTAAAAAATAAATAAATAAAAGACATACAAGAGTGGGAAGTTGTTGGCCATGGCGTACACAACAGGACATGAGAAAGCATATAGTTGCAGCAGCACAGAGGACAGACTCAGGCCATCTGCACTTCTTCTCCACAGTATCGTCAACAGCTGAAGCAGCTGTGCTGCAGGGAGAGACACGGATAGACAACCAATATGTAGTTAGTGGTGATTGTGTCCAGATTAGCAATCAATATGTAAACAATAATGAGTTACACATTTCAGTTACGGAACCAAAACCTTTTTATTATCCTTATAAAATTGCATTGTCTACTTTAGTGTAATGTGACATTATTCAGTTTCCCACTGAGGTGTGGAAATGTACTTCTTCTTATAGCTGCCATGTTAATGCAGTGGTTTTGTGATAGTATCACTAGGCCTGTTGTCATGGTTAATAGCCATAATTAATAGCCTAATGATAAGAAGAAGAGACTTTTTTGTTAGTTGTTTATTAGTGATTTCCTGCGGCTTTAAGTTTTAGGCTTCTTACCCAGGAAAGTGTCCAGTAAGATCCATAACCCGACAGCTCTGTTCATTATAAACTTTAGGCAAGGCACTGCGACATAAATGACAAATATTAAAACAGTCAGATATAGCAGATTTTAATCGCCCACTGCTGGATAACACAGTAAGAGGACATTTGTGTGACTAGACATGATTTTGTAAACAAGTAACGCCCCCCTTCCCCAGCGCGCCCGCCCTACCTCCCGCACATCTGGAAAGGTTTTGCACATTTCACGCGCTTAACTCCGAAATTTCAACACATCGAGCCTCACCGTTTATGTAAAAGCTGACGAAAATCCTCTCATAACATTTTTCTGGCATTACATAGGTAACCAGGAAGTCTTTGACGGGAGACGTGGCCATGGTGGTGTGTCAGCTGGAGCACGAGTAGGCTACTCTCAGTAACAGGGGGAGTGGTTCAAAGGTTCCCCAATATTTACAGCGGAGGACACGGAGCCGTAACAAAAAATTTGACTATGTGGCCTTCCGGACCAGCGATCCTCAGCGATAAGCTTGTTGGAAAAATATGTACACCTACGGATTCTCTATAGCTTATATTCTACACTGATACAGATTTAATCAATTACCATATTAAAGTTTTTTAAATTGCATCTACGCCCTCTTCCTATGCAAACATGCAAATACATTACTTTTAAATGAATGAATTTAACTGTCTCCTATACTTCATTGAAAATGCTTTGTGGGTCTGCATCATAGACCGTTAATATACAGTCTATGGTCTGCACTGGAGGTTTCAAGCGTCCACATCACGCATTAAGTTGCATATTGGATCATGACAGGCTTTCATACTTTTGATATCACAAAATCCTGCTCAGGTGTTTAACTCAGATGTAGTGTGATCACAAAGAGACTTCTCCCTCTTCAGCAGCCTTAGCAGTGTTCTAGTTTATAACACTGCACACACATTCTGCAGAGAAGTATAACCAGTGCAGCTATGTAACACATTTTCAGGGGAGAGGACTTAATAAACAAACAAACAAATTAATAAATAGGCCAACATTTGGTGAACATCTGTACCAGTATATGGCAGTCTCAAACTCATTATTTATAAAAATAGACAATTTCCATCTTTAAACTAGGTTTTTATTTCTTATTATTTACGACAAGGCAAGGCAGCTTTATTTGTATAGCACATTTCAGCAACAGGGCAATTCAAAGTGCTTTACATAAAAACAGTTAAATAAACAGTTAAAAATAAAAACAGATAAAACACAAGAATAAAAGTTACAGTGCAGTATAAGAAATTAAACATGAAAGATATGAACAACCATTTAAAGAGAGGCAACATCAAAAAGAAAGGTCTTCAGCCTTGATTTAAAAGAACTGAGAGTAGCAGCAGATCTGCAGTTTTCTGGGAGTTTGTTCCAGATATGAGGAGCATAGAAACTGAGCTGCTTCCCCCTGTTTAGTTCTGACTCTGGGGACAGAAAGTAGACCTGTCCCAGATGACCTGAGAGGTCTGGGGGGGTCGTAGTGTAGTAGAAGATCAGAAATGTATTTTGGCCCTAAACCATTTAGTGATTTATAAACTAGCAAAAGAACTTTGAAATCAATTATTTGAGCCACAGGAAGCCAGTGTAAAGACTTCAGAACTGGAGTGATGTGATCCAGTCTCTTGGTCTTAGTGAGGACTTGAGCAGCAGCGTTCTGAATCAGCTGCAGCTGTCTGATTTTTTAGGGAGACCTGTAAAGACCCCGTTACAGTAGTCAAGTATACTCAAGATGAAAGCATGGACACGTTTTTCCAAATCCTGTTGACACATAAGTCCTTTAACCCTTGATATATTCTTAAGGTGATAATAGGCTGACTTTGTAATTGTCTTAATGTGGCTGTTAAAATTCAGGTCAGAGTCCATGACTACACCAAGATTTCTAGCTTTGTCTGTTGTTTTTAACATTGTTGTTTGAAGCTGAGCGCAGAATTTTAATCGTTCCTCTTTTGCTCCAAAAACAACCACCAATTTAATTTCAGAACGTTCTGGCACATCCAGCCATTAATTTGTTCAATGCACTTAGTCAGTTTTTGTATTGAGTTATAGTCCCCTGGCGATAAGGTTATGTAAATTTGTGTGTCGTCCGCATTACTATGGTAACTTATTTTGTTGTTTTCCATAATCTGAGCCAGTGGAAGCATGTAGATGTTAAACAGAAGAGGCCCCCAAATGGAGCCTTGAGGAACTCCACACATCATATTTGTATGCTCAGATGCATGATTACCTATTGACAGAAAGTAGTCCCTATTCTTTAAGTAGGAGTCAAACCAGTTTAGTACTGAGACAGAAAGGCCAACCCAGTTTTCCAATCGGTCTAATAATATGTTGTGGTCAACCGTGTCAAATGCAGCACTGAGATCAAGTAATACTGAGACTGAAATTTTACCACTATCTGTGTTAAGGTGGATGTCAGTAAAGACTCAGTGCTGTGGTGTGGTCGGAAACCCAACTGAAAGGTATCAAAACTGTTGTTTAGTGACAAGAAATGGTTGAGTTGTTGAAAAAACGATTTTACTTAAAAACGGAAAGTTTGATATTGGCCTATAGTTGCTCATTAGTGACATGTCTAGATTTTTCTTTTTTAAGAGTGGCTTAATCACTGCAGTTTTCAGGGCCTGTGGAAAGACACCTGAAAGAACAGACGTGTTCACAATCTGTAGAAGAAGGCAAACAATTTGAAACATTTTTGAAAACACCCGTTGGTAGAATATCAAGGCAACAGGAGGAGGTTTTCAGATGGTGTATAATGCCTTCCAGGTTTTTATGGTTGATCGTATGAAATTTTGTCATATTTGAACTAGTTTTGCTTGAATACTGTGACAACACATATCCTGTAATTAATATGTAGGCACTTACTGTTTGTCTAATCTTCTGAATTTTGTCCTTGAAGAAGGAGGCAGTCATTGCAGGCCTTGGTAGATAAAAGTTCAGATGCTACTAGTACTGGAGGGTTTGTTAACCTACTGACAGTAGCAAACAAAGCATTATTGTTTCTAGCAATAATATCAGAGAAGAAGGACCTCCTTGCATTCCTCAGTTCCAAATTATAAATGTGGAAGTCTCTCCTTATAGGTGTTATAATGGACCAGGAGATTTGTTTTTTGCCACCTTAGTTCAGCTTTTTGACACTCTCTTTTTTCTGTTCTCACCAGTAGGACATTTCTCCATGGGGATCTTTTCTTACCAGAGACAACGGAGTAATGGCATCAATAACATTTGTAATTTTACAGTTGAAATGATCTAAAAGCTCAGTGACTGAGATCCCAGATTGGGCGGGTATGGAGGAGAAAAGATGAATGAATGTTTCACTGGTGTTTTCAGTGATATACCATTTTCTGTTTAACTTTGTTTGGACACTTTTGGGCACAGAGATAGAGCCGTTAAAGAAAACACAGGAATGATCAGAGAGCAACGTCAGTCACCACAACCTTGGAAATATTCAGACCCTTGGAGACAATCAAGTCCAGATTGTGCCCCTTATTCTGTGTGGACTCTGTCATATGCTGAGTCCATCCATAGTTCTCAAGAACACAACACAGTTCTTTGGTCCCTCTGTCCTGGGGGTTGTCAACATGAATGTTAAAATTACCTGCAATGATTACATAATCAAAGTTAATACAGATTATACTGTAAATTGAGGAAGAATTGAATACACAGGGCCCGGGCTTGTCTTGGAAAGAGTCGTGAGTGCCACTAGGCGTGCAGCCTGGACCTGGTACATATCAGTTAATGCTTGCTGGATTTTGCACACAAGCATCCTTATCAGTTTGGAGTTAGCTGCCATCCTGGCAGAGGTGCCTGGCATTTTACCACTGATTGTCTTTCATGTGTGACGCATTAGTTTATTGCCGGTTTGACAAAATGTAAATTTAAACCTTCTATCATCGTCAACTGTTATTTCAAGAAATAACTCTTTTATGGTAGAGAAATCAAAAGTATAGAGGTCTAGTTTTATAAAAGACTGTATGTTTATAATAAAAATTTCTTCTTTCTTCCCTTCTTTGCCAATTGTTGAGACAAATGAAAGGTGATATAGTTAATGAAGTGCTTGATTATCTTCCTGTGTAATGCATGAATTCAGAACAGATGTTTTCAAATCAATAAGAAAAAATTTAAAATAAATGTAGACACTTTCAGTCTGGAGTAAAACGCTATACAGTATGGGTTTTTCTCTCTACTTAATCCAGAGTTTAAAGTATGTGGATTAAAACTACAACTACAATCAACACAAATAAAGTTGCTGAAGTACAACAGTGTCCACCACCGTCATTAGTGTGACTTCTCTAAAAAACAGGAAGGATTTGAGCAAAAACTTGAAAAGCAAGAGGTTGTACACCAGTTATTTAGTTTTCACTCTGACAACATGTGTACTGGAAAATGTTCTTGTTGTATTGCTTTTACTCTGTACCCTTTAGCACTCATATCCATCATCTGTAATATTGTGTTGTTCTTTCCTGACGGGGACGTCAAGTATGCCAAAGATGGACACATTACTGAGGAGGTGAAATACATGGGGGGACTCATTGGAGGGGGTGTAATGGTGAGTTACCTGTTACTGAAGGGTATAACTCTGTACTAAACATTTCTTTGAATTTGTTTCTGAAATGTGCAGCCTCAGGTAAAACTGAAAAACGCTGGCTTGTATATTGTTTGTTTTATTGGTTTTACAGTGATCACCTCACCTGTTCTGTGTCCTTATATTGTGCTTCAGTAAATATTTGGGATTATGTTTATTCTTTAAATCAATTGCATTATTATTTAGTCTCGACAGTCAACACGTATCACATCTTTTAATGTATGATACTCTAATGAGGCACCTTTCATCCTGACTGAAGCAAAGTATGGAATTGTTAATGACATGTTTGGCACAGTCTGAAAAGAAATTCCTCAAATTCTGAGTGACTGAAGACTGTGTCAAAGTCCCCCAATTGCTGAATTGTTTCAACTAAACTAATTATTTATTTTGAACATATTTTACACTGATGCTGTCAACTATTTTGTACCACCACAGGTGCTGATTGCAGCACTGTACATCAACATGACTGAAGCTCAGGGGTGCTGTGGAAATCGCTTTGGGGTGAGTCAGTCAGACATTTTAAGATGTTCAGTTAAAGACTTTACTTTATACTTTATTAATCCCACAAGGGGACAATAGTAAGCAAGCTATTCAGAGCACATTGAGTTAAGATTATTTTGTCAAGAACTGTCACGCTCTACTAGATTCAAGTGTTCAATAGAGGCCAGTCAAGCGGAGGATGACTAAGCCATAAAGAATTAATTATGCATTATGTTGATTCACAGTTGCAACTTACTTACTTGTGCAATTTACTCTTGAGATAGGTATGAAAATGCACAACCATCAAAACCACAGCAGAGTCTGTTTCTCCTTTTTCATATTTTCAAAAAAAAGAGTCATTGTGCTTTGTTAGTTCTGTGAAAATGTCCTATTGGAATGGATTTAAAACACAAAACACAACTGTTATACAGTAGGTTACCATCTGAACATTTTTTTTTTTAAACAATAAAAAAATCTCTGATCTTTGCTTACTATTTCACTTTTGCAGATGTTCTTATCAATTGCATTCGCTGCAGTTGGCGTGGCCGGGGCCCTGTACAGTTTCATCGTGGCAGTGCTCGGTTTGAATAATGGGCCCCTCTGCTTTAATGGTGGGAGTTGGACAACACCTTTTAAAAACAGGTGACAAACAGAAGTAACTTTCTGACATTTGTCAACATCGTGACGTTGTGGTCATTTGTATACCACTTTTTTCACACAGTAATTCCCACTACCTGACCAACCATACGTCGTGGGCTGATTGTAAAGAGCCAACGAACGTGGTGCAGTTCAACATTGGGTTGTTCCTTACCCTGATGGTGACCAGCTGTCTGCAGGGGGTGCTCTGTGCCATTCAGATGATCAACGGGCTCTTTGGTTGCCTGTTTGGACTCTGTGTCAAAGAGGTCACACTCCTATTACCTATGTTTCAGATGCCTAAATCAGATATTTCTCACATAAATTATAACTGCAGTTCACCTGTTTTTCTATTTCTTTTCATTATTTTGTTTGTTTTTAATCAACAGTAACTATAAGCTCCTGGTCAGGAGGCACTCATACCACATCTGAAGAGTCCCCTTGTGTCTCCTGCTGGAAGGCTGCTGTTCCTGGCTGCATGTGCCTAAAACATTTATGCTGAAATTGTTGTTGCCTCTGATTAGATTAAAAAAAATTGAATGTGCATTACATGATACTTCAAAATGTTGCAATGTTTGAGAATTTATGCTGATTACATGGTCAAGGTCAAATAAATTGGATTTTAAAATATAAGCTGCTGATCCACTGCTACAGTTCTGTGTTTTATTCTTCATATTTAATGTTAACTGTATAACTACAATAAATGTCACTCAATACTGTAGTCACATGTTTAGCTATACACATTATCTCAAATTGTTAGACATATACACTTTGTGTTGAATAGTTACTGACATGTTAGATGTAAGGAAGGTTACAGTCATATATATTGCCCAGCTGATCATTTAGATCCTATCGGCCAAGACAGAGAATGTATAAAGAATATAACTTTACTACTATTTATTGCCTAATAATGGGGAGTCTTGCAGGGTGCTTACTGCTACTGAATGTCCTGGCTTTAACAAAGTGAAAAGGTTAAAGAGCATTGCAGACTTTCTGTCATAATGCAGCACTCAGATAACCGCCAGCCTCCATTTGTTTCTGTGGATGATTATAACAAGTCATGTGGTGCTATAATGATATAAAAAGAACAATCATTTACTATGTCAGTTCCTTTAGTGACATGGTATAAAAAAGAAGTAAATTATAATTTATGTCTGTTTCATCTCCACACAGATCAATGAAGAATTCACAATTTTTTTATTTGTTTGTGTGTGAATAAAAGGAAATAGGAAATCCACCTCCATATGGAACTTTTCTACTACATCTACATATCCTGTGTCATCCTTATCAAAGCATGTTTTAAATTAATAAGAACATGAGATACACATGGAATTTAAAAAGTTACTCTGGCTGGGAATCTGTTGTAAGTGATGGAGGTTATGCATTGCATTAAATGAACACGCTGATCCAAACAGATGGAAGAAATACTGCTCTTCATGTGAGGAAGAAAACTCAATCAATATTTACAAACGTTATCACTGATGAGGAACAGTGCCACACCCGAATGTTGCCTGGAGACAACACATGTTTTGGAAAGCATTGCCTCTTCCTCTCTTTTTTTTTTTTAATTCTCAATTTTTCTTTAAATTAACTGATACAATGTAGATACAACTGCAGTCAACAGCTCAGTAGAAAAACCAGAAAATATAGCCTGTCTGTTTAACTTTCCACAATGTGGTCATTTATCAATGTTTAGCAGTTGACGTTGTTCTTGTTTTGCAAAGCGTGTTGCCACAGGTCAAAAGTCCAACTGTGCCAAGATCCTGAAGTCACACAATGTCAATACATTACCAGACTACTACACAATAGGTGGAGTTGAAACATGTCTCTCACAATCTCTGCTTATTCACAATACCCACCAAGCCACTCTAATAGTATTTCAAATTAATACATTACAGCAACATAAAACAAACAGATTTCACTACTAATACGCATTTTGGAGGCCTGGTCACTAAATTTAACAGCATGTAATAGTGATGTGACCATCAATAACTCGTCTGACCCAGATGACCTGAATACATTCTAAATCTGCAACTCCCATGTCGAAGTGTCCTTGGGCAAGACACTGAACCCCGAGTTGCCCCCAATGCTGCGCCATCGGAGTGTAAATGTGTGTGAGTGTTTATCTGATGAGCAGGTGGCAACTTGTACGGCAGCCTTGGCCACAGTGTATGAATGTGTGTGAATGGTAAATGGTTCCTATATTGTGTAAAAGCGCTTTGAGTAGTCGTTAAGACTAGAAAAGTGCTATATAAATACAGCCCATTTACATTTACAACCAACATGTGCATCTACCTCAACAAAGCACTTGTTGTCTCTCAAAGATACCACAGAATGAGTCACATATACCTATCCTGGCTCGGTTTGTCCACGTTATCATTTCACCTCCCACACCCGCTCTGTATTTAGTTTCTGCTCCCAGCGCAAATACATTCCCTCTTTGAGTCAGTTCCAGGGGGAACTGTTTAAACAGGAAGGATTTGACCTCACCGAGTTACACAGCAGTTAGTTTTCACTCTGACAACATGTGTACTGGAAAATGTTCCCGTTGTATTGCTGTTACTCTGTACCCATTAGCTCTTATATCCATCATCTGTAACATTGTGTTGTTCTTTCCTGGCGGGGACGTCAAGTATGCCAAAGATGGACACATTACTGAGGAGGTGAAATACATGGGGGGACTCATTGGAGGGGGTATAATGGTAAGTTGTCTTTTCTCTAGCCTGTTACTGAAGGGCAGGACTCTGGACTGCATGTTGTGCAGCCTCGGAAACATGTATTGTATGTTAGTTATATATGTAAAGCTAAAACTGAAGAAAATACAGGATTTTAACTGGTGTGCATAATGAGCTCCATGCAGTTTTAAGTAGTAATCTGATTTAAGACTAACTTCTGCAATGTTACATATTCTACAAGCTTTGAGCTATTAAGATTAAGTGGAAATGCTGAAATGATTTGAATATTAATTACTGTCAACTCATGTGTCCTGCCATAGGTGTTGATCCCAGCACTTTACATCCACTTGACAGGAAAAGAGGGGTGCTGCGGAAATCGCTGTGGGGTGAGTCAGACCTTTCAGGTGCTGGCTTAAACATAAATGATTAACACTATAAGCTATTCACTACATTCTCTATAGATGCAGAGATACAGAATCAGATGCAGAGAATTCCCCAGCTGAACTAAATTTGAAGTTTCTAAATAGTCAGAAAACGGTTGAAGATTTTAGAAATCAGTGGAAATGGAAAGAAAAAGAATTGTTTGAACACATACTGTATGCCACAATGTGTGACACAGAAATATGATCATAATTAATAACATTAAATAAAGATATCAAAAATGTCTTTCATAGTTGCATCATTCAACCTTTACTGCAAAGTTACATTTAAGTTCAATGTAATTGTTAAAGCCAGTTAAATAAAATTAAAAAAAAAAAAAGCTTTAACATGCTGCATCACTAAACTATTGCACAACACCTAGATCCTCTTTAGATAGATGACATAACATGTATGCAACAAATGATAAAACCATGACAACAGTCCATCTGTTTCTTGAGCTATAAAGCATATTTAAATATTCAAGACATGTGCCATGGGCTTAGTGAAATGTTTTTTAACCTCTCAAGCTACTGACACAAATCATGTTTGTTTATTAGGTTACTTTCTGATAAAATTGTCTGTTCAGTAAGACTATAGCAGTAAAGTGTGAAAAATGTTTTAGAAGTTTAGCCTGCTGTAGTTCCTGTTCTTCTTGTATCTTGATAAGTGTGTGAAAAACAGATGGATGGACGAAATGTGAGGAATGCGAGGTGAAACAAATGTTGAGACTGTTCCTCTTTTAAATCCTAAATACCTCATTTAAAATTTAAGGAGGAGGGTAAGCATTCAGTATGAATGAATGATGTTTTAAATTGCAACAGAAATGTGCCTGACCTTTGCTTTTCATTTCACTTCTGCAGATGTTCTTATCAATTGCATTTGCTGCACTGGGTGTGGCTGGTGCCCTGTACAGTTTAATTGTGGCAGTGCTCGGTTTGCAGAATGGGCCTCTCTGCAAAGTTCTTCTGATTTGGTCAACGCCTTTTAAAAACAGGTAACACACTGGAGTTACTTTTGTTGAGTTATTTGTTAAATTACTAACGTCCTGATCGCTCACAAACCTATTTTGCACAGTGACCCGAGCTACCTGACTGATGATAGATGGTGGGGATCATGCACAGAGCCTAAGAACATTGTGCAGTTCAACATTGGATTGTTTGCTACTCTGTTGGCCACAAGCTGCCTGCAGCTGGTTCTCTGTGCTATTCAGATGATCAACGGGCTCTTTGGCTGCCTGTGTGGAACCTGCGCCAACAAAGGGGTAAGAAGAGTGTTAAAAAGTGAAGTGTTGTTAGGATATCTTAATTCAGACACTTCTCAGATGTAATTTAAGACTCTTAATTTTCTGTTTCTCTTTTTTTTTTTTAAACTAACAGCCGCTGTGAGTTCCAGACAGATGACTGGCGTCCCCTGCTGGAAGACGAAGAGTGAGAGCGTTCCTGCTGCATTTGCCTAAATATTCACTTTGAAATTGTAGATTTTTATACTTTGTGTGCATTTCATGGTGCTTAATGCTGCATTATAATAACACACAGACATCTGAAATGTCTGCATTACATTAAGGTAATGTGAAAATGGTATAGTATTAGACATGAGTTGTGCCAAATATATGGTTAATTTGAAATAAATTGTTTTTAAATATAAGGTGCTCATCCAGTTCGGTGTAGTGTCACATTATAATTGGCATTACACAATAATATTAACCTTCACTTTATTGTACTGCCTTTCAGTTAAAATAATTGACCCCAAGAGATAGCGAGAAAAATATAAAATAAAATACAGGACAAAGTTATTCTTCAATGACACCTTTAATGTAAGTCATTTGCAATGAATATCATTTTCAAAATACCTACATTTCTTAATTAACACTATGCACTGGAAAACCCTGCATGTGTAATGCAGTGTGCAAATGGCACATTTGACAAGGCAGTTGATATTTTTCTCATCGACTAGTACTGAACAATAAAGTTTACACAACAAAAAAAGGCAAAGTGTAGTGATTCAAAAGGCAAAGGCTGGGTCCCAAAAGAGTGGAAAATTAATCCCAACAGGAGTGGAAAACTACAGAAACAGTCAGTATGACAAAACCCCTGCTGGCTGTATTTGCTTCTACTGAGGCTCATGAAACCTGTAACACCTCAGTCAAGGCTGTTTGAAAAGTCAGCACATTTTTTCAACCTTTCTTTTTTTTTTTTTAAACCAGAATTGCATTTTTCGTCACTTTATAAAAACAAACTGAGATATGATCCAAAACTGAGATGCTTGCTTAGCTGAGAATGATTTCATAATTGAGAACACAAGCCACGTAATGCAACAAGCAAGGTTTTAAAGTTGTTTGCATTAAAGATAACCTCACAACGGAGTGTTTTTTCTTACCCACGTAATTGCATACAGGTCAAGTAAAGAATGATTTTGAAATGACTGAGAACGATATTTATGTTCGGATCCGACTCCTTTGAGGTAGACATTAAATAATCAACCGGAGTGTTAAAAATTCTCACCGCTGCACATATATTTTTCTCATATATGTATATGTATGTTGGCAAAACTATTTTGGGTGAGTTAAGAACAAACAATCCTAATCTAAAAAATAAATTAATATAAGGATTTAAAGTATGTAAACACTATGTCAGAGGTGTAGGTTAAAAAGAGATGGAGTGTGGTAGCATTCAGGTTTTTAAGTTAAACAGAAGCAGGAAATGCCAAAAACACGGTCCCGTACATAAGAAGCTTCACTGCTTCAATCGGAGTTTTGATGAGGTTACAAGGCTATAATACATCACCTCTATTACTTGTGCTGTGCATATTTCAGCTGTCGTACTGCTTCATCATGAACTTCCGGCTGGCCTCATAACCCAGGAACAGCGCTCCGTTAGCAGGGAAGGTACGGACCATGGTGGGGGTAAGACCAGAGTAGAGTGCCCTCGTACCTAAACGAAAGTAACAGCAAATATTACATTCTGATTGATAAGGAAAACAGTAGGAATGTTAATTCTTCTTCACCCAGAAAAGCTGAAAACCAAACATCTTTGCTGAAATCATAAAACAAGTGGCAGGAAGGTGGGGGGAGGGGGCTGTTAAATGTTGTGTTGTGCTGTTTGTGAGTGCAACGGAAGATACATAAAAACCTAAAAAGAAATCATAAAACAAAACACACATAATACTCCACGTTTACCTACCTTCAGTACGAGCGATAGTCATGAAGGTTTTGAAAAACCCTGCTTGTTTTCCCGTCATAGACATCACTTGGATCCGAGACTTGACACAGTCAAAGGGATACACCACCAGCCACAGGCACGCCCCCCCGAAACCACCGCTGAACACGATTGGCGCCACACCTTTATTATACACAATAATACCCGTTACACACTAACATACTGAACGTCAGATGTGTGGGAGGTGAAAGCAAATATGTAAATAAGAGGAAAAAATAAATAATTTAGATGGGTAATAAATCTCAACACATGTTCAAATTTTTACAACAGTAAAATACGTAACTGAATGTAGTAATAGTGTAGTTAAAAGGAAAATGTCACTTTAAATTATGTCATCAATCTCTGAGCTTTGCGATAAAATGTTTTAAATTTACTTTTCTAGTATTCCCCACTTACATTTAGTGAGTAACGATTCCCACAATGCCTTTCAGCAACCCCTAGAGAACATGCTTAAGCTTGAATGGCAGTCTTCTAGTTGTATGAAAGTTGAATTATGCTAGTACCTATGTCGTCTCGGTCACACTTCATGTAGTCGGCAAAGGTGGTGCGGGAGAGCTCATAGGCACCAAAGAAGCAAAAGTAACCGGGGACTTCTCTGGCTATGGTGGTGGTCAGGCCCTGGAAGAAGCCCTGCGGCCCCTCATTCCTCATGATGGATTTCACCACTGACCACACTGTACTTCAGACAGAGCAGAGGGACGTATGGCTCGGTCAGTGCACACACACTACAATAGTATAAGCAGATTCATTCATTAATTATAATAAAAAAATATTTTCATGCAAGACTGCCTTAACAAAACACTGACACAGAATCATATTACCATATAATTACTGCAATTGGCATTGTAACTCATCACTGTGGTTCAACTGTATGGGATACACAGTACAAATCACCTCAATGTCCACACCATTGATCATGGAGGAGCAGTGCTTTGAGCGGTGACATCTTTATCTTTTATAAATCACTTTTTGAATACATTCAATGTTTTCCAAAGAAAACTAAATAAATAATGAATTTATCATTAATACATGTGTTGTAAAAAGCACAAATAAGATATCTGTTTGAGATAAACAGGGTTACACAGAAATATTCAGATATAATTAAGGTTGGATTTTTTTAAGCAGTTTGATTTCCACATCTAAAAATATCTGTTTAAGCAATGTAAAAAAAAATAAAATAAAATAGCAAAAAAAAACATAGGTGATGAATAAGTTATGAGCTACTGCCACCCTTTTAAGTGGTTAAAAAGTCATTTTTTTCAGCATAACTTAATCTACTAGATATTAGGCAATAAACAATCATAAAATCTGAGTAATGAGAGAATAAATGACCCCATACATTGTTGTACAAAACATATGACTGCTGTATATAAATACCACTTACTTGTCACTTTTAGCAATCTTGCCTGATGCCACCATTTCATACATGGCCTGCAGCCGACACTTGACGAGCTCAGTGGGGCAGAGTACTAGCGAGGAGAAAATGGATGCTACTGAGCCAGCAGAGGCTTTCTGCATGTCACTAACACATAGAGAAGGATAAAAAAACAAGACCGTTAGAGATCTTGCATGTATTCTCAGGGTAACAAGAACAGCCTGGTTAATGTCCCCCCTACCTTAGGACAGCTTCACTGGGCAGTCCAGCCGTGAAACGGATGACCTGCTGGCAGAAGCCGTAGCTCATGAAGAGCACAGAGTTCTCGGCAATGTTGGCCATCAGTGCCGGTGTAGTGCCCTGGTAGAGACCACGTATACCCACTTGTTTGTAGGTGGACGAGATGCAGTGGATGAAACCCCGGTACATTGTAGGAAAGGTCTGCATCTTGACCTTTGCCGTGTCTAGAGGCTGACCGCTAAAGACACATGCAGCTCCCCCTTAGAGTAAGACAGTGAGAAAACTGTCAACAACAGCAGTTGTCCAACAAACACAGAGTATGGCTTGTTACTCAGGCTACAGGGGAAATCAAAGTTTGCAAACAACATATGTGCTGTGAAGAGAGATAGTGCCTGACAAAGGGTTTCACTCCACCGAGCGGTATAAAGTGTCGATGGGAACACAGAGAGAAACGAGCCGGAAAAAACACAGAAGTCATCAAAATCTCATGCTACATCAGACATGGCTGTTGAGTCGCTGGGTTAAGCAGTGAAAAGACAGCATGATTATTATGTACAGATCATATATTTGTTTGTTTGCTAATTTTGGGATACAAAACACTGTAGTTACCTACGGCTCCAGCAGAGAGGTCAATGATGGCCTGGACCACTGGATGTGGGGCCATGGTGTCCAAGTAGTTGTCAGAAGAGGTTTCTCTTTCTCTTGGCTACCTGGTAAAAAGAAACGAAAAAAGAATGACACTTTACCCCCTTCCTCCACTCACAAAATACACTGCTACATCGTATTAGAATGCTTTGATTACTAGAAACTTACACACAACATAACCAGTTATTTGTTTCTAGAAACACTTCACTGACAGTTAATGTGTTTCGACACAGGGAACAGGGCCGATAAAAGGCAGCAACAGCAGCTGGGTTGTAAAGTTCACTACTATAAAACCTGCCCTCATTTGGAGCAACAGTAAGGGATTGTCATACACGTTATTTATTTTCTACCGTACTGAACTAAAATAACAGTCGCAGTACTTTTAGGGACAATGTGCTCCTTCCACTGCTGATGTAACATTATCTACTCTGGCATTATCGGGATGAGTAACACAAGGTTTCCACCAGTGGGGGACAAAATGCTATTCTTATGAACAGATATTTTAAATAAACGCCGTTTAGGGTCAAAACATTAGACTAAAATGTCGAACAACGTTTTGTGACATAGCTGGAGCTAGCGTTAACCAAAATAATAGCTAGCTATTTCTAGCTATTTAAACAATAACTTTGGGAAAAACATAAACGCTATTTAAACTGTATGTTTTTCTTCTCTTTTGCTTTTATGTAGATAGCCCCATGTTCTCATGTAGCGTAATTTGGTTAAAAAAATATGTAAAGGTTTACTGTTTATTTAAAAAGAGAGAGAGAGAGAGAGAGAGAGAGAGAGAGAGAGAGAGAGAGATGTAACGTTGCCAACATGTGTAGGAACAGCATCCATTGACAATAACGTTAATCTTAGCTAGCTAGCTTAAGTAAGTTAGCTAACTAGTTATAGGCGAAAACCAGGGGAAAGTTCCTGTTCTCCGTGCGGCCAATGTTAACTTTAAGTGCAGCTAAAAGCAGAAGAGATAAACGCGTAGTAATTATTTAAAAATACCAACCTTAGAGGAGAGCGGCGAGTTCAAATCTGTGCATCAAAGTATCGCTGCTGCTGAGGTTAACGTTAGATGGTTAATATGTGCCACATGTAACGTTAACGTTATCAAACAGTAACGTTAACCGAATGAGCTGCTGACTAAAGCTAACTTCGTCCAGGGATGGCCGCATGCTAACGTATGCCACCAGATTTAACATCCAAAGTTTGTATTCGCGTTATCTCATTTGCAACATCTGGACCCCTGTGTGGTCACTCAGTGTCCACGATAAATGGATCGTCCATCAGTGATAAGCGTGGTTGAGAATGACAAGCTAGAGGTTGTTCGGGTTCATCACGATGCCCGACATGAAGAGCTCCCACTCTGCTCGAAATTCCATGTATCAAAACCGCCTTCGAATCTACTCCTTCTGCTCTGAATGTTCACTATTAGAATTGTCATGATAACCTGATACCATTGTAAATGAACACAACACACAATTAAGAATCTTGAATTTATACGTTTGCACGCAAAACTACATTTACTAAAATGTGCATATTAATAGGAATAATTCAGAAACCATTGCAGTCAGTATTCTTCCCTTCATTTTACCTCGATTTAAATAACATGGTAGTGGTTGTCACGTAAAATGTGAATGTAAAGCTACAGAATGATGGATATAGCAACTGAGTGATGCTCTTAATTTAGAATCTATGATATGAAGCGTGAACCTTAAAGCTTCCGGTTCACATTATTTTTAATTTTTCAAAATAAACTCTCCCTAAAAGGTCATACACCCCCCCCTGCTGGTTGTATTTTTAAATTCCTTTCATTCCAGAGATCTTTTTAACCTCCCAAGGACATTTGGTTAACATAAGTCATGTATGTCGGTTTGTTGCTTTGAACATTTTGCGACTTTTGCTTTGCTTTTCAACACCCATGCTAAAACATATTTCACAATACAATCTTTGGTATGCTACATAATATATTTGGATGAGCCTATAGTCATCATGATTGTCTATCATTAGTGTGATGTAGGTTCACGTGTGGGTTAAAGCATTTAACCCTTGAGTTATCTTCCCATCCGCCAGGAATTTATTGTCCATTTGTAGTAAAAATTTGAAAACGAATTGTTCTTGACAATTTTCAAAATGTTTTTGTCACTTTTCTCAACACTTTTTTTTTTTTAAATTCATGGTCAAAAGACCTAATTTATAAAACCTAATTTTTGAGTTTAGAAAAAACATTATCAGAATCAGAAGGGAAACCCTGTGTTGCAGTTGCACAAATAGTAGAAATATCAGAGTAGTAATATAAATAAAGAAATATAAGGAGTGTGAATATGTACGGTATTTACATAATTAAAGGATTGTTATTATACAGTATTTACATAATTAACATAATTAAGGAATTGTAATGCTGAAAAGTAATAATAATAATATAATAATATAATAATATAATAATATAATAATAATAATAATAATAATAATAATAATAATAATAATAATAATAATAATAATAATAATATAATAATTGTAGCAGTTTAATATTGCACACATTTCAGGCCAGTGTTATTGCACAAAACAGATAATACAGATACTATTGTCCAGTTTCAACCTCTCTGTCTGACACACAGACACTTAGAGGGAGGAGTTATAAAGTTTGATGGCCACAGGCAGGAATGACTTCCTGTGGTGCTCTGTGGTGCAGTTTGGTAGAATGAGTCTGTCACTGAAAGTGCTCCTGTGATTTGAATTGTTTTGTATAATTGTTTAGATCCGAGGATGTTGAGTGAATCACAGACTGGTATCTGTCAATGTTAAGTCACAATATGTTTTGAAATCATTTCAATTTTTTCTCCAAATGCTATGAAATTGACTAAAACACTCCAAATTCAATGAAAGTAATCATCAATTGTACCTGTGAAGAATGTTGTATGGTTTCCATACAACTTGCATGCATCCATGTTATTTTGGGTAATAAGGTTGTAAGAAACCCCTATTTCTGATACAAAAAAACTTTCAAAATGGGTCAAATTGGAACCAAGGACAACACAAGGGTTAAAGCATTTTATATAAATAACAAGTTAGAGCATTGTGTGTCTCTGTTGTGTGTAATGTAAACGATGTGGCTGACAAAGGTCAAGACAGCTATTAATTCAAATCCTCTTCCTCCTTCGGTGGCTGTAACTTATGGAATCCTGATGGATATTTGAATGCAACCAAAAATTATGTCTTGTTGACTATACAGTATATGATTCCACACATACTGTAGGAAGGTTAAAGAAGGGGTCTTTGTCAGCTTTTGTAGCCTTTTCACACTTTGTTTTGTTTGCTCTATTAATTTACACAAGGATGTTCGATTGCTATTTCCTTTATCAAACTATTTTTAAGTATTAAAAATTAAATCAGATTTTTGTATTGTTTTTGTAGTAAAAGCAATGGGCACAAGGGAGAAGTGTAGGAAATCAGAATTCCTTCCCTTACATTTTGAGGGATTACTATTACTTGCAATGACATGACTTATTAATGGGCAGTAGCAAGTTATTATCTTGGTGATTTTTATGAAAAAATGTGCTAGTCAAACAATGTCACTTTGTTGGTATTCACCTCTGAACTTGAACAAAATACCATCTGTTAAAACAGTGTAGGCTGGGATTAAATACACGTGCCCTCTGTCCACAGGCTTATCCTTAAAAACTCAATGGCTTACAACAGTCTAGACTCACTTGACTACATGAAAAAAAAACCATCATCAATGTAAACTTTCATGTTCAACAGACCTGCAGTCATTAAACACACACAATTTTCCAATTTTTTATCACTTTGCCTTTTATAAAAAAAACATTGACGTTGTCTACATCACAGACAAGAATCATCAATATTCTGTTTTAAACAATTTTGCCATGAACAAAATTAACCCCATGACCCCCTATACACACTGCAGTATATTTTACATACCTATAGTTCCTGTTCATTCTTTTTCCATTTTACATAATTATCAAAGTAGTATCATTAGCTTTTAAAATACATACAATGCTCTTTCCATTGTAATTATAATCGCTATCCTGATTGTACATACAGTATCATTTCCCACAGTTAGAGTCTGATGAGCAATTTGTGTGCCTTGTTTTCATCATGTTGTCACAAAATGTTCTGAAGAGATAACACAAGTCTCTGCATTTCATTAATTTAAAACACTTGGCAGAATTCTGATGATTCGTAGATGAGAAGCATTTCCGTTCAACCGCCAATGTCATGAGAATGGAAACTGCAGAGAGCCGCACGCTGTTAAAGTAGTTTTGAATACAAAACACATTAAATGATATTTACCCAAAACCCACAGCTTTTATTCATGCCTTCCTCCTATTTGACGTCAGTAATATCCTGAACCCTTCTCAGACTCCCCAAGGTGCTTTACTACCAACTGTTACGTCTGTTCGAAATGGAGATTATGAGGTACAGTCAGAGAATCTCACTAATCCCCAATTAAAAGAGTTACAGTGAAGGAATAACAAAGAGATTATAAAAGATCACTTCAACAAAAGAGCTATAAAAGTGGAACAAGTCCATGTAGTTGGATATGTTATACAAGAGTTTGGCAATAAAGTTGTAAGTATTGGGCATAAACTGTTGGCAGTAGTAGGCTGTGCTCAATCAACATACATTTCTTTACTCATAGGATTACAAACAGTGACTGATAAGTGCCTGACGAATTTGTAAAAACCAAATTAAACTTTGTATTAGTTTGGTGTCACAGATCTCAAGTGTGAAGCTCAAGGATCACCATACACATAAAACGTTGGCACCAGAAACACGTCTTTTGCAAAGGAAATGAGGGACAGGTGTTACGCACATCTCAAATTGAATATCATAGAAATGTGTGGAAGACTTGGTTTTCCAGGAGCTGGTTTGAATTTCTATCTATGCACAGAGATAACTCAAACATAACTGGTTAATGACCAGACACCAATAATCACAGCCAGGCACTTGAGTGTCCTCTCTGATGTGAGTTGAGGGCTGAATCAGAATAAATATCTAAACCTTTTTACCTCCAGGATTAAAACACTCAAATAGTTTTGTATGTGTATCAGCGTGCAAGTGCAGCATTTCATATCTGCCACAGGGTCAGCAATATTTGGTTAGTGAACTAAAAACGCAATCTAAATGTGGGAAAAGCTCCAGTGTCAAAAATACATCAAGAAAGCCTTCTTCATTTGTACCCTGTATACACACAGCCAGAGCCCTGGATTGGAAGAGTTTGATCACTGCGATAAGTGAAGTGTTTGGCATTGCAACAACATATCCAGTAGACAATTTTGTTGTATAGCAACACGTCCTGATTCAATATACAGTATCACTGATGTCACAACATGGCCAAACTCTACACCAACAGCTCTGGATACAGTACGCAACCAGTCATGAACTATAAGACACACTACCTTGAGAAAAAAACAATTATCTTATTTTTTGGCCCCATGGCTGTCCAACTGAAAAGAAATGAGTTTTTGTTGTGTTTTTTTAAATCAGCTCTATGACTGATTTTGTGTGTCTTTGAAAATTATATTTATTGTAGACCTTTGAATTGTTGTCAGACTTTTTGGCAATATGTTTGACAGCAGCAAAATGTTATCAATGGAATAAATGAGAAAGTAATGAGGCGTGAGCAGGAATGGCACTGTCTCCTAGTTTGTCCACGTCCCGTGTTTGAATGTAAAGAGATAAAGAGAGAGAAGTAGCAATATTCACACCTTCTGGGAACTGAATCCACATATGAATCATATAATACGAGCAATACATAAGCGTGTTAATACTGTTTTAGTCCAGATAAGCAGTTAGACACTAGTCCTGACTGCTGCGAAAGTTAAAATCATCTCTTTTTATGATTGTTTTAGGGTTCAAAATATACTGCAAGTAAATTAGAGCACATTGTTCATGTTCTGTCTAAGTAAGAACTTGTTTTATCAATGGACAACTTATTTTATATACAAGACACTGGCAACTGTATTCATTTTTTCTTTCTGTAAAAACAGGGAAAGGCATTCAAAAAATGATTTTACAATAAAATCTATACAATGTAGAATCCTCATATACAATATGTATTCTGCAAGCTTTCTGGCAGGCCGTCATCTTTTATCCTAAAAAAGTGGATGCTTGTTTGGTAGCGGACAGGAGTAAATAAAAACAAATTAGAAAGTAGGGCCTGAAGTGGATGTGTCCCAGGGTGTGAAACTACAGAGAGAAAAAGATGGTCTTTTTCTTCTTTTTTTTGGCCAAACCTCAGCTTGACAAAACAAAAGAGCAAGGGAGTGCTTACATTGTGGCTGAAGTGTTAGGCACTGCAAAAAAATAAAACAAGATTTTGTTTTCTTCATGTTTCTGATAAACACAGTAAGGCAATTTGATTATGGCTGACTGATAGCAATATAAGTGTCTTGACTGTCTTCTGTAAATTTCAACATATTTACAATTTGGACTCAGGAGGGAACCAACGCTCTTTCCCCATTTTCACAACCCATTTTCAGATTACCTGTGTAAAAACAGCTACAATCAAAAATGAGGCACTTATAAAAGAGTATATAGATATCTAGGCTATATAGTATTAATCATTATATGTATACTGTATATTTTATATACCATTGTAAGGTGTCGCTTTATATTAGAATTGTGTTAACTGTTATGCAAATGAGGAAAACAGACTGCATACTATAGTTTGTCATTCTACTTGTATACTGTAGTTTATACTAAAGTATTATTATTATTATTATTATTATTATAATAAAAGCTCAGTTGCAAAAAAAGCATATACACTTTGACTTTTTTTACGCTTTTGTGCTACACAATGGTTCAAAATGCATTCATTATAAATGTTATTTGTTCGGAAACAACTGAAAGTGTTAAATAATTTCATAAAAAACTGTCATTTATACATTGGTGTGAGGTTTAAAATTCAAATATTCACAACTTCATTCGTGGACTGTAGTTAGGGACTGTATGACAATTTTTAGGGTGGTATAGGCCTAGAGTCAGTCAGAGATGGGGGAGGGTTATGTTTTTTTTTCTTTTTGGGAGGGCATGGGAGCGTCTTTTTACTTTTTCTCATCCCAGATTTATTCTCCCCCTGTGATATTTATTGTATTTTTTTTTTTATATAATAGTTACATAACACAGATGGCTTTCATTATGATATTGAATGCTGCACTCTTTGTAACATGTCTTCAACATGCCCGGCCATGTGATTCAGGCATCTGTCAGCCTCATCTGATATATCAGAGAGTCATGTGGACATTGGGATTTTGCGTTTCATAAAATTAAAAATAAGATTCAGCCCCCTCTCCCCACCCCAATCATTTGCATACAGTCCCTTAGCTGTTAAAAAGTTTTCTTTTCAAAACTGTAGTATTCAGCTTCCCTCGCTAACAAGTTTGTTACCGAGTCCCTTCAGCACATCTCAGTAAGGACATTTACATACATACAATCTAATTATTGGTCTTACTGAGTGTCCGAAGCCAATTTAATTAAGTTGTTTGCATGCACAGCAGACGACTATTTGTTAATTTGGCAATTTTTATGCAATGTTGCATACTGTGGTTATTAAATAAATGCATTGTTGTTTATGCATCTGCTTTTATACAGGACCTTGTGTTGTCTTCCTGTCAACCATGTTTTTTTTCCAACACTATTATCGCTTTGACTTTTTTTGTCCCTTTTTCAATGTTGTGGGTGCTTTTTTGATTTTTTTTTTTTTCAACGTTATTTGATATTTATAATGCTGAAATTTTCAGTGCTTATTTGGAAGGCCCATTTTTTGTGATGAAAAAAGTAAGTAGGCATAAGTATACACACCCTTATGTTAAATTCCCATAGAAGCAGGCATATTTTTATTTTAAAGGCCAGTCATTTCATGGTTCCAGGATACTGTACCTGATAAATTTCCCTTGGCATTTGAAATTAAAATACCCCCCCCCTCCCCACATACCCTTCACCATACATAGAGATAGGCATGGTGAACTTTCATAAGATCATCTCTCAATGCAAATCAAACCAGCTATTAAGCTAACTGAAATAACACCATGCCAATCTCTAGGTATGGTGAAGGGTATGAGATGATGGGGGGGGAGTATTTTAATTCCAAAGGCCAAGGGAACTTTATCAGGATGCATAGTATCCTGGATCCATGAAATAACTGGCCCCCTATATTTTGTGTCCTTAGTTTTTGAATTAAGGCATTAAGATCAATTTCCAAAAGATGTTTTTTTTATTTCTCTTTTTAATCAACTTTAGCATGGGTGTGTAAACTTATGCAAGCCACTGTAAATATGGTCACATGTATTTTGGGATAAAATAACTATGTGGAAAAATAATTTCCAAAAAAGGAGAAAATACTTGCTGGGCAAACAGATGACTGGTTAACTTTCCCTTGAAACCTTGAAAACTAAACAGTAGATTGGAATCGACCAAATATCCTAAAATACCAGTGAGATGCAGGGACTAGCGTTTCATAATGGCACCATTTGAGAATCAGCCACAGGATGTCACAGGACCTGTTTAGTTTGTGCGAAATCAAAGCTGAAGCTGTATTAACATGCATCCTGTGTGAGTGTGCATCTAAAGCTTTAGGGATAAAACTTAGTTCTGTGTCGGAACGTTTTGAAAGGATAAAAAAAGCCCTTGACCTCATCCCAAAACTCCAACCTAAAGATAAACTCCAAGCACAAGTACAGCAGTGCGACGTCGACTGCAGTGTGAAAATGAAATTGCAATCTTATGCTATCCTATTTAATACACGTTAACACTCCTTGGAATTTCATAAAGATTGCATAAGATGCGTGGGATTCTCACACAATCCTTTTCTTATTGTGTGAAAATCTGACTGAAAACACAAATATCATATCTAAATTTCATTTATATAAACACACATTTGTTGCCAATCCCATAAACTGTTAAACCTTAGAAATGAAGCACATTTTGAAGTCCGTCAGTGGCACAAGAAAAGTGGTCAACAAGTATAAAGGCTTTTTTTAGCAACTGTATATAATAAATTAAATATGTTTACAGTGACAGCATATATGAGTGTATGAAACCACTGCCAATCTGCATTTCCTTCCATTTTGGGTCAAAATGACACCTGATGATCATTTAACTTATTACATGGCCAAACCATAATATATATTAAAACAAAAACCTTTAGCATTGAAGTTTGGGACCAAATAAATAAACCCTTCAGAATGCAGCTGAGATCGAGTCAGCCGCCACTTAAAGCCTTGATTTACAAGACTTCAGTAGATTGGCCCATGCACCAATCAGAATGTGTTTTAAGACGCACAGATGGACTTTTTTTGCCATAATGGCCACCTGAGAAGTCACACACATCACATATCAAATTGTCATTCTTTATCTATGTTAAGTTAAATGATGATCAAATTTCATTTATGTTCAAAACAAGGCATAAACAAAACCTTTCCCTTACCTTGTGAGTGTGCGTGTGTGTGTGTGTGTGTGTGTGTGTGTGTGTGTGGGGCACACATTTGGTTGACAGATACAGCCGACGGGATGAGGATGTGTTTGTTTTTCAGTGTTCAGACTCCAGTGTACAGTAAAGTTGTGGCAACAGATTGGGCCACTCACAGACAGAGTTTGGAGCCGTCACATTGGCATCACGCTCAAATCCAAGATGGAGCTCAACAATCTGGAAAAAAAGAATCAAAAGCAGGAAGGAATTGAAATAAAACATTTTCGAAAAATCAAAAGGTTTTTTATACTGGTTACAATACATTGAAAATAATTTGTGTTTTGAAAAGGGTTATCTATTCTTATAGTTTACATGTTTAAATATTGATCCACAGTAAAGCTAATTTAAGTCTCCCCACACCAAATGTTACAGAGGGGAAGGCAGTTTAGACTAGATTATATATTCTCCATGGCATATTGCTTTTGGACGCCTGCTGGCTGCTTGGGTAAATATCACATGACGCAGGATATCTTTCTAAAAGGATTTTCTGATTGGAGTCTCATGCACACTGTTGCAGATGTCAATATTGTGTGCCTTGTATCTCTGCGTCTCAGACACTTATCAGTTCCAGGCATTTTGAACTGTTCCTTCTTTTCTAGGAAGCCACCTAAACAAACACTGCTCTATAGTTCTGATCATGTCAGCAGAATAAAGTTAGTGGCAAGAAAATATCTGGGTTATGATTATCAGCTTGGAATTAAAAAGATTTTTTCTCTCTTGAGATTTACAGAAGAGACGAATTGCCTTATAAATGACATTTATTTCAGAATAACCCTAGGGAAGCTCAGACAAAAGTGCTTTTAAATCAACGTGGGGTTTGAGTAGCTGTCAGTCTAACCACTACCTCCATCCACTTTCAGAGTCAAGAGGTTGTCTGCAACCTTAACACTCTTCATCATCCATTATTACAATTCCATACTGTTTTAAAGAATGAAAAGATGCAGGCTGTCTAGTTCATATTCATGTGGAGTTTATGAAGCGTATCAGTGCTAGAATGTGGGAAGGCTGCAGTGTTGTTCACTAATAACTACTCCTATTGCTGTAAGTGGATCAAATAAAGATAATTAACCATTAACAAACAACAGACAGCCTGGAGGATTTAAGTTACATCATTGAATCAGACTTTGCATCTTCCCCAGATAATGTGTCAGTAGAGCCAAGAAGTCTTTTTACACTTTGCCTCTAATGCAGATGTGACAGCAGCAATTAAAACATGGGGCACGAATAAACATCTTAATCTAATTCTGGTATTTTAATAAACATTTGATTTCAGTGCCTAAATTAAATTTAAGTAAAACAGGTGGAGTAATGTGACATTGGCCAAATCAGTGTTGATTGGACTTTTGAGAAGCCTGTTTATTCAAGGTTTTATATGCTAGTACAGCCACCATCCTGCCTGTATCCAGGCTTCATATACTGTCACGAGTTCCATTAGTAGAATAGGGCTGCAGTTAATGAAAACACACTGTTTGTGTATAGCTTATAAGAGGGGAGGCACATTCAATCATTATTCGCAGTGTGGAAAATTACATTAAAGAGTATTTTACAAAATAACAGAGCATTATTTTCCTTTCTATGCATGTTGGATGCATGCATTTACTACCCCAAATTTAAATAATTAGGCAGTTATTCTGATTATATATGTAGAGATTGAATAGCATTAGATAAATCAATCATGCAGATGTGGTAGCTGATCCAAATAAATAAACTGCACAAGTTGTTTGATCCATTTAGTCCTCTGATTAATATTTATATTCTTGTATTTTTACATTTTATACTGTGTCTTGCCGCCTTTATTTCTTGACATAATGTAAATGTAAAAGCATTTTATTTCTTAAGTACTTCAGCATTCTTCCATCAAAACTTACTTTACATTAACCAAAGTGTCATCTGTGCAATGTAAGGAAAAATCAGAGCTGCCATGTGAAATCCTGCAGCCGATAGCACACCCACACATAAACATAAACACCTGGCAGTGCTCTCTCCCCTCTACCTCCATTTATGTGAAATGGCTCATTACCAGCAGACAAATCAATTGGCTTTGCTCTCTGAACACCCACTTGTGATAATAAGAGACTCTACAAACAACCCACAGCCTGGAAAACACAGTGCTGCCCTCCAGCTTGAAGCAAAGGTACACATTGAAAAAGGATGAAAGAGGAAGGAGTGACTAAGACCAAGACATTAGTTTTGTCTGTGGATTATGCATATCACATAAAAGCTTACATCCAGCTAGACAAACATTACCAGGAATTATGTTTTTCCTTTTCATCTACTGAAATATTTTTTTTGTTTAAATTTTATTTTATTTTTGCATATACATGTAAATAAAAAGGACATTTTGCAAGAGAGGTTATAAGCCAAAATTGGCTTATCTATTGAACTAACTAAATACCAATAGTCATACTTAAAAGGATAAGATAATAAAAACAAAGATTACATAATTCAAAGTTTCAAGACTAAGCAGGAATACAGAATAGATAGAAATATACAATTTACATGGAAGTTTGTTTGCAAGATGAAATGTATGACAATGAAATCCATGAAGTGTTGTGTGAATCTTTGCTAATGAAGTCCTTTTTGTGTTTTTTGATTATTAACAATTAGGGCCTCAACTAACAATTACTTTTATTATTGATTAGTCAGCAGTTTTTTTTTTAATGAATGAAGCTATTGTTTGATCTATAAAACGCCAGAAAATAACAAGAATTCAGAATTTCAATCAGAATTTTTTTGACAAAAGTGTATCTGATTAATCAAAGTTGAGAAAATCAACTTCAATCAGCTAACCGATTAATCGACTAATAATTTCAGCTCTACTGACATTGATGTTGAATTAAATAAACATAATATTGACAGAAAATTGAGCGTCATCAACACTGTTTTGCAATGAACAAATAAAAATGCTAAAAAAAAAGAGTTAGGGCTGCAACTAACAATTATTTTCATTATTGATTAATCTGCAGATCATTTTCATCATTGATCAATTAATCTGGGACTGTATGGAAACTATTAGGGGGGTAGATGGGGTCAGAGAAGGGGTAAAATATTAAAATCAAAAATATTGAAAAATCCTTTTATAATTTACCAGTCTCAGGTGGCATTTTCAAATTCATTGTTTCATCAGACCATCAGTCCAAAAACAGAAGATATTTATATTATTATCACATATCACAAATAAAAGCAGCAAATCATCATATTTAAGAAGCTTAAACCAGAGAGACTTTCGGCTTTCTTGCTTGAAAAATGATTGAAAGGATCAATCGATTATAAAATATTTGCATATCAATTTCCTACCTATCGACTAATCAATGCAGCTCTACTGAAAATTTGCTATTTCCCAAAAAAGTAAAGATGTTATCTTAACTCTTTTTAATAAGTTATGAAAAGTCAAACAATCAAGAGTTCATCAAGTTCGTCCTCCTAAATGAAGAGTAATATAAGACACCTGAATCATATTTGGTTGTTTTCCTCCTAATATAACCAATTAAAGTTTAAATCCGAGAAATCATTTTAGAAACAATTCTTTCAAAACATATTCTATATTCAGTTAATTATTGCACTAATTGCTATGTTGATACAATTTAATTGCCCCCTCCCTTGTTTGCTGTAGTAACGCTGTGTCCTGAACTGACACCAATAACCTGATAGAAGAACAAATGAAGGTGTCACTACAAACACTGCAATCCTATAAGATGTCTCAATAGATAATATCATAAAAGATAATCATAAAAGATGATCATACATGACATGACAATTGAGTCTCAGCTGTAGAAAATCAGAACATTTTCTGAACACAAAATCACATGTTATGATAAAAATTTAATTTAGTCTAATAAATATTTTAAAATGAGATAGTTTGAAGTCCAGGTAGCACTTACCTTGACCATCCTTTCTACTGTTCTGGTGTGCTCTCAGTTCTTCTGACTTACAGAAATCAATACTGGCATAAGTGTTGAGGCCAGAGCCAGCACTGCAACCCATAGAGCTTCCTCCGATGTTGTAGGTGGCAGAGGTACGCTCCACTCCGGCTTGCGGGCTCTCCTTAACGGCCAGGTCCAGGTCAATATAATTAAGGCCTTGTTCAGCAGATGAGGTTGAGGCTTGTGGTGGAGGTGTGGCAGATAAACTAGCTGCCTGCCTGTTCTCCCACAGTGAGCAATCCAAACCCTGCCGATGGCTCGCCGCCTGGCTGCCCTCTGGGAAGATGGAGGTAGAAGAGGGTGGGTGGCGTGGTAGGGAGGGGGGTGAGTTAAAAGTCTCTGAACGGTGGCTCTGCCGTCCCTGGGAGTCACCTCGGACTGATCTGCTGCTCCGCTCAGGAGACTGGAAGGACTTGAGAGGGGAAAAACCCAAGCTTGTCTCCTGATCAATGGATGAGGGTTGACCAGAGTGGATGGCAGGTCTTGCTGAAATGCTGGGATCTGAACCTTTGATGTCAATAAATGGAGTAGAGGCATCTGTTGGCATTGCTGCCATCTTTGCTTTTGTTCTGTACCCGGCATTGGCCTCTGCTGCCAGAGAAGAAGACGTGCTGTGTTCATGTCGGGCCTTGGGGGTAACAGCTGGTGGGCCCTGTGGGGCGCTGAATGTGGATCTAACAGGAGTCAGGGGCGATGAGGACTTCCTTAAATCCATGGTGACGTATTCGGCGGAGGTGGACAACGGAGCAGAGAAGCTGCGGGGAAGGTTAACAGGGTTATCATGGCAGAGAAGTGGTTGATTCAAAGGCCGGAGGGTTCCATGGATCACAGGTTTTCCACGTTCAGACCCAGAACGTCGCCCTCCGCCATACTTACTGGCCTCATTGAACACAATGCTGACATACTCATCGACGTTTTGAGATACGGATGGCAGCAGATTCTCCTTCACCCTGGGCAGGGTGTTTGCTTTAGTGATGTCTGAAGACACACCCCTCCTTTGCTGCTTTGGGCTCTTACTACTTGATCCACGTTTTTGATGATGACGCCCATCTTTTTGTGTTCCTGCAAACTTGTACTCTGCTCCAGTTCTTACTACACTTAACCCTTTCCCTGCAGATATAAACTTGTCTTCCAGGCTCTCACTGCTGGCAGAGCTGGAGGAGAAGGAAGAGGACGACATGGAGAGTTGACAGCCTCCTGCAGAGCCTGCTGCAATTTTGTTTCTCTTGCTGTATCCCGCCCCCCCCCCTCTTCCAGCACTATCATGCCCACTGCTGTCCTTTTTTCCTTCCCCTTTGTTTAGGTCCTCCTCAAAGCGAGTATAGAGAGTATGTTGATAAGCTCGTGGCAGGGAGAAGTAGGAATTGAACATTTTTGGTTGCAGTTGGTGCTGTTCGGGGTGGGAAGGCGGTGTACTGCAGGCAGAGCGGCTGCAGACAGGTGAGATATTCATGTAGTCACTTGCAGCCCGGCTCTCCATGCTGGCCCTGCTATCCCACATGCTCAATCCGTGCAGGTCTGAGGAGCTGCTGCTATTGGGAGACATGACCATGTAGCCCTCTGTACTGGGCTGGCGGATGTGCCGAGGGGGGGAGACACTGTTGTTGGGGGTCATGGCCATATACTCATCATCTGCCCCAGGTTTAGCACTGGTGTCAGACATAGAGAGAGAGAGTGAAACAGGAGGAGACGTGACTCCAGGCAACATTGACATATAGCCACTATCCACGGCTGCTCCACCTTCCACTTCTTGCCTGCTTTTGTCCGCCCTTTTCCTATTTTTCTCTACTGCATCAAGAGCCCCACCCCCAACTGCCAACCCTCCTAAGCCATGGTGCAAATCAGCTCTCTCTTGGTTAGCGCTCTGCGACATGATGGCATATTCTTCATCCTCTTCATCATCTTCATCTTTTCTATGTGTGGTCAGTCGTTCATGGGCAGCCAAAGGCAGGGAAGCCCTCTTACTTAGTAGTCTGCGCTCTGCCTCAGACTCCCTACTGGATGAGCGCCGCAAAATCCGTCGGCCTTTTGAGCGTTGATGGGAACCAAGGAAACCCTCTCGCTGTCCCATCACTATATAACTGGAGGAGCCTTCTCCGTGATGTCCAGACAGATTGGGTACAAGCAGAGAGTGTTCCCCAGGACTGGAGCCATATTCATCTGAGGAGCCGTAGTCGCTTGGTGAACCTGAAACAGAAACTCTCTGAGAAACGCGAGGGTAGGAGCAGATCATCATGCCTCCCACTGCTGCTCCCACTAGGCCACACTCTGAGCCATGACCAGAGCTGGAGGACAGACTCGGTGCTGGAGAGGGAGCAGGGTTAGGCGTGTAACGTGCAAGGCTGAGGGTAATCTTAGCAGGAGTTGGGGCCCTGGTGGGCTTGGGCCTAAGTGTCGGGGTAGTTGAACAGGAACCATTAAGACTTGGGCTGGAGCTGGCCCATGTTCCTTTGGCACTTGCTCCGCCCTCCTCCGACCTGGCCCCGATGCTGGCAGTCCGTGCCCTCGGAAATCCGTGGCGTGACGTAGGTGAAGTGCTCGTGCTGCTGCCTCCTGTTCCAGGGGTCTCTGTGCGGGCTCGTCTGGAGAAGCCCACCTGGCTTGGTGGCAGATTCGGATGATGCCGACGGCTCGGGACACTGATGGGGTTTGAAGCAGTACCACCTCCACAAGACGTCCCCACAGACTGAGATTTACTGCGCTGACGGAACTCCTCACTTAGGGCCTTCATGGCCTCCAGCAGGGTCTCGTGCATGTGCTGAGCCACCACAGAGTCATCCACCTGCATCCAGAACTCTCCAGGGCCAGTAATCGCTGAGCGACCCACCTCAATGAAGAAGAAATTCTCTGAATGGCCACACCTGCGAACATTCATCAGCTGCAACACCACAGCTGCCACATCAGAGTTGAGTTTGACAAAGTTGACTGTCTTGTCAGTTAGGCACAGCCGGTAAATGCCCACTAAGTTCCTGGCATGTCCAAGACCTTTAGGCCAAACCTTGACCTGCCATACTTCTTTGAAGGTTGGAACAGGAGACGGAGAGCTACACTCTCCACTACTGCCATAGTCTTCAGGAGTTTTACCTAGGAAAACAATAAAGAATAAATAAATGAACAATTAAGGTATTTGATGACTTAACATATCATACATGCATACACCTGTTAACACCCTAAATTTACATGAAACACAACCTGTTGAAATTTTGATCAAAGACAACATTTTAAATAAATAATATAGTAAAAAGTCATATATATCATTACTAAATTGATACGTGCAATAATCTCTACTGTGTCTGCCAAGCAACAGTGCTGCAACTACTTCACCCCACATCACTTTTAAGCTACAGCTCTATCATTAATTAAGTCTTAGGAGGTTTAGAATACATCTACTGAAAAGCAGCATGCTCCTTTGTGAAATTATGCATAAAAGTTCAGATGCCAATTACATGACAGAATACAGCATTATATACTATTTTTTTTTGCCACAAAGTTTACTGAACAACTGACAGCTTTAGTGGTTTTCTCCCATCCTCAAGAAAAAAATATTTAATTTATACGAGAGAATCCCCACTGATATTAGGCCTATAACCCAGTATTAATGTCTTTCCATCTCAAATTGTGCATCCATATGCAGATTATAAACAGAAGCATATACAGTAAAATACAATGGAATTAAATTGGAAACAGTGAATGTCGCTGTCCCTGAGACGTAATCTCAACAAAATGGGGGCCTGTACTCTAATGTATCTTAGGGCTCCACAACGTGACAAATTTAAAGCTGGGCAAGCCCATCAGTCTCAACAAACTGAAACGCAAAGGATAACAGGGAGGGTGGGTGGTGGTGGTGGTGGTGGTGGTGTTCAGCTCCAGCATATGGATAACAACGTAAACACGAGGATAACCATCAGAAACACATTTTCCAGTGAGCGCGCACTGACGAAGCCATCTCCTCCCCACCAGCAGCACCGTGTAACACAAATGTAGGTTAGGCGAGCGGCAGTCAGAGCTGTGCAGAAAAACAAAAACACAGGCTCCAGCGGAGCGCACTACGATAGGCTACTACTATATGATGCATCCTTTGGATGGTTGCTATATGCCCACTGCGCCATGCAAAAACACACGGTCGTATGAAAAGGACTGCATTTCAGTCAAAAAGGGCGAGAATCGAAATATTATTACATATAGATGCTATTTAAAATACCAAATTATATTTTGCTGACAGAAAATGATCCGCAGCATTTTAACGGTATTAAACCAACGCGTATTGAGATTGTGCAGCACAAACACAGCACATGCCGCCCATAACGTGTTGGTCTACCCCGTTCAGTCGGATCCACCTGCCTCTTGGTTAGAAGCACACCGTCCAAATTGCATAATTTCGACTGATTTTTGTTTTCAATTAAATGGGTAAACTAGAGCTGCAGCAAACATATTCAAAGAATTAGAGCCAGTGATATGCAATGAACAATCAGGAATGGTCGAGCCAATATAACAGTGTATGGAGAACAGACAGCCTAAAGCAGAATAGGCCTGATGCAGACACAGATAGTAGAAACCACATTACACTTTCCATATCTTACAGTTGCACTGGAGGTCCAGCATTGCTTGGTACCACTCATTTTGGACCTCCTCGCTGTCTGCGGCGATGGCAAAGCTCTCACTGCGGGAATAAAGCACTATCATGTGCTTGTTCTTGGAATCTGCCCGCTTGTTGATGTTGAAGCAATTCTCCAGGTTCAGGACTTTTTTGGGCACAGGTGATTTACTGCGGAATTTCTTCTCGTTCTCATAATACTCAAGTCGAGCAGGACCATGCTCCGAGGCCGCCCTCAGCACGAAGAATCGCCGGTGCATTGATTTATGCTTGCGGAGATAGCCGCTTTTCTGCACATCTTCATAGTTCTGCGGCTCGGCTGTTTGGTTCTCCATGGCCAAGACAGGCTGTTAAATATTAGAAGCCAATAATCTCAGGGGAAATAAATCGAAGCCCATGTGTACACATCATTATTCCATTGCAACTACATCCTTCGTCCTCCCCGAGTCCACATTTGAGTTTCCAGCATGTGTGCAAAGACTCATGATGGGAAAATCAGCCCATGGATCTGGTATCATACTGTGAATCCAGCAGCTACAGGAGGATCCGCGCACCGAGCGTGCACGGCCGCCACCTCTGCAAGTCCTACAGCCCAGCCAGAGCCCAGCCCAGTCCTGCCCGATCTGCTCCAACCACGGTGCAGCTGCTTGAGGACGTCTCCTCCACCTGTCTGAGGTTGCCTACAGTCTATACCCACCACTGTTAAGCTTGGGGAAATAAAAACAGGGAGATTTCCGGGGAGAATTTTCAAAATAAAAGCAGTGTTGAATTGAATAAGTCCCATCTACTTATTCATTCCTGTAGTTTTTGTAACGTGTGCAACCTGGCAAGTAGAACTAGTTTAACAGGCGCAGGCGTTCATCACCAACACCACCAGCTCAGCGCCGACTACGTCCAGTCTCGTAAAGTTGGGTATGAGAGGAGAAACTGTCTGTAGCTCACCCTAAATGAGTTCCTCACTGTCACCGTGAGTAAAGGTCAGAAACCCTGGGGTGTAACACCATTTTTGTCACTTTTCTACCGGCTGATTAATCAAAAAGGAAGACACTAGGCTACTACTATTACTACAATAATAATAATAATAATAATAATAATAATAATAATAATAATAATAATAATAATATCAATACCAAGCAATGGAGCAGTCATTTTAACAGACAATAAAAATAAAATTGCAAGATTGAAGTCTACAAAAATAAGTTACCTTTTAGTTATAATGAAACACATTACAGCAGCATTTATTTGTTTGTTTTTGTGTAACATTCCTGTAACAGCAATGTGGGTCCTCTGCTTGCATTCACTGATCTTTCAGAGTAAATATATATCCTAATAGCCCTAATATTGCCTTATTATCAACCACAGCTTCATAAGGTCATGATAGACTTTAAAAAATGAGGTCATGATTCAATAAATCATCTCTATTTTGTTGTGACCACAACCCCCAATATGCTTTAATTGTGAAAGCCAACCAGCTGTGTTTCCGGTCTTTGCCTAGCTCTCTGTGGCTGACTTGACTTGACTCAGCTTCTGCTGGACTGGCACCTCCAAGCCGGTGGCATTCAAATGCCAAGTAGCTTCAGGACTGATGGGGTACACGGTGTTCGATAGACTTCCTTCATGATTATGCGGACGATCGGACAGTTTATGTCGTTTTATTCACCATTTATTTTTGGGATTTTACTCTACTGTGTGTGAAGACAGGAGGAAAAGAACTGCAAAACATGCTTTTTTGAAAGGTCAGGGCTTATGCAGCTATAGGCCTCACAGATTTTGAAAGAGTAGCCCACTGTTGAAAGTTAAATTAAATTAATGTGAATATTTTCCATAAATACATGTATGGGCATGTAGATAGAATAACTCCCTAGACACTATCAAAGGGATTTAGTACTCTACTATTATAGTGATGTGAAAAATAATGTTTTATGTATTACGGTTTTATCAGTGGCCATTAGTTGATTATTCATGTTCAGTTTTATTTTATTTAAATCTAAATTAAAGGTAAAGATATTTCAAAAACCACTTGAGCAGCTGCAAACTGATTATCTGGACCATAAGTTGCAAGAAATCCCAGGCTGAGTTAATAATAACATGCAGTGTAGCATTAATCCAATTTGTGATAATAATCACAAGTAAAATATACTCAACAGCAGGCTATCCTAATACACATAAGAGGCATTAAAAGAGCCACAGTGGCCAAGCCAGCATTCCCCAGAGCACATAATATGGTGGTTATCCTATTAATGTGGACTGAGGTTTTAAAATTAATCATATTGTTATCCATAAAGCCAGAATATTCACTGAATAATGCTGCCACATGTCTATGATTGCATAAACTAATGTATACCCTAAGCAACACATAGCTAGTGTAACTAGAAAGTCTCTCACACTTTAGATACAGTATGTGGTTCAATCCCGGGGATGTGATTGCATCACCAAAGTGCTAGAAAAGGTTTGGCATAGAAACATGTCAAACTGGTCATTTGTCCTCATAGCAACCTCAGTTAGTGGCAGAAATAACTATCGCTTTTGAGCTGAAATTGTCCTCAGGGCGTCAGTATCACATGTAGATATTTCTGCTAGCAGTGCAAATATAATCTGTATAATTTTAATATTAACATTTTAAACATTTCACACATAAAAATGACAATAAATATCTATTTTATCTCATTGCCTAGGACATGCTTGTGATGACATTTAAAGACTTTCAAGAAAATCTCAGGAAAACTATGTTCTACAATTTATTTATTATTTAGTCTATGTAAACTGTTGGCTGGCATTACACTGTGCAACTTCAGCTCCATGGAGGTTGTGTTTTAGCACAAAGTCCAATAAACATAAATAAGATGTATCAACATTGGAAATGTTCAGGATGAAATTGTGACAAAAAGACTGTTGACAGTGTGCAGTGCATTGCACAGAAGTTGCATTATGTAAACCCATCCTTGCATTTTCATTGTTTGAATGTTCCACTACAGAATAAAACCAGCCAAAAGCTTGTTAGCATGACTGCTTGGCGATTCACAGTGAAATGGTGAGCTAAGACTTCCATTGAGTTACTGTCTCTTCTTCGTGACTGAGTGGCATTGTGGCATGTTGCTGTTCCTTTAAGTGTGTCACCTCTTGTTTCCAAGTCAACACTGCGTTAAAAGCTTGTTATAATTGAAAAGTATGAATCAGATTTGAAGCCACTAACTTGGAAATATCAAGCTAAAAATGGCTTACTTGTAATATAAAGTGTAGTTTTCTGGCTGCTTCTATTGATCCACTTGTTTTGAATCATAACTTAATGTACTGCCAATGGCACCATTTCGGAAAAAAAGCATCAACAAGTGTTGGCAATAGGACGAACATACAAAGACACAATCTTCACTAAAACCATAATTTATTTACAGAAACCCGTTGGGAACACTTTCAAAATAAACAATACAGTACATTCAGTTTTGATGACATCAATCTATTTGGCAAATTGATTAAAAATCTAACAAAAGTAGGTCCTACCAATAGAATAACTAATTTTGTCCTTTAGATACCCATCAGACGGCTTTTCCCCATGCTCATCTTGATTCCGAATCCTGCGTTTCCTCTTCATTAGGGGTTCAATCATGCTTGAAAAGCCGTGCTCAACACTTAATGGTGTTAAGACTGCACCACAAGTAACCTGATCATCAAGTCTTTAGGTGTCCATTTTATGTCTATATGCTGAGCTACTGTGAAAAGTCAGAGTACGTTAGAAGTGGTCAGCAAGTGAGCTTCCAAGGGAAAAACTGTCCGCAGACTGAAACTGTTGTTGCAGAATAATCACATACATTGCCTGCTGTCTATTATTGCTTCAATATCAGTGCTGCAGCAGACAAGTAGCAAGCCAACAGAGAGTGATTAAACAATGCATTGTGATTTAACCCTTATGTTTTGTTGATATCTCCTTTTATGTCAGGGGTTTAGGGAACCCAAGCAGATCTCCACTGTAAAGTCCCTAACCCTGCAGGACACAAAGACAAACTAACTATGTACAAATGTACAGTATATACACCTCCCCAAGCCAAAAGAAAAATGACTCAGAAGACTCTGTCCCCACCCTTTTATACGCTTGCTCTCCCCATGTGTTCTGTAACGTCCACTGGGGTTGGACATGGGAGCAACGTAGTGAACATTTGTTCTCAGATACAGCTGCTGTTTGGGGTCCTGAAGAGTCAAAAAAGAAAATAATGGCTGAAAAACTCAGACACTGCCAGATATTTTCCTCAAGAAGACTGGGATACACATGAAAAGGCTCAATCTGCTGAAGCACATGATCAGAGATAATAATTTGAGTCAATTGACTCAGACATTCTGCATATCAGTGCAGAGCAGATATACTATGTTTCACAGAAATCAGGTCTTCCTTTTGCTGTCCTATTAAGACCGTGTTAAACACACAGCTGTACAGTACATCCAGCCATGCACGCAGCATGTTTCAGTAATAGGCTACATGTACCGTAGGTGAAGCTAGAGTGAAACTCAATTGTCATTAGTGAGCAATAGTTTGGGTCTTGTTTGTATGTTGCGTACGTCTTCTATGATTTGGTTGAAAATGTCAGCATAATTTTAAAGCAATACACACATCATTAAAAAACAATATTTGCTGTATGTAGTATCATGAAATCATTTGTGCATCATTGGTCAATCTTTTAAAGAACACTATGTGAGTCCCATGGCATTTTTCTGAAAATGATTTGTCATTAAATGTTGGAATTTATTTATTATTTAGTTATTATTTCCAGCTTTGCAGATCATTCATCAAGTATGTTTATAATCAAACTGAAACAAGTCTTCTAAACTAAAATTTAGAGCACATTTTGCCATAAGATACACTTAATCAAAGTGATAAATTAGAATGAAACAGTCCTATCAGTCAAATCAACTCAAATAGGCCTACTGCAATAATGGGATAAAATGTTAGAAGACCCAGTTGTTAATAAGATCTTATTTTTTCTAGATATAGATAGTAGGTATCCATCTATATTAATCTAAAATGAATGAAAAAATGGATGCTTTGTTTTACACATTCTGACCATTTTTGGATTATATGGCTTCATTCATCACAGTAACACTGCCACAAAATCAAAATCAGAGCCATCCCTGACCTGAGCTCTTAACCTTAACTGACCTATCCAATGCTATCCAGCTTAAATTACTGTGAACATGTTTTAATGTATTAATTCAGGGTTGTTGTAAAAGGCTAATGCTTCTAAAGTGAGTGCTCTATTATACCCAAGATGAATAGTCGAGCAGTAATAGGTTCCACTCCTGAGGTGTTCATGATAAAAACTCTCCAATATCTTTAGAAAGCCCTATACAAATACATACAGTACATAAAGTACATCAGTATTACACACGGTAGTGTGATCATTTTTGTAGACACATCCAGTACAATCCCTCCTTGTGAGGCGGTTGCTATCTTCTAAACCAACACTTTTTGGACTTTTAATTCAGTCTTGGTCTGATTTTATGCTGTATTTATACTTGTGTTTAACACATACTATCCCAGTTGCCTCTAAAGAATATTTTAGTATAGAAATGATTTCCAAAAAGTATAAATTTTTATGTCACCGGTGCTGGAATTGTTTTTTGAATGTAGCACAAATTATGATGATGATGATGATTATTGCTGTTGTTGTATGTTCAACTTTCCGTCACACATCTCTGTGTTTTTTCTTTTTTTTTTACTGAAAAAGAATGTTGATCTAGAAAATATCAATTTTCAACCATGGACATCAGTAAAAAAGAAAAAACCCTAGCCCATCTTCTTCTGTCGATCCAGGAATTTTTGTCTTCTGTCAACAGGTATCTCTTCTAAAGAGATACCATGACTGGTTCCCCTGTAATAAGAAATACAGATTTTTATGTACCGTGACTGGGACACAGAAAAGAACACGACATACCATTCATACCATCATTTAATTAAATTAGGTTGTGCTACAGTATAAATGTAGTGCAAAAATTAAATTAGGCCAATCACTTTAATGCGTATGTAGAGAAGTAACCAAAACATTCACTTACCCTTGAAGGTCTGGAGGAATGGGCAGGTGCTTGTTGAAATCATCCTTCCCAATCAACCAATATGTGTACTCAATCCCTTTTCCCTAGAAAAAAAATAATCAGTAATATTCATTAGCTATTATTACAATGCCAGTGTTACAGTGGGTACATTGTATATCTTCTGTGTATATTGTATTTTTATTAATTTTACCTTTAATTCTGTCAGGCCTCTGGTTTGAATTTTGTATCCCATCTCCAAGCTGTTCAGGATGGCAACTGTTCTTTGGTTGACGTGGATTCTGAAAGCTATGATAGAAAATAAAAAAACTGTCCTCAATATTTCACACAGAAATTGCTTTGTATTGGTTTAGGAAAAGGTTAGAAAACAATTGTATCTGAGGAATTTAGAGAGCCAGGCTGTCATTTGGGTATTAAGCCACTTGAAGGCAGTACAGTACCCATCAATGCTTTGCTGCCTATTGCACAAATACAGTATAGTCACTAACAAAGTATTCCGATCCTTTACTTACAGAAAGTCCACACTGTGGAATCACCTCTACAAGTAAAGGTCCTGCATTCAAAACATTAGCTACTTAAATGAAAGTATTATCAGCTAAATGTACTTAAAATACAGTTGTATGAAAAGTAAAAGTACTCCTTAACTCATTTACTGTTAGGTAGTTTAATCCACAGCAATGCATCAGATTCTATAAGATCATCATATGTCTGTAGTGTCGCTGTCCTGTGAGAACCATCTATTTCTAAAAAATTAAGAAAAGAAACCTGTTTATGACGATGCATTTTCCAGCTCGTCCAAGAGGGATTTTACATAGTTCACCACTGAGATGAAGTGTAGTAGAAGTATAAAGCTGCATAAAATGGAAATATTCAAGTAGTACCTCTAAATTTGTACTTAAGTACAGTACTCGAGTAAATGTACTTAGCTACATTACAACAGTGTATTTTAGATATGGTAAATCAGATCTGTACTGTTCAGTTTAAAAGGTAAATAGTTTCATTCATTACAGTATGATTTTCTGGGAGCTCCATCACATGTGAGAGTTTAATTTTTAAACATAAGTGAAGTGTACTTAAGTTCCTAGTTTATATAGCATGCAGAGGGTAATGGAGGCAAACTTGGTCATTGACGTGAACATTTACACTAAAACTTCAAATTGGCCTCTAATTCTACTGATAGTCTTAAAGGATTAGTAAGGACTGCTCAGTTAAAGCCCTGTTTAAAGCCCTGTCAGGTAGCATGCGAACAGACTACACCTGTCCTCCCAACAAATGTCAATTTTGAAAAATGATATATTTTTTTTAAAAGAAAGGAGGAGATCTTTCTGGTCCACATAATTATGTATGAGACACTCACGCAACGATGTGGACTCCATTCGAGATGCTGTGTTGACAGTGTCTCCAAACAGACAGTACCGAGGCATCGTAAGACCCACTACCCCTGCTACCACTGGGCCTGCAAACATAGCAAGACACAACACACACACAAACACACACACACACACACACACACACACACACACACACATAACTTTGAATACTCAGTTTTTAATACAAGTTTTGCTTCTACTCTTTCTAGTAGACTCATAATCTTTTTATTATGATAAAAAGTACACTATGAATTTGTTTCCCAAAACATGACACTAAAGCTGTGCACTACCACGTCTCTGTGCATGAAGAAATTCATAGAACAGAGTTAGAAATCCAAATTATGCAGCGTGTTATGTAATTGGATGACAGTGCCCTAAGTGGATAGCGTTTCACTGTTCCAGGAATAAGTTCCAGACGAGGATAAAGGAGGTAAAAATACCTCTTTGCCTTAGCAGCTTGGGCTCATGTATTCTTAATCCTCTGGATTAAGAATACATTTCTTTTACTTTCTCTGGAATGAAGTTTGGATTTATTTCATGTCATATTACACGTGTATGTGACTCTTAAAGTAATCACTCATGGTAAAGATCTTTCCATATGCAACACTTCTGTGTAGTGTAATAAGATTATAACATTGCTCACCAGAGTGCAGGCCAATACGAATCCTGACTCTCAGGTCAGGCATGTGCCTCATCTTGAAGGTCCCAATGCAGTGGAGAATGTCAAGAGACATGTTGGCCATCTCAGCTGCATGGCGGTTGCCGTTCCTAGTGGGGACTCCTGAGGATACCATGTAGGCATCTCCGATAGTTTCCACCTAAATACAATAAAAATAAGAGTTCAAAACACACACACACACACACACACACACACACACACACACACAATGGCGAAACGTGGATGCTTCACGCACATCTTCAACCTGACATCAGTGAAGATCTATACAATCACCACAGTTTCAAGGTTAGTGTCACCAAAGAAGTATTTTTTGGAGAACATTATAATGTCAAAGTGAAGTTGACCTTTGACCTTTTGCTTATAAAATGTCATCACTTCATGACTTTAAAAACATTTGAGTGAAAAGTTGCAATTAGTGTATCAATTCTTGAGTCATGTCCAAAAACGCATGGTGAGGTCACAGTGACTTTGACCTCCAAATTCAAATCAGTTCATCCATGAGTCTAAGTGGACGTTTGTGCCAAATTTGAAGACATAATGGGACGTGCAGACAGACAACCCAAAAACATAATGCATCCAGACCCAGTTGTCGCCGGCTCAGAGGCTTCAAAATCATGTATGTCACTTAATTTAAAATGCAGAAAACAATTTAAAGATACCAATCAATCTGTAATTGTAATTGATCAATTTGAAAAAAAGGTGTTCATCATTGGAGCGTATGTGGGACCCCCCCCAACACACACCTTGTAGACATCATGCAGTCCAATAATAGCATCAAAGAGTGAGTACAGGTCGTTGAGTAAGTCGACCACCTCGATGGGATCGCTGAGAGCTGAGATGGTGGTGAAGCCCACGATGTCACTGAAGTACAATGTGACCTCGTCGAAGTGCTCGGGTTTGACGGGCTTGCCTGTCTTCAGCGCCTGGGCCACAGACCTGAAGGAGGAAGATGATGAGTGGAGAACACTGCTGAGGTGCTGAAGCAGAAACAGTCTTCTTACAAGAGATGGAGACTGCTCAAAGTAATCTTGCTTTTTTTGGATTATTTTTACTTTCAAGATTTCCTCCCAAACTATCATCATTGATCATTGCAAACAGGCAAATAAGAAACATGACTGAGACACACAATGAAAGCATGGTGTGACTCTCTCCTCTATATCTATATGATAAAGATTCAATAAGATATGACTAACCTAAATCTAAAGCTATAAAGAGAACACAGTTGAGTATGTTAAAGTGTTCTTGTTTTGACTTTAAGATAATGAAAACTCTGTTAACATCATCCAGCTCTGAAACAGAATAAACAAACAAAACTGAGGCAGTTGACCGGTTACACATACACATCATGCAGTATTGCAAATGTACATCCTTGGAGGCCTGAATACATAAATTAACCCATTTACTTCTAAAAACATACCCTCTGATAGAAACAGACTGTGACTGATATCGATGAACAGGACATGGTTGCAAGATAACTCTAATGAAAGTTTTAATTATGGTGTTTGCTTTAGACTCTGGTTTGACTCTCTGAACACATTCCTATTATTAGTTGTTGCACCAAATATTCCTGTAGTTGCTGAATGCAGCAGAACCATAGCCATATATTTGGTGGAACAAAATGAGACATGACAAAAGAAAGAAATATAGATGCCAATGAAAAATAAAGGAAAACGTTTTGACCATTTTGACAGTTTGATCATGCTCAAGATGACAGCACCAGCACAATGTTTTTCTTTGTGGTCTTGATTCAGCTGCAATTTGGTATCCACAGTTCCTGAGAACTATTTAGGTAAATCCCTGCAGAAGACCTGATAAATCTACATTGTGTCAGGGAGCAGCCACCCTGCTGAGATGAGACTGAATCCCTGCCTGCTTCAGGGAGGATATTTCTGACCTCCCTGAGGAAGTAGAACAACCATCATTTAAGTATAGTAATCTATTATAACTGTGCTGATGCTCTACAGGCCTCCAGAGGCCATGACTTTGAGCATGACATCACAGTTTCATTATGTCTGTCATGTGTCAGTTGGTTGCTGGACACTCACTTGGGCAACATCTGAGCCACCAGATTGTCAGTTTTTTGCCTCTCCACCTCCAGCTCCTCTGTCCTCTCTCTAATCAGATCTTCCAAGTTGGATGAATACTGTTCTAACATGCGCAGCATAGAGTCGATGATGTTGGTCTTCTTTCCCTTGGTGATTTCCTTGAACTGTCACATAAAAAAGAGGGAACTTCATCTTCATCTTGTGCTTGCTACTTTCAAGCATACATATATACAAGATGTGGATCAACATGGGTTTTCAGTGTTTTTACCTGTCTGAAGATCTCCTCAAAGGTCGGCCTCTTCTCTGGATCTTCACTCCAGGACTGTTTTATGATCTGTATCACCTCCACCGGGGCCTCGTCCACTGACACGACAGGCCGACACAACGGAGGAGGCTCTTTGACTTTGCTGATAATCTCTGTCAACACACACAGACAACAACACAGAGATGTTAGGCGCACACAGCAAATGCACAAAATAGACACAAAAATGCTGTGATTTGAATTCAATTGTCTCTAATGTGATTTTGTGGAAAAAATTTGGTCAAATAAATGTGAATGTCATTGATGATGGAAAAAAAAACAGACAGTATTTTCAGGAACAATTCTAATATTTATCATTTTCTTTTCAGATCACTGAACTGGTTTTATGTGTAAAGTGAACAAAGAGCAACAATACATTGCATGTTATTATTTCCTCCTAAAGAACTGGATGGACATTTCAAATAGCACCTGTGCAGATTTGCCAAAAATATCTGAAATATTAATACATCTTTTGCATGTAGCCCCAACACCTTCTCCTTCTTCACTGTTTCTTTTCATGTTACAATGCTTTGGGGTTACTAACCCCATATCACTCACCCTTGGGAGGCATGTCCAGCATGCAGAAAGGTGTAGAGCGAGAGATGACCTCCTGCGCGATGATGGAGAAGCTGTAGACATCTCCAAAGAAAGTGCCCTCCCTCCTCAGACTAGGGTTTCTCAGCAGCTCAGGAGCCGTCCAAAGCAGATCTTTATTGAAAAAGGATGCACAGCGATATATAAACAAAAACTAGTGATACGTAAGAGTAAAGTCCCTAAATGAGTCAGTGGATGCACATGAACTCACCCTCTGGCTTTTCCACTTCAGGGTCAATGTTTTGGGCAATCAAAATTTCATTGAACCCATAATCTGTCACCTTCAATACAAAGCGCCCGTCGACAACACAGTTACGGGATTTGAGCCGTCCGTGGATGATGTCACGATGGTGCAGGTATTTCATTCCCTAATAACAGTTTGAGGAAAACGTGAGTGATGAGAAAACATGACAAGGAACACATGGAATATGTAATATTGTCTCTCTTACCCGAATCAGATCCATTAACAGGGAAGACTTGAACATCCAGTCAAGACGCACATCCTCATTGCTGAGCAGATTCTCCAAGCTTCCCCTGGAGCAGTGCTCGGTCACAATAGCAAAGAGGCCAGAGTCGAAGAACATTCCCAGGAACAGATTGAGGTTCTCATGCCTCATGTCCCTGAGCTGATTGGAAGACAATGCAAACAGCAAATAACTTTACGCTACTAGAGGAATATCCCTGTTTGTATTAAGGCCAGGAACCATACCAGTCTAAATTGTGTTTTCTGACAACAAAGGAAAGTATTTTGAATAATTACACACATACCTTGATAAAGACAAACTCAGTTTTGCTGTTGACACATGAGACAGCTCCATTTGGGCATTTCTTCAACCAAACCCAGTCACCCTGGGACGTACACAAATTGACACAGTTTTTTTAACAACCAAGGACACCAAAAGGCATGGGCAACAAAATGAAAAGAAAAAAGGTGTTAACATGAGTTTTTGAATGTGTGAGACTCGCCTTACCTCAAACACAGCAATATTGGAGTTTTCAGGTGAGGAGGCCAAGTAGCTGCGACCAGACACTGAGTGGTTAGACGTCTTCTCGGCCTGGCTTTTCAGGATACTTTCATCATTGAGCTTCTGCTCACACACACAGTTCAAAGAGCTTAGAGAAGATCATCTTTTACAGGTAAACAACTTTCATACATCACACTTGCAAAGCAGAGAGAAGCAAAATACAATCAGTACTTTTAGAGATTTAACACAAAACTGACCCGTTTGCTGATTTGAGTGTTGATGAAGACCAGGTCGTCCAGGGTCAGGATTACCTTCGTTGATCCACTACCACTTCCAAAGGTAAACCCAACCTTGCCAGATCTCCTGGACAAAAAAGGACAAGCAAACAATTTTGAAAAAAAAAAAATCACACAAGACATGCACTGGATGAGATATGATTCTTCGATACTCTTTTGTACGTACTTAAAATAGATGTAACCTCCACATCCAATCAATGCAATGGACAAAAGGAAAAGAAAGAAGAGAGTGAATGAATCCAGTCCTTTGGGAAGAGAAGAAAAACACAGTTTGAATGCACTGAATTATTCAGCAGTGTACTAGCTTATATTTATTTCCTGGGAAGACAATACTACTGCACTCACCTCCACTACAGGCAAAGTATGGGCTAAACCAGCACATTGAGTCTGTGTAGGGCGTGCTGCCTGCAAAATGGATCGAACGACCGAGGTATTTCAAGCCACCAAAGCTGCCATATGTATGAGCGGCTTCCAGAGCATGAGTGGAGTAGAGAGAGTTGCCACGGCCACTGTAGTCCAACACTACATAGCGAGCTTGCATACCTTCACCGTTCTTGCCAGCCTCTAAGTGCTGATTAAAGCCATCAAATTCAAAGCCACCCTTGCTGTCACCCAGGATTTTACCAGTTACCCAGCGGCCTTCATTGGTGCGTGCCTGTTCGGCAGCCATAGCTATGTAGTATATCATGTTGTAGATGGTGCCAAAGAATGGGGAAACCTAACAGAGGAGACAGTGATGTAATAATTTAGATTTTATTCAAATGTTTACCATTGTCTATTATTTCAATATACAACAAAGTCTCACCTGCTCTGGTGGGGTGCTGCTGCGGATTTCAAAGCTCTGTTGAGCGTCTTTGAAGGCCTCATAGAAATTGCGTTCTCCAGAGTCCACAGTGATGGTGAGGACACCATCATAGGCTTTCCGCAGCTTGGTGTCATTGCCTAGCGAATAGTAGGCTGCATCCTTGTAGGGTAGTGAGTAAAGGAGGGTGTCGTAAGGGATGAACACGTAGCCACGGTCAATCATACGCATGGACAAGGCTGTTGTCAGAAGATCGTACTGGGCTTGGCCACCAATCAGGACAGAAGGCATGCACATAATGACCACTGTGGAGAGAGGAGGGATTAATTACAAATTCATTTACATAATTCATGTGGAATAAAACAGTGTGGAGGTGGTTTTAATCTTAATCTAAAACTCACCTCTGACCCGGTCTGTTTCTCGCACTTTTGTCAAGGCTCTCCGAGGCCCATCTTTGTCGGACTCCATAGTAACCACAGGGTTGACAGGCAGGCCAAGGGCCCTCAGTGACGAGGCCAGCTCCTGTCCTGTGGCTTCCCACAAATCTGTCTCCTCTGAGATTATGGACACATGAGCCCAAGTAAAGTACCGCAACACAGCAAAAAGTACACGGGAGGACAGTGGCAGCGGCCGCAAGAAGGTGGAATACATCCCTCCATCATCCATGTTGGGTTTGAGGCAACCCCAGGAAAGAATCCCAACATCCCACTCTTTTGCATACAAAGCAGCTGAGGAGCAGTAGCTTGGGTTGGCAGGGCCCAGGAAAGCAGCACCATAACCTTTCAGCTCAGGAAAGCGAACTAGAGCACGGGATGACTTGCAGTCCTCACTGATCAGCGTGTAGTCATACCAGTAGCCTTTGTTCAGGTAGGGGTCCTTGTTTATGCGGGCGGTAGCCAGGCTGGCTGCCAAGTCAGGGAGGGCTTTGGAGTATAAGATGTCACACGTCCAGGGTCCAACCAGGACCACCTTGAAAGTGGTTGCCCAGGCTTGACAGGGTAGCAATGAGAGCATGAAAAAGGGTAGAAGAAGACACCAGCTCCTGGAGCGTTGCACACAGGATGATGGCAACTGTGGTTTTGATGATGCAGCTGCTAATGATTTAAACAAACTATGTCCACTGCAAGTGTTTGCAGCCACTGGCCGCACATGTCCTTTTCTCTTCACTTTTATGGAGTCATGCTGCCATCGTGGGTGGTAGGACAGGTTGTGCAGAAAGCGAGGGTCTCTATGACTTGCCATCGTCCTCACACAGCTATTCTGATGCTTCAGAAACAGAAGGGATGCGGAGAGTTTAGGGCGATTAGTGTGACAGTGAGTGTGTCCTTCGTGGATAGGACACTCTCCCTTGGCACTCAGCAGGCCTCTAGTCCAAAACTGGACAGGCGTTGAGACGACCCCAAGCCATCACTGCCTCCGGAAAATAAGAACAAAAAGGTAGAATTAGAAAAACTGTAGTTCGTCAATTCAGGGTGATCTGTTTTTGCTTCCTATGTCATGTGATACAAGCAAGGACACCTCAGGGCTTATACAGTCTCCATGGTACAGACTTGATCCCTGACCTGAACTTCATCTTGTTGAGCTGTTTTAATATGTCATGTTGAATCTTATCACCATCTATCTGTTTCACCAAGGACATGGTGACAACAGTGTCAATGCTGTTCCTTGAAGAATTAATTGCATGTGTGTAGCAAGCTGATTAGCTCTGCAAAGGAAGTGCCAGGTAACGTGGAGCTAAATCTGGCCTTGATGTCTCTATTTGTTCTTGGTATCTCTTTTTCCATCTAAAATCAATGTCTTGAGATCTTCTCAGCCATCCATTTGGTGTTTAACTCTATCACCTCCAATCAACCCCTCAGATTCTTGAAACCAGCATCCAAATTTTTACTAGCTGCTAGATATATCTCAGGATTAAAACATAGTATGTTTCAGGTTAAATTAGAAAAGTCATTCAGTCAGGCCCGATTAATCTTCAAACATTAACTGAATTAAGACACCAGTGCTGAAAAACAAGGACACTAAAATTCAACAGAAAAATAAATACGTTGCATTTATTACATGCAAGTACATGTTAACTACTTTCTATTCAGAACTGGACTAACTTTTAAATGTTAAAGACTGTGCAGCTATGACTATAATCTTCTGCTTTGCTTACTGTCACTACAAAAATCGATGATTGACACTGACATTTTCATGATCTACTGTAACCCTGGTAATTATGTTTTGAAAACCAACCTTAAATCCTGTAACTAATAAACCAACTCAGCTGATACTTCAATTTGCGTTTAGAAACAGACTTAAAAATGGCTGTGAGGAAAACTTTTTTAACCTTCATTTAGTCAGGGAAGTTTCACTGAGAGGAAGCTTCTCTTTTGCAGACCTTGCTCAAGGTCAGTGGAGGTAATGAGTGAGAGACAAGTGCTGCCCTTTTTACTGTCACCAGCAAGATTTATCCTGCCAGTCCGGGATTGAACTGACGACCTCACTGACGGTCACTTTTAGGCCACCACTGCCTTTAGTTGCAGCTAATGCTAGGATTTAGAGCATTGCTTTTTAAGTTGAAGGATGTCCACCAATATAATACTGGTTTATGAAGACAATTTCAAAATCTTAGTCCACAGCATTCAATGCTTAAAGAATTACCTCTGGTGATACACTTGTGGAAAACATTATCAAGTGTCTCTGGTGGAAAAACTATGTAATAATGACACCGGCTAAATGCTCTCAAACTTTGGTTCTGTTCTGCAATTTGTTGTTACTTATCAGCCGGCATGCTTTAGTAGCACAGCTTTAGTTTATATTTGCACAATCTTGAGGACTATTCCGGGTTAAATTCACAATACAATGTAAACCACCTGGGGTTAAAAAATGACATTTTAACAGCAGGAAATACCACAGAGCCTAATTTGATTCATTGCTTTCAAACTTTCAAAAAGCAAAAAGCCTGTGGTGACCAACAATCCGTCTAAAGTGGCTCATACTGACATTGGCTTATCAGTTCTTAATAGGTTAAGAGGAGCACTGACTAATAAGCTAGTTCTAAAGTGCTGCTTAAAATATAAATAGATTGAATTATATCATTCCATCAAAATGCTTTTTACATTTCATGTATGGAGCATTTAAAAAAGGCCTATAGGGATTAGGGATTAGATACTCCAACAGTCTCCCCTTTACTGGAGTACCTGTGCTGCAAACAGATTTGAACAACGCTGCAATTAATCTATTTGATGTAAACTTGTTAATTAACAAAACTATACCAATATTACCCTTAATAATAGAGTAGTTTCTCTACATACTGTGGGAGCCATGTCGATGTTGGAGCCTCTGGTTGAATAGCACCACCCAACCTCCAGGTGGATTAAGTATACAGCAGGAACAGTTTTCTTTGTCCTTTTATTGGAAAAAAATATCATAGGTAATCCAAAAAGCATGGAAAGTAAAAAAAATAAAAAAGAAGAAAATCAAATTATTTCCTCTTGCATCCAAGTTCCTGAAGGACAATACTGAAAATGAAAAAGCTCCACATTTCCAGTAGTTTGCTTTAGCTCTTGCTGTACCGTTTTTGGACTGGGACCCATCCCAAACCGTAGAGAAAACGACAGTGTGTGAGAAGAGGTGCAACCCCGAACCAGCGTCTGAATTGGTAAAAAATAATAATAATAGATTGGCAAAGAGCTGTGGAGAGGTTACAGATAAAAGAAAGGGAAGAGTGGGAAGGACAGGCAAGCTTTGACTTTTCAGCCCTCTTTAGCTTTTAATCCTCACAGGTGTGGGAAGAGTGTGTCTTCGGGGGAGGGCTGGAGGAGAAGAAAAAGAAGGTGAAAGTAGAGGTGTAGTCACTCTGTATCATTTACAGTATGTATATTTAAGTGTTGATGTAGCCAAGAACACAAATCTTGAGCATCTTAATCAATCAATGGGTTCAATAGCTATTTTAACAGAATCATGCTGAAATTAGTGGCTAACTGGACTAATTTAGACTTTCAACCCTTAAAGTGTTATTATTAAATCAATTATTGTTCATCATGCATACCTTGCACACCAACTACTTTAATCCTCTCGGCTACAAATGTGACCGAAGTATAAAATGAATTCATTCCTCATCCAAAACAGAACAAAGAAAAATATTAATATTAATAACTGCACACTGCATCTGTCATCCTCCATCACCTCATATAACCCTACTGCTGCAGTAGTTGAAACCCAGTAGGTCTACACTTATGCTTTGCCTTTCCTTAGTTTTACTACAGTAGCTAGAGATGCTAACTAAAATATAGCATGGTTAAAACTCTCCACAAGATGGGTCTTTTCTTTTAAGCTTAGATTGTAGCAATTGGTTTTCCTCAATAACCTGCAGATCACCTTGGATGCACCACCAGATCATGTTCATGGTAAATAAAAGCTTTTGTTAGATTGATCAATCTTTAATATGTTCACGTTTCTTCAGGCCCCTGTTGACATCTTTAAAGTCTCTCTCCCTTCTTGAGTTGGGGCTCAAAATTCTATAGCAGTCAGAGAACATCTTATCACAGAACATCGCAGGCATCTTACAGACAAGGGAAAAATGCTAATGAAAAACTATCTAAGCTGGAGCCAAAGGCTGAAAAAATCTTGAGTAAGCTACTGAAAATTTGCCATTGCTCTTTTGACCTGGCAGCATGTACAGTTCACTACAGCTGGAATGTAAGCCTTTGGGGGGGAAGGGAAACCCCACACTGAAAAAGCAACCCATCTTGTCCTGCACATTGATAGCAGCCTTGTTGAAGTAATCAGATTAGTTAGGTGAGGCTGTGCTAAACTGATCTGCTGCCTGCAAGCCTCTTAGTGACATGGCTAACTGCACTGACAGAGATCACTTCAAAGCAAGGTCAGACACACAGCTGGCCCAGTTGAGCAAAGAACTAGCTTGGCCTACTGCAGAGGCAGCAGCACTGCACAAATACTGACAAGAGGGTATCAGCACTTGTGACCTGATTATTATTTAGCCCTAAATGTTATTAATCTGTAGCCCGAACCAAGAACCACAGTCATGAACGCAAAACCTGCTAATTAGTGCTAGTTTGGAACGGGTCATTTGCTTAGCCTCCTTTCTCCAAAATGACTTATCCAAACAACTTCACACTGCGCTTCCTTGGGTTCTGAGAAATACACCTGCCATGACATAGTTCCGTCCCCTAGCAATAGAGTGCTGCAAGAATGAGTCCTAAAACGCAGAAATTAGTTCAACACTTCAGGTTCCCTAGTCTCGAAGGGAATTGTTTTTTTTTGTATGGATTTTGGTTAGATGCCTGAAATATATAATATATTTATATATTATATATATATATATATATATATATATATATATATATATATAATATATAATAGGTCTGTAGTCAACACAAGCTCAAGGGATTTTCACACACGTAAACACCCGCCTTGTGAATTTTGAAGGTTATACATGTCTTAGAAAAAGTGGTTGTGGCAAAATGAGACTACAGAGGTTGTCTGGGACATTAAATGTCACTGTCTGCTTAGTGATGTTGAAGTCATGCGACAAGTCATTTATTGCCTAACATTAGCTTTTTACTTTGCATTTACGCTTGTTAAATAATAAAAGTGGTGTTCATTTGTGTCAAATGATCTTGTTGAACAAAACCTGTAAGCATCATAAATGTTTGTTTGCCACATAGCTTATTTTAACAATTATAACAATCCAAAATCCAATGGAAAAATGTTATTGGCTTTTTGTTGAGGGAACCTGGGGATGCTAATTTCCAGGTTGGCCTACAAAAATATGTCATCCCTGCAGCAAACTAGCGCATACACGTAATTTGCCATCAGCTAGCTATTTGGGACCAGGCTATTTCCGGGGACTAAAGTGTTCATTCCAAAAGTCACATTGTTGATGCTTAAAATGTTTGTGTTTGCTACAATGTAACATCTCAGCCTCTTACTCTTCATCTGTTCTTCAATGTAATGTAGCGAGCAAAGGAGAGTGAGTTGTACCCAGAATGCCGTTTGGCGGTATAACAGTTATTAGGGATCTCCTCTCAATACTCTACAGTGTGACCATAACAAACTACTAATAAAAAAAATGTCCTGTAGATCTCTAGATCTCTAAATCTCAAGATCTCACACTCAACACTGCAATTCCTTGACGGTGGTCAAGAAAATTGAAGGACAGACAGACAGACTCTTCCATTTTAGTTAGATTTGGTGTCTGATTTGTAATCTAAACCTATCCAAATGTCTATCTAGATTTTAATATGACACTTCTGTCTTTAGCAGACAGTGTGACATTGGCATGTGCTTGGTCACATGGCTCTCAAATCAAAAACTGAAAAAAAAAACTGTGGGAGGAGTGATAGAGAAGCTTAGACATTTGCCTCCTCCATGACCCCACTTGATCAGGTGAATAAATTTGGCCACTTCCCAAAGTGACATCACTCAGTCTTTCTAGGATCACAGGCTCACAGCTGTCCATGACTGGAGAAATAACAGTAATACGATCATACAGAAGTATGTCAACATCAGAGACACTGATTGTACAAATAAGCTTATAAACACCATCATTACTAACACATCTCCAACCCATTCATGTGAATAAAATGCTATGCCACCTGTACAGTCACCAGAGCTCACCAGCATCACATAACACCAAATTATATGATACAAACCTTTATATTCAAATCTGTATTTAGTGTGATTACCTCTGATGCTATATGTCCTTTTGATATGTCTGGCTAGGTTTTTTTTCTTCTTCTATCTGCTGTTCTCAGGTCTCTCTTGCAAAAGAGATCTTGACCTCAATGAGATTACCTGATTAAATGTTATATAAATGAGAGAATATCTTGTGTAAGAATTGTGCTCAACAATTAAATTGAGTTTAACAGACTAGGCATGGAAGCTGAGACTCATTTTCAAGTTCCAGCACCCTGTCTGTCACTCTCAGAAGGCAGGACTTCAGACGCTGGTTCTATTTATGGACCTGAAGTAGCATTGTTAATCTGCCTGGGGCAAAATGGCAGCTGTAAGCCTGCTGCAAGCTATTGTAAATGTAGCTTATCAGCGAGATAATAACCTGATTATCCAAGCAAATGCTCATGACAGAACAAGGCAAAAACTTTAAAGTGTTATAGAATACTTTGTTGTCATAGATATAGAAGCAGATGAGGTTCGGTTTCATTTTCATATTGTCAGAGAATGCCCGTACTAGTAGTGAAAAGGAAAATAGAATTAATGAAATTTAATTTTTAGAATGAATTATGTGTTATGGAGCTAGATTTGTTTTTTTAATTACATGAGAGAAAAAAAATGATCTGAGAGAAAAAAAATGTTTGAGTGAAAAAGTTATCACACTGATAGCAAAAAAGTTAAGTATTTTGAGATTATTTTTTTTTTAATTTTAAATTTATATTTAAACTTTTTTTTAAAAAGTCTCGCCCTACGATTGTCTTCTAGAGGAGAACAGCAGAGTTGTTCTTCCTCTGGTCTAAAGACTGCCCTTCCCTCTCTCACCTACAGGTGTCGCTGTTAAGGCATTTATATCAGCGCCGTTTATCAGACTCATAATAATAGTTTTTTTCCAAAAAAATACAGAACAATTATTTCACAAATTATACTGGAATTTCATATTGGTTTATAATTAATAGTTAAGTACAAGTTTTTCATATATTTTAATATCTTTTTTTCCTCTTAAAAATTGACGAGGAGCAGCCTCCTCTGGCGATCACCGAAAGCTCATATCAATGCAAAAACATTATTGTCATTGGGGCAACAGAAACTATGCACTATATCTTTAACAATTAATGCATATGTAAGTGAGAAATTAATGCTTTGTGAGATTAAATTTTCATTTAGTCTGCCAAATGCTTCTGTTGCGTTTAGGAAGGTTAGGAAAATATGCATAACTTGTCTCTGTGAAGGGGTCAAGACGGCCCTATTGCCTCTCACCTTCCCACTCGTTTCCTCTGACTAAAGAATTGATCAGGTCAAGTCATGGACAACGTTAGGCCTATTTTAGGGGAGGCTGAAGCTACCCCAAAATGTTCCTAAGTCCCCCAAATAATAATAAGAAATATAATTTTTAATACAGTGCATTCTGTATCACTCACTACGTGGAATCAATCTTCCTTCATGGTTCTAAGAATTGATAATGGTTCTGTAATATAATATATTTAATGTAATGTTTTTGTCTGTTATGTTTAATTTATTGGGCAATAAAGACAGCATTTTGTTAACAAAATGTGTTTTCTGAACATCAATGACATTAAAAACGGTGATAACTGAAACAGATATACAACACACCGTGTGTGTGTGTGTGTGTGTGTGTGTGTGTGTGTGTGTGTGTGTATACACAGATGTATTGCAAACAGACCTGAGTACTGCATAGATAAGAACATTTGCCTCTGCACCACCAAAGTGAACATAAAATAACTATAAAATATATAAATATATAAATGCATATGACACTGTTGTCAAAACCCACACAATCAACAGAGACGCCATCTTGGAAGTTTGTGATCAATACTGTATGGTGATGTCACCAAGTGGTTTCCCATTTCATAGGGGTATGTTTTCACCCCTAGCCCTTACCCCTTGGTTTCTAGGGCCAAGGGGTAGGGGTAAGGGGTAAGGGGTAGGGGTAAGATGGAGAAATGGGATTCAGCCTAAGTCTTAGCCTAAAGAAGAACTCTGCAGGAGAACACTCTCTGGCCTAAGTAAATCCCCTTATGCAGCTTTGATGCATCTAAAAGCTAACATTAGAGTTTGTTAGTAAGATTTTGCAAGGGAAAGGTTTGTATAGCCTTGGGGCTAAGCCCCCCGTCTTTCAATCCTAGTGACGTCCCTGGTCTGGTATTTAACATATAGATGCAACCGATTGCTTCACAACAGGAAGTAACCTTCTGTCTCCAACCCCCTGCTGTCTTAGACTTGGCTAAGACAATAGACTGTTGATTAACTGTATTTTTGTTAGAATTTCTCATTTACATGATAGCGTTTGATCTGTGTCTGAGAGGAACCCCCACTTTGCATGTTAGAGGTGTGACCCATACTTTTTTCTGAGATGCCCTCAACATGTTACTATGCCAACGGCGGACAATGGGTTTAAATACACCAGGTGAAAGAGAACGGCCCCCAGGTACAGGGAATATAATTCTGAAACTCTGTTCGACACATCTCTGAAGAGGGATCATGTTGTCTGCCCGCTGTCAGCTGCAGTGTTATCATGTTTTGTGTCTTATTGTCTTAGTCTTATCATCTTCATCATGCTGTTTTCTTTAAACCTTTTCTTAATTCTCAATTGGACCCCCAGCCTCTCTTTGTCCTCATCCAATCAAACAACAGGTCGTTAGTTTTTTCTAACAGGAGCTTAGGAATCAGTATGAAATAGAAGGATATTGATCGGGTCTAAAGTCTAACTTGATACAATTATTCTGCCTAACCCAGTTGCAGCATAGGCTATATTGTGAATACATTAAAACATAAAAGTACATTGACATTAAAGATCAGCATTGTTTTAACATTTTGAAAATTCTACACTTCCATACAGGTGCATAGCGTATTTGTAGTCTGATAAGCTCCCTGTGTCTGACAGCAGCACAGAGTGAGGGGTGGGGCAGTGTGGGAGGAGTGCAGTAGGCCTACATAAGAGAAAGTTCTTATTTGCTCTAATGTAAAATTGGGATTAACCACCTTTTAAACATTCGTCCATCAAGAGTGTTCAGTCAAAGCTCTGCTGCAAAATGTCATCCACTGAATTGCTGGCAATCTTTGGGGGGTTTACCGTTGTTTTCTTCCTGCTGAAATTGGCCTGGAAATGTTGGTGCGGATTCAGACAATTTGTTTTGTCGGAGCTTTGGCATGTTGATTTAAGAACATATGGACAATGGGCAGGTAATGACAGAAAGAAAAAGTGTGTATGTCTTTATGTTCTCTTACAAGTTGCTTTTATAGCTAAACAAAATGTTAGCTTTCAGATGTATTTACATACACACATATACACGCAGTATTTTAAATTATTACATAAAACATTAAAGAGCAATGAAAAACAGTTCAAAGAGACATAAAAAGAATAAAAAAAACAAGCTCAAATAGACTGAGAAAGTTACAGTGCAGTGTAACAACATGAACATTTATTTGATGTTGATGTTTGACTTGTCATAACATGTCATTTCACAACACTAGCCAAAATTATGACCAATATAAATCACTGTACTGTACTTGTCTTAATATCCTAATGCATGTATGTTCTATCACCGGCCAATTGTCCTGTGTCTTCTTGTCCTGTTATTTTGTGCTGTAATATTGCACTAATATAAAACGTTTTTAAAAAAAGAAGTCTCACAGGCTGAGGAAGTAGAAGTAGTATGGCTTTCTTTTAGTGCCCTTTGGGCTCTGCGCAGGCTTCTCACCAATATCACTGATTCACAGTTTACCACTGTGAAATTATATATATGCAGCTTTCACTGACTAAATCCGTTCATTTCTGAAACTGGTGGATGATGTAGAACTCATCGAAGGCAATATTTGGATGTTGTTGCGACACCAACTTTCATCAGTAGCACCAGGCTTCCTTTCTGTGAAGTCAGTTTGATAATGGACTTGATAAGCTATTCACATTCTTACTTGATGGGACATTTCCGTCTTTTTGCTTGCAAACATTCCAACCCTCTACCAACACACATCAACTTCTAGTCAATTTCCCAAAATCTCTTTGTTAAGTTGGTGCGGTTTTCATTTATTTATGACAGTTTCTGATAAATAAACTATTTAAGGGTCCAAAACAGTACACACAGAAGACAGCAAAAAGAAACTGGGCCTAATGTCTTGGGTTTCTGTGAGACCAAGATCTTATCCACATACAGTAGCAGGGAAGGTTTTCTCTGGCTAAGCAACAGGGGTGTTTCAGGACATTTTCCTCCTCTTCCTCTAACTTTTCCTTTCCTCTGTGCCTCTATCTAAAGTCTTAGAAATTAAAACTCATTGGCCTCCACTTTAAACTTGGATGATTTGATAACTAACATTAGTATCTGAGGCTCAATGTGGCAAACTGTTTGAAATGCAGAATTGTGTGCAACAGTTGGTTTTGCAAATCTAAAAAATGTAACTGTATTTTGGCAGAACTGGTTTGATAAGTGAGTTGACTTGATTGTGGTTACTGTGAGAAACGTTTTAGAGACAAAATAATACTACAAGAAAGAAAAGTAGCTACTTACTATGACGAGTAATATTCAAATTTCAACCTTCATTTTTACATATAAACATGACATCAGGGTGAGGTGGATCATATTGTATTGGTAGTCAAATCTACATCTTGTAAACTTCTGTCATGACTTGATAACCGTGTGAAACAAATGGACATTAATAATTCCTTCAACATGTCTGTGTTTTGTCCGTTGTGCAGTTGTTACTGGTGCCACATCTGGCATTGGTAAAGCTTATGCCTGTGAGGTGAGTTTCCAACTTCATTCTACAACAATTTCTCTCCCTTTTTGGGAGTCCAAATTGGAAGTTAAAAGCTGGGCATAGTTGGTTGAAATGTGTTAAACTGTTTAAGATGTCTACAGTGCAGATTTACCAAACTTGCCTGTCCTGCATGTCTACTTCTAGCTGGCAAAAAGAGGCCTGGATGTTGTGTTGATAAGCAGATCTGATGAGAAGCTTCAAATGATTGCCAAAGAGATAGGTGAGTGAAATTAAATAATAATGTTGTTCTCCTGCTGTTTTCCAGTTACAGTAAACACATTTGTTTTTCCATGTGCAACAAGAGCAGAAATAATCCTAAATATCCCTCGTCCCCTTCAAAAGATCAATATGGACGAAAGACTCGGACAATCAAAGTGGACTTCACAGATGGTCAAAGTATCTACCCTGCTATAGCTGAAGAACTACAGGGACTGGAGATTGGGATTCTGGGTAATAGGTCAACAAATTACAGAACACAAGTATTTAGATGTTTATAAATTGAGAAATATTGGAAGCAATTTTTCTACAAAACATTGATGGATAAAACAGCTGCTGGATTAAAAATAAATAAAATAATAATAAGTCACTGCTGGCTCAGAAATAGTCCAGCACATAACCCCCCATGAGCTTTAGAGGAGCTGCTGGGTGGATTTTGCCAGGCTGACTTTCCCCCCCTGTTTTGAGTCTTTGTGCTAAGCTAAGCTAACTGTCCCCTGGCTGTAGCTTCATATTTATTATATTGACATGAGAGTGGCATCAATCTTCTCATCTAGTTAACTCTCTTCAAGAAAGCAAATAAATGTATTTATAAGAATTCCTTTAGAGGCTGATCCACTTGCAACTGCTGATTTTAAATATAAAAATATGCTTTCTTACCTTTAAAAGGCTAATTCAACAGGTCAAATAGTTGAAGGGGAAAGGAATAGATCAGTTAAAGATTGACAACAATTGTTTGTGTCTTTGTAATCCACACAGTTAACAATGTAGGAATGGCCTATTCTGATCATTTTGCCTATTTCCTGGAAATACCAGATGTTGAACAGGTAACTTTTGCATCTTTTTCATCATTTTCTGAAGACAATACAATGGGTAATTAATTTTTGACTGACTCAGGCCATTTAAGGTCATGTTTGTCTCTGATGTATAACTCAGAGTTTCTCTTGTGTGTTTATTCTGACTAGAAAATCACTCAGGTTGTCAACTGTAACATGCTGTCAGTCCCTCAGGTAAGATATCTATGTGAGGTTTTACTGGCTGTGTATTTATGAAGTCACCTTTTCCACTGTATCTGAAAACAGTTTGAGTATTTGTTCATGGCGATACTGAATAAAAAAAGCTGATTTAATATTTTTTTCACTCAGATGACCAGACTGGTTCTTCCAGGCATGGTTGAAAGGTATTGTCACAAACATCCAGAAGATAACAGTCGATACAAAGTAATGAGACTGTATGATGAATTTTACAGTTGTTCCAACATTGATACCAGCATCGGAAATGCCTCAGATACTGCCTAAAATGCTGGTATCGGTATCGGCGAATGTGCAAGTCTATGAACCGATCCAATACCACATAAAACCACATGTATTTTAAAGAAGTTCATTGATGTTCTTTTTCAGTTATGACAGACTCTAAATCTAGATAATAAAAGGAAGTTATCTGGCATTCATCCTCTGTATTTGTTGTATATGTACATTAACACCGGTATCGGATCTGTACTTAGCATCGGCCGATACGCAAGTAAGGTATAGGTAGGTATCAGAATTTGTTTCAGGAAGAAAAGTTATTGGATCATCTCCTTCCCAGAGGGACAGGGCTGATCATCAATATCTCCTCTGAAGCTGGCGTCCGTCCACAGCCTTTGTTGTCCCTTTATTCCGCCACTAAGGTACTTTCCCGGATACTCTGTGATTTATGTGCACAAATTCATGCACACCCTCATCAGATCACACCATTACACATTCACTGATTAGCGCTTAATTTCATGACACTTTGTTTTGTGACTTTCCTCTTTCTTTCAGGTTTTTGTAACAACTTTTTCTCAATGTCTGCATGCTGAGTACAAGTCAAAGGGAATAATTGTTCAGGTAAAGTATATTTGTGTACTCAAGCTGGAGGAAATTTAATAATATGCAAAAATCATCATCTTACAAAGTGAACCAACATATGATTTAACCTGTTACCAAAACAAAACAACTTGTCAAAAGATATGTAATCCTCTCAGAAAGATGTTTGAGATCTTGAAAGCCTGTTTTTGACCAGGTACCATTCCATCTGCATAACACACAGTCTCTGTGTGTATGCAGTCAATGATTAATTAGAACTGGTCTTGCTGGTCTCATTGACTCAGGTTATATGATAGGTTAAACTTTATTGATCTTACAACAAGGTAATCTTGTCCTTTTTCTTCATAGCTTTTTTTTTTATTTAATGCAAGCTCCATCAAACACACCATGCTTTAGATAACTCTGCATTGGACTCAGTGTTTGTCAGTCTCAGTGCTAAAACTCAATATCACTTCTAAAAGTCAGCAATACACAATATGTATGATGTAAAAGGAAGTTCATCTTATCCAGCCAGTCATTTTCTCTGCCCAGTGTGTGGCCCCCTTATTAGTGTCCACCAACATGACGAAAAACATGAGTGTCAACTGCTTGGTGAAGAGTGCTTCCGGGTTTGCGAGTGAGGCCTTGAACACTGTGGGTCACTCCAGCTACACTAGCGGCTGTCTGTCTCACGCACTCCAGGTCAGAGAGATGAGAGACTGTGATCACTTACAAACTGTCTGCTGCTATGATATCTTAACAGCTCATCTTTTCTTTCCTATCATCCAACAGGACATGGCTCTTGCAATACTCATGCCGGACTGGTTTCGTATGTCACCATTCCTCATGAGAAAGCTACAAAAGTTTGCAGAAGACAGCAAATATGACATAAGAGTATGCAAGGAAAAGGAGAAGCTTGGTGAAAAGGAAGAGTAGTCTTGCCTGAATCTGCATGCTGAAGTTCTTACTGGCATGAAAGTTGACTTCCCACGTGAATGTGGGCTTTATAATAGATTATCTTCACTATAGATCCACTTCTCAGATACCTCAAATGTGTGTATTGAGGTAATTATAATAACTGAGCTACATTATATTCTTTGTAATTATGACATATCTTGTATATTTATTTATTCTCAATTATTGCATGACATTTTGATTTTATCTATAGAGTGAATGTGCAGGGTAGCATAACAGAGTTTCTATCTCTATTGTTTCTATTAATATTTATACTATTACACTTGACAGATATACAGAAAATCTGTACTGCTTTCCATTTGAGAAATCTTTTAAATACACATTTTTTTGTTAGGATCTTACAATATTACAGTTAGAAAGTCAGCTACACAGTACATTTGGCATATATTTACATCTATGACAACATATACAAGTAACGACCATTAATATACAAGAGACAGTCCTCTCAGGCTTTCTCACTGACCGAGTTTACAACTTAAAATAGAACATGCCAAAAGGTTGTGCAACTTTTCATCAATTTCCTATTTGGTAAAAGCTTAGTGTTACACAATATAAAACAAAATGTAAGAAGAATTATAGTAACTTTATTCTAACTTTCTTTTATTCTGTATTTTGTAAGTAGGATAAATTTATTGCTGTGTAAAAATGTGAAAGTTGTTTTGGTGTCAACCTGGATTTGGTCTGAATCATTGTTGTTCCTGGTCCTGACTGAGACTGGATTAAAGTCACCATCACTATAACAATTTTTGGTGTTTTAAAAAAAATAAATAAATAAAATAAATCACAATAATTTTTTTTTTCAGGTTAGCACAATAGCAACAAATATCGTTCATCATTCTGAGGTAAAACATATGTAACGGTTCCCTTTGTGAAGACTAGAGAAGCACATGTAACAGACACAAGACATGTTTGCAGAAAAGCATGGATGACTTGGTCCAGCAACCAGCAGAAATGTGAGTGTAGTAAAAAAAAAGAAGCAAAAATACAGAAGTTATTATGTATTAAAGCAATATCATTAAGAAACTGAACCAGGACATTAAGTTTTTTCTGTGGTCAATTGTTATGGCAAAACAAATGTATCACTTCATCCCTGAATTATATATAGACATTTTATATTCAATGTCTGAGACAACCCGTACTGCTCCAAACAAAATGTGTTTTTGTTTTGAGAAGTCTTTGACAAATTTCTAATTTCTGTCTCATGTGAAAAGACAAGCCTAAAGCTAATGCAAACAGGAGGTTATGTCAACATGAACCACGGCCACAAAAGTTAGTATTCCCCCATTTCTTGGCTCAATCACCAAGTCAGTTCAAGTATATGTTAATAGGAAATATCCTATTTGAATGCAAAAAAAAAAAAAAGATTTTGAAAATGCTCTCGACTGTGGTCCTTTTGCAGCTTTAGTAAAAACAACAACTAAAGCTGATTTAGGTGAACGTAAAGTAACTGCTGCTACATACTGTACCTTAGCATCCACTTTTCTTTACATTATTTGTTCATTTTACATGTAACAAGAGTTTATACTTACACAGATAAGACTTTAATATTAATGAACAAAACCCATGACTGCACATGCTCACAGATCAGTGTATGTGACTGAGGTGACACCGTGAATCAGAAGCGTTGGCCCCAAACTATTGGTCACTGCTTCCACCTGAGCTAAGTACTGCTGGGACTGGCTGCGGTCACCAGTGGGTCGAGGTAAATACAGGAAGCGAACAGCGGCTTGCAAGCTGTGCTCCATCAACATACTGTTCACCGCGGACAGGAAGTTCTCAGACAGAGCTTGAGTTGGCTCTGCAGGGAGCTCCCAATCTGGCTGAACGTGGTGCTGCACCACAGAGTCCCACGGAACAATCTTTATCGACGCCCTGATCCTCAGCTTCCTCAGCAACTCTCGGAACGTCTCTTCATTAACTACCCAGCCCTGGTCGTTGGACTCAGTCTCCACATTCAGGAAGATTCTCATTCTTGCATGCCGCCATTTGCTGGACATGTTGAGCACGCACGCCATCTGCAGCAGGAATAGGCTGCACACATCCTCGTAATCACGGCTGCCTGGCTGGAGCAGGTTGAGAGGCCACACATCTATTGTCCGTTCTGACCCGTCCACCTTGCTATCTTTACCCTCTCCCTCTAATTGGAAGAAATAGCGGGCAAGGCACACATTCTTGTTCATTTTAATGGCGTCAGAAATGATCCCTACATACTCCTCTGGTGATAGCCAGCGTGGGCTTTCCACGTGTCGGACTGGGGGGAAATGGGCCTGTAATGAAGGCAGATCAACCCCAAAATTATATTCGCCCTCACTCCCTTGACCCATCGAAGAGTCACAGAATGCAGAATCTTGTAGGAAGAAGTCCTCAGGAGTACAGCTGTCATAGAACCCCAAAATCAATGTGTTGGGCTTCATGCCACCTTGTAAAGGGAAACAGAAGTGCGGATAAAGCAACATCCTAATGTGTACTGAATGTGGCCATGTCAGGGATAAGAGAAATCAGAGCTTACCTAGGCCTGTTATGCGCAGCAGATGCTGTGTTCCCTGTCTGACAGATAGAGACAGCGTCAAGTCTACAAAGGCCTTCACCCCGAGTTTATCAACTAGGCTCAACCAGAAGTTGTACTGCTGCTGGACCGGGTCTGATGGCAGGGAGTCTAAAACACAGGAAAGGCTCAAATAAATTTACTGCATGGATTTGAAGAATACAACGGTAACACAATACATGGCTTTACTTCATAGATGAAATACTACTGAATACATTTCAGCAAAATTAAAGAACAGTGGTAGAAAAAGTACTTAGGCACTTGACTTACTAAAAATACCACAATGTAAAAATCCTGTTACAGGTAAGAGTCCTGCATTTAAAATCACACTTATGTAAAAGTACATAGGTTTTATCAGCTGAATGTAAAAGTACTTGTTCAGCAGTAAAATGTCCTCTGGACCTAATATATTATTATTTATTAAATATTAGATTGTTAATAGTGTTAGGTGGGCTTTAAATACAGTTAGTCCAGTGATGACATTGGCTGACTAATTCTTACTTCTCATTTTTATCTAATATTGGATAAGCTGACCTCTTTGTAAGAGGACCCCAAGTCAAAAAGGTACAGTTTAATCTGAAAATTAAGTACTACCTACAGCTGTCAAACAAATGTAGAAATTATTTCCGAACTGAAATGTAATGGAGTATAATGTAGCATTAATGGAAATTTTCAAATAAAGTAAAAGCATTCAAATTTGAACGGTAGTACTTGAGCAAATACTACATACTTAGTTACTTTCCAACACTGCACTTGCATTGTTTGTAGAATTTGCACTGTATCCTAATGGTCACCAGGGGGCAGAAATGCAAACTGTGAGTAAGCGAATGAATGAAATAATACATCAGCATCTTCCTTTCTTAATTCTTGGGGTGCATCACACATATAATCTTACGGTTTGAAAGGTCTCTGTGCATATTTAGCAAAATAAACAAAGAGCTAGACATTTGGCTGAATTTAAAGGATGGCTGGTTTTGAAACTCTTGGGTCCAATGCAACAATGATACAGAGGAAACTTATATTATCTTATTAATAATGCAAGAGAAACAGCAGATGGAAAGTGAAAGCCCATGAGGTAGTCTTCCATGATGGTGCCTGTGGACTTCAGGTGATCCACACAGATCTGTGACACAGTGATATGCAACCTACTTTAATATTTCCTGCTCATCCTGCTCATGAACTCTCATAATGAATGATAAAACATAATCACATAATATCATGTTGAATGTATCAGTGAAAGGCGTCCAGACACATGAAAAGGCCAAAAGGTGAGTTTGACTTGGCTACACTGATTCAAAGATAAGAATAATTTCATACTGTTGGCTGCAGATTGCCATCACAGACCATCCACAGAGAATTACCCAGATCTCCCAGCTGCACGTGGCCCAACACATACAGTCCTCCCTTCTTCAGCTGGTTGATGAACAGGATGAGCTGACAGGAGGAGCGAGGGTTGGCCACCATTAACAACATCTGCGGCCTCCAGAACTTCACATGGTCTTTCCTCACATCCAGCATCAACAGATACTTGCGCACCTAAACCAAAAGGAAGACAGCAGTGTTGACACACTGATGCGCATGGTTGTTTAAGTGTGTCTCTGCATAGGTCCAGATACCTGGTGGAAAATGAGAGCCTGGCTGATGTAGCCCCAGCTGCTGGTGGGCGATCTGTAATGGAGGATAAGCAGCAGCAGTAACAGGAGAACGATGCTGCCTGAGGAGTACACAGGGTTAATGACGAACATCATCACTAAACAGCTCAGGATGCCCAGCAGGCAGGTGTGCCAGGAGAAGAGCTGGAAGGTCGGTCTGTTAAACACACAGAGACAAAGAACTAAGGCCACCGGACACAGGAAAAACCAAGGCAGAGAGAGGCAATAAATATTATTTTTACTGTCCAATAAAATATATGATGGTAATACAGTGCGGCTGATTGGGTTGTTAATCTATATAATGTTGAGGACTAGTGCTAAAATGTTTGCATTTCAAATCTCACTACCTTAAATATTAGCTTTTCTCTTTATTCATTGAGTAATTTTAGATTCAGCATAAAAGCCTAAAACATATTTAAATTGTGATATATTTCCTAGGTGTTTTGACGTCACTGAAGGATTCAATTACTGGGTGTTGAAAAATAAGATTGCAATGCCTACTGATTTGTTATTTTTCGTATCTTTCTTTAATTACCTGAAATTTGGTGCCGATGCCCACTCTAGAGCCAAACAGGCCAGGTCAACCGCAGCGTAGGCAAGCAAGTAAAAAACAGTCACCAAACTTGCTACGGCGTTAAGCTGTCCTGCAAACACTACACACTGAAACACAAACACACCACAAACCGCAGCTCAGGAAATCAGTTGTAAACCTAAAAATATGCGATTGCACAATGCAGAAACTGTGCTCACTTGTGCCAGACCCCAGGTGTACAGCACTGCCACCCACGGATTCCCCGAACTGGATGTGATGGCAGCCGGAGCTAATGGCAAACCTGTGAGGGAGAACAAAAGCCTCTTAAGATAAACAACTGTAGAAGACACCGATATCATGAGCAATAAAACCTCAAGCCTTACCAAAGAGATGATCCAGAGCAAGAGCGTGGAGGATACGGGACGCTCCAATCATAGCACACATTGCAGCTGACAGAGCAGCGCAGTATATCCCGATGGTGACAAACGGTGGCCAGATGTTTATTTTCTGGAGGAACCCGTAATCCTGAATCAACAGGTTTCTAAAAAAGAAAAAGAGAAACAAATAACTACTAATTTGATTGTTGCTCTCTCTTTATGATTTAGACAACACTACCATGAACCATCTCAGACCTGTCACATGTGGCGCTGACCAAGATGAAGAGGAGGACATAGACTGTAAAAGTGTAAAAGACGGCTACGATGGTGCCTTTAGGGATGGAAACACTTGGAGTCTTCAGCTCCCCTTCAGAGACATGCAAAGTGAGAACAAACATCAGGTTGTGCATGTCTGTGTGTACAATGCAGATTTACTCAATTGTAATACGCTTATAAATACATTTCTTGTTTGACATTATTCTGCATAACGACATGGATGTAATTCAAAGGTAAAAGTAGCAATGACATGAAGGAAAACTACTCCAGTGATTATACATGCAAGACAACAAGCTATAACCTGACATGTTGGCTCCGGCCATAATCCCAGTGCAGCTGGTGAACATGACAGCAAACACGGTGGCAAAAGACATGACAGAGTTGGTGCTGTAGTCCAAAGAGTAACCAGCTGCAATGAGAAAAATAAGGAACAACAGCAACACCTTTAATAGATGCCCCTAAATTTAGAAGTGCCTTGTAGCTTTGCTGGTTTCATTTCCTCACGTAACACCAACACTCACAGCCCAGGTTGTTCCTCAGAGTGGTCGCGCTGAAGCCTGTGTAGCTGGCGTTGTAGTGGACAGTTTGGTTGTCAGATCCCTTGTGGGTGATGACAAAATCATGAGGTTTGACTGCTACAGAACTGATGAAGATGGACAGCAAGGATACGGTGACCACCAGCAGGATGACGAAGGCGGTGCGGGAGTAGATGTGTGCGCCCACCAGACACACAAGCAGACACAGCAGAAGGACTACTGAGGAGTACAGCACTGTGTACCAGTAACCCTGAGGAAGCACCCGCACCCCCTCGGAAACAGATGACGCTATAACAGAAGAAAAGAGAGAATTTTCAAGAATTAAAGTGGGATGGGATGTGTACTAACTGAAGCAGGTGAGGTAGTTTAGTTAGCTGAAAACTGAACATAATTAAAATCTTACCAGGATCCGAACCGAATATGTCAAGTATCGCCTCCACAAGACCAAGTACATACTCTCCACATGCAAATACTTTAGCCAGGAAAAACATCAAACCAATGCTTCCTCCAAACTCTGGGCCCAGAGACCGACTTATCATGTCTGGTCACGTTTTGCTAAGGTTGATGTTTCAACTGAAATGAGTGAAACTGTAGGCAATATTAAGAAACACTCAACAACTCAAGAAAAGTAATAGTTTGGTTCCTCTAAGGATACAGTAGGCTCCACCCCCTTGTATAGCACCGTTGGTGGAAATGGCACAGATGGACAGTATTGTAAGAGATATAATGGTGTAGGCTACAATCACCATTAATAGACCCTGTAACAGTCCCGCGTGACCAACCACAAACCCTGCAAGAGAAATCAGATCAGTGTTAGTCACTACTGTACAGCACAATGACTCGCAATGCAATTCATACAATCATCCACTGTCTACTACCAAATACAGCTTTTAGTTTTCCCGATCTCCTTACACTATCACTCACCAGTTCTCAGGAACAGCACAATGCTGAACATCGAGAGGACGGTTGGCACCATCACCCCGAAAAAAGTGTTTAGTTTTCGAGAGTCTTTACTTGGTGTCTCTGAGGCGGATTCAGGGGTGGCGTCCGACTCCGCGCCGCACGCCACTGCTCTCACAGCCAGACCACATACCCCTGAGGTGATCAAAGGGGTGCGTTCGTTTGACATGGTTGGTGAGAAGAGCCTGGGATCAGTCTGCTTACCTTGTGAAAAGAAATGTACGAGAAAGAAATATAACTACAGAATTGAATCTACTGCTGTAAGGCAAAACTTCTTACATGCTTGTTAGCCACTAATCTGTAAAACAATGTTAATTGCCTGGTTATATAGCAGTCTGTATCCTTAGTGGAGAGGAAAAGGGTTGGATTTGGAGATAACGGTCACAGTCACTTTAGGTCTTTCTGTCAGCTTTGTCATCATTAAGCTACACAGGCAAATCCATTTCTTCTTTTATTGCAGACAGTTCTCCTTTTCCCTGCTATGTTGTGAAAAAAGCCTACAAGGTAAAGGATGGGACATGCCCTGCACACAGTCTATTTTTATCTAAGGTATAGTGTCCAATGTATGTTCTTGTTCTTGTTGGGACAAAGTGAGAGCATTCAATAGTCACGAGGAATATTATGTCAGTGTTATCTCATAAATGTATATAGTTTTTGTATACATAATGTATTGTTTTCACATTCAAATCAAAGGTTGCCACAACCCTGAAAACACAAACAGATGTCTGTTTTCTCACACCCATAAACACACATAATGTTTTTACCCTTTCAGGCACTTCCAATAATGAAGATCATCATGTGCCCACAGTAGAACATGTCATGCTCTGCCTCGTGGATGCTTCCAGCATCACATGTGTGAGGATTTTGAGCAGCTGAGAATACTTTTGGATTTTGACAAACCTTCAGATTCAGTGACTCAGCACACGCATGCAAATGAGGACAAACAAGTCTGTCAGCACTCAGTTGCCAAATAGTCCCCTGTTACTACAATGCAGTACCTGTTCTGTTACTTTATCCACAGTCACTTTCTTTATTTATATCCCTTTACTACACAATACAACAAAAACCAAGCACGGAAATGCCACCAAAGAGAGCCTTCCATTAAAGATTGCAACTCGCTCTTATTTATAAAAGCTGTTGCTCACACCTCAGGTTGGTATTTGCAGTCAGCTGATTCACAGCTGCTTGCCTGTTTTTACATCAAACCGAAAATCAGACATATCAGCTGAGCAGCCCTGGAATGCCCCTCTGTTCAGGTGACCTTGGTTGTTCTTTTTCTCAGATGAAAGTGTTCAACTTTCTCCATTCTTTCTCAAGGAGGCAGTTACATCCCTAAAGCTGTTACCAGAGTCTACTTTACGATATACTCCTCTCTGTGAGTTATTCAGTCAGTTACAAGTATCCCATGGTGGGAAACCCAAATTAGGACAGTAGTTTTACACAACAAAACATGATGGAACATGAAGGGACATGATCTTCTAATTATTACAGGGATTACACCCAGTTACTGTTTCTTTTCTACCTGGTATTTTCACATTATTTTGCCAGCAGCTGAAAATATTAGTCAATTAATCAGTTAATGGTTAGACAGAAAATTAATCATCATCTATTTTGATAATCAACTAATTATACATCATCATTATACGTTATCATAAGTCATTTTTCATGCAGAAATGCCCTAAACTGGTTACAGCTGCTCAGATGTGAGAATTTGCTGCTTTTATTTGTCTTATATGAAAGTTAACTGAATATGTTTGAGTTTTAGACTGTTGGTTGGACAGTCAATTTAAAGCTCAATAAGTTAAATGATTAATCCAAAGAATAATTTAAAGAATAATCAATCTTGTAAATAATCACTGGTGCAGCACAATCTGACAGATTAAAGTGTGTTTTCAGGGAGTTACTGTAAGCATGCATATCCAACACTGGCTGACTAAAGATCTTTTTTATCACCTAATGTTGTGTTCCAGTTACACAACATACTAAGTTTTGAGTAATAGGCTTCATCTGATTAGAACCCCATCACGGTGAGATGACTTGCCAGCGGTGCAAATAGGGAAGTTGTAGGCCTATATTCAATAAGAACCGTATGCACTAGCCCATATCAATACTTATTTTAATAAAAGGTATTGTCGTTGATGCTGGAAGTGACATTTAGCCTCACAGTCACGCAGCAGACCAACTGAAGAAGCCCTGTCAGGGTCCACGGACCCTACTTCATAAACAAGTCAGTTACCAAAATAAAGCACCGTTTCCGTCACATTCTACTTACGTAGCAAAAAGGGTGGAGCAAATGCGGCATTAAAACTTTACCTCTTTTGGGTGGCAAAACTAGTACACATGCTAACAAATCAACAAATACGCCACATTTTCAGGTGCATTTTGGGTAAAAATGTGTGTTTACGTTTTGAGGCTCTTGGCCAGGAAGTGGAAGTGGCCGCGGCAGTGATAAAACAACGCACCCGGCATAAAGTATGTTCCTGTTCCTGCAGTGTGTCATTCAAACAGCAACATCCAGGATATTATCGGCCAGACGCACCCTGTGTTTCGTAAGTTATCCCCTGAAATACTGAGGCCAGTCAAACTTACCTTGCGGAACCTTCCCGAGACAGTTTCACACACTTCCTGCTTCTTGTGTGGCCCACTGAGTCTGTAACTCTCTGCTTGTCTGAGCGGGTTGTTTCTGGTGGAAGATGCCGGGTCAGATGCGCAGTGGACGGTCAAATGGAACCGCTGCAGGCCTTACAGGCAGAACTGAGCTGTCCCGAGACTTGGATGCTGTGAAAGACGTGCTGCCCAATAACAACACAGCAGCAGTGGCACGCCTCGTTCTCTTATTATTTGTTCAAAAGTGTCACGGGAGAGCAGAAACCGCCCATGTGATTGTCAAAAGGGGAGGGCAAATATGCCACAAATATGAGCAAATGTAGCCTGCTTGTCTAAAATAACCACGCCCCTTATTGACTTATAGTCAAACATAACATCACCAATAATGTAATAATGTCCCAATAAGTACACGTGAAGTGGGATTTCAGTTATGCACTAAAAAAACAAAACGTGCATGCATAGGCTACACATAGGGCCTATATGAGCATGGGGCGCTGATGTAAAGTTATACTGTAACTGGACTGTAATGGCGCTTCTCCACACCAGGGGTCATTATTGTGACGGAGATTACTTCCATAAATAGAAGGGGATCATTATGTGGCAGGACTAACATGATGTCAAGTAAGGTTTTCGTTAAAATAATGGATCTTTTCTCAAAATAAAAAAAACTGAAAAAGTTTTACCATTCTGCTGCAGGAAAACAAACCAGCACTGAAATTGAACATGATATGGGATTGTATGATGTTAGAGAGAGAGAGGGTTAAAGAGGGCTGGGACATAGACATGCAGGATCTCCACAATCTTGCTTCACAAGTTCCTAGACAAAGGGTTTCCAAGACCCTGCCCATGTCTTCCAACATTAAACAAAAGTGCCAAAATAAAATGATTTCTGGGCACAGTCGCCTTCAGAGAAATACAGAATCTGGTATAGCTAGACTATATGCCTTTTTATTTTTTGTTTCATGATCTGCTGGACTGTTAAATCACAAAACCCTTCACTGACCAAAACATTGTATTAATAGTTTAAGTTATTTTACTTGTGTCATTTTGAAAATGTAACAATTTTAAAATGCGCTCCGAGCAACAGAGACAGACGGATGGATGGATGGATGGATGGATGGATGGATGGATGGATGGAATGGATGGATGGATGGATGGATGGATGGAATGGATGATGGATGGATGGATGGATGGATGGATGGATGGATGGATGGATGGATGGATGGATGTCAAAAGATAGACACAATATGTGTCCCACTTCACTGTAAAGTCCAGTGTGTGTGTGTGTGTGTGTCTGTGCGTACACACTGGATGTTTCCACATCACACTTGTGTAAATTGCATAACTCAGATATAAGGTGCAGCTCAGAGAGACTTTCCTTCTCCAGCAGATAATATTTCATGTAATAACATCCTTCTATTGTCAAACTCAGCACTCATTTTTCACAGGAAGCGCAAACATCCAAGTGAAGTAAAAATGTAAGAAAAAGCAAAACAAATCCTGGAATTGGTTTCATATGACTAATGTATTCACACAGGACACTACTGTGATGAATGATTTCAATAGAATATTGTTTAATAAAATAAAAACCAAACAAATTGGGAGCTGGATTTTTTTAATCACATCCAAATCCAATTTTTTTTTAATACATCCTCTACAAAATCTCAGTGAGCCCTCAGACTAACTGATCAGTCTCAGCAGAGCAACTAGGAAATGTCCCCTTATCCAATCATCATTTCAAACCTTCATACTCCCATTTCTTGGTGCTTTGGCCTCCAAAATCACTGGAAAAGGATTCTCTTTATTTTGTAAATTTCCCATTCGAAGTGGAGAGGATGAACAGAATACTGCCATGCTTTCTACTTTCCTCATTATGCTGCACCCTGCAAAACATGAAGTCATCATAATTAAAAACATTCAATGTGTAGGTACCCCTCATTTGAGAAACCTAAAGGATCAACTCTTTATCTCTCTGAACTGAAGAGTCCATGCATGTGAGAAAAGGCTCTCAAACCTGCAGAGTGGTCTGGTCAGAGGGGGGTCATGGTAGTATAGGCTATTAAGAGATGGGTGTGGTTGAAACATGCTTCATGCCCAGATTTGAGGATCCTTCTGCAAGCGCCCACCGCGTGATCTGGCTGCCTGTTTCTGAATGATGATATTCAGAAAAAAAAAAAAAAAAACAGGAACCGTGTGGATAACTGACCGAGAGGGCCGCCTCTCATTATACTGGGACAAAACCCGCACAGTCAATCTACTGATGGGTTGATTTCATGCAACCAGAAGCTTTTTTTAAATGCCATATACTTTCTATTTGAGGCAGATTTTTACTCAGTAATTCATTGTTGGCTCGGAGGCGGTAGTCCTGATGAAGTGTCAGCAGAGGGAGGAGGAAGCCAGAGAGAGGAAGGAAACGAGGATAACGTCACGAAAAGCAGAATCGGAGTAAAACGGACTGAATAGTAATGGACAGTGCTTGATGCGGGCCGGGGACCCGAGCTGAATTGTGTTTGTTTACGTCGCATTGGACAAAGATGTTTTTGTTAACTGATCGGGCGTGAAAAAAGGGGGCAAACATTTCGAGGAGGAAACGGCAGCACAGCAGCAGCAGATTTCATCTTTTTCAGGAGGCTCCACTAAAGCAGAGAAATGGAAATGTGTGTAGCCCTCCTCCGTTTGCCTGTTCGCTGAAGGATTTGGAAACAGCCTAATCGTGATACACGGAGCTTTAAGTGGATCTTATTTTTTAATGAGTGAAAAAGACATAGGCCTATAGCTAAATCTTTTTTTTGGGGGGACGTTGCTTTCGGTTTTCCACGGCAGAAAAAAAAGCAGCAAAATCATCGGGGGAATTAACAGGTAGCCACCCATTATCAAACGCTGTGACAACCGCTGTAGGCCAGCCTATTGAGTGTAAGATGGCTGGGTGATGATGTGCCTATTCATGGCATCATTTTGACTAAATGAATTTAGCTACATCCGCATTTTAGAAGCTCAGCATCTGAAACAAGATGTGGTTAGGGCCTTCATCAGCCGCTGTGCAGATCAATATGTGATGTAGCCTGCATTCATGGGGCCTGCCTTCATATTTAAATACACTAGGCATCTCTAAAGGCTCCAGACGCTGAAATAAAATGCTTATGGTGGTCTTCAATAGGATATTTGAATCTGTCTTATTGTACCCGCTTCTTTCTTTACTGCGGCTTTTATTTCCGTGCGGAGCTCCCAGCCCAGGCCTGCATGTGTTAAAACCTGGGAGTGAGCAGAGCCGCACAGTTTCTCTGACATTAACATTTACTCTGTCAAACATGCTGTGGTTGTGGGCTCTGCGCTCTGCTCCAGTTGCAGATGCCATGTTAGTGTCGTTCCACATCAGATGTGCATCCAAAGGGGTGGGGCCAGTCACACTTTGGCATCATGCTCTTTGAATTTCTCTCTCCTTGTGTTATTAAAGGTGTTCTCAAAAGGCCAGTAAACTCCCTCAAATGTTCAGGCACTAAGAATATGCTTTATTCTAATGTCACCTTCCTCATCAGCATCATCATGGAGGAGATAGCCTCTTGTTGGCTACCAGGCCATGCATGAGTGCAGGTGGAGTCTGTATGATATGTGTCTTTTTTACCACTGTCCATTGGCATGACTTCAGCACAAATCTGCTCGCCCTCCAGCCGCCTGCATCCGAGCATCTGGCTGGACCCATCTAGGCCTGATCTCTGATGCGCACACACACACACACACACACACACACACACACACACACACACACACACACACACACACACACACACTCCGCTTTTCTCCTCATTGGCTAAATGAGCAGCTGTGCCAGGAGACTCAGACCCATGATGCACCCCTTTTGGCTTCCATTAGTGCCGTGTGATCCATCTGGTCGCAAGTCCCTCCAGGGAACAGTGACCTACTGTAGCTAATTGCGCTTCCTTTGCAGTGTGCACTGTATGCATGTTTGCTGTGGATTTGAATTTCTCCACAAATGCAAATAGAAGCTCCCTGTTCGGGAAGCTGTTTGAATGTGTAACTGTAGGCTATCAGGAACAGGAAATGCTGCTTCCTGCTGAAAGCATGATGTGATGTAGGCCTACAGTGTGTTTGACCCCAGTTTGCCACATCTTCTACCATGTTCATTTTTAGGACCCGCAGTGTCCCAGGTGACAAAAAAAGATGACTGTGTCCAGCATTAGCACACGTTTTGACTTAATACATAACCTGTAAATGCATCGTCAAGTTCCCTCAGCTTTAAAAGGAGTGTTCGCTCTGCTTGGTAGTGATGCTGGCTGTTGGATAGCAGCTTAGTCAATACAGATTATTCTCCTCAGTTAAACCAGGCATGGTTGCAGAGCCATAAACAGATTACATGGTTTATTCTCACTGTGTGGGTTCAGTAATCCTTAGAGATTAAAATGTGTTTTTATTTTATTATTTCTTTCCCAAATCAGGGACAAACAGTATTTTACGTAAATTATTTGAGTTAATTGATCCATTTTTGATGAAAGTGGACTCCTGGATTACTGGATTATGAAAACGCAAAACTGTGCTAATCCCAATGGTCCTCACTAATATACTGTACATCAGCAGTTAATTACGAGATTATACTTCATGTCAGAGTCTGGTATTTAAAGTTTGCCCATGGCCAACAGGTGACGGCCCTGACAAATCCAAAATGAGTGAGCTGGAGCAGCTTCGCCAGGAGGCCGAACAACTGAGGAATCAGATTCGAGTAAGTCAAATGTTTTTATAGTTCACTTTTCATCTTTAGGATGATAATGCTGATATATTTAACATGTTGTGTAATGTCTTTTTTTTTTCCTCCTATGATGCCACGTCCACCAGGATGCCAGGAAAGCATGTGGAGATTCAACCCTGACACAGGTAAGTGCCACTAAATATCCCAGGTGGTAAAGCTACAATACATGTTTAGAAATGTTTTGGGTGGCTTTTTGGGGGCTTTATTTTAGTGATAACCATGTGTTTGGCGACCATTAATATGGAAACATAATAAAAAGGTCACGGGAGAAACTTGACTGGTTTTAAAGACCTGGTAGTTTTTAGGTTCACATAGAAAAATGGAAATCGTTTTTTTATTTTTTATTAAATCTTACACTACTTATTTTGGAACGCACAGATTGATAAAAATAGATTCATTCATACTCAATTTCCACCCACATAGATATATGTATAACCATGGTGGTTTACCATTTCCTTGTTCTGTGCTTCATACATTACTTTAATATTATTATTTATAAATTCATTTTCTTAAGTCATTCATATCAAATTTGGCATGACATGTTAGCTGTTCCTGTGCTTGTTTTGTCTTCACAGTATTATAACTTACAATATTGTTACAATTTCAAGAAGTGTCTCTGTCAAACCTTCCATTGCACACAGTTATCAATAAAAATAAAAGGGTGAATTTCATTTGAACTAATTATTTGATTAACCTCTCCTTACTAAACTAGATAACTGCTGGTCTGGATCCTGTGGGGCGGATTCAGATGCGGACACGACGTACCCTCCGGGGCCACCTTGCTAAGATCTACGCCATGCACTGGGGCACTGACTCTAAGTGAGTCGATACTTTACCAAACATTGTGTGTTGGTGACTTTGTTGGCGATTAAAGCATTTCACTGTGCAGGTGCTGTGCACTATTACATTATGGCTCCATACAATAGCAACTTCACATGGGATAATACATTGCATTTCAGTTATGGAACACATCATTTGTAACAAACTTACCAAGCTGGTGCAGGCTACCTAGCTGTTCTGCAAAGTGGTGGCTTAAAGTAGGTCTTTGCCTGTTTACACTGTGCTGTGTGTTTAGGGCTGATTAGCAAATGTTAGCATGCTAAACTAAGATGGTGAGCATGGTAAACATTAACATCAACATGTTAGCATTGTCATTGTGATAGCATTCTGATGTTAGCATGTAGCTCAAAGCACTGCTGGGCCTAAATTCAGCCTCACAAAACTCATTAAATCTTTGAGTTTTTAAAAACACTGAGCCAAAACATCCAAAAGTATCTTTTTTCAAACCGGCTTTAGGTTCAGAACTATGGAATCAAAAAAGCTCGAAAGCTGTAGTGTAGTTATACACGTGTGCATTCTAAAATATTTGGTAAAACCAAAGTTTTCAGTTTTCAACATTTTGCTTCTATTACAAGTATACAAGTCACTGTGGAAGACTGGGATGTTTGTTTCAAATGAAAGCCGACAGCATTCATTTATTCAGATGATAAACACACTAAGCCAAACTGGACGTCCATCGATTGATATGGTATGAAATGTTTGAATGTTTGTCTCCACAGGCTTCTGGTTAGTGCCTCTCAAGATGGAAAACTGATCGTCTGGGACAGCTACACCACTAACAAGGTACAGTCAGCTGAATAATTCTCATCAGCGGGATAAATAGTCACACTTGACTACTATCCGAACTGGAAGTGAAAGTAGAGGAGTGTGGTTGACTCATAGAAGCTTTCTTTGCAACCATTGCAGTAACTGATTTTAACATTTACAGTGGAATTTGCATTAGATTTTCAGCGTTAATACACATTGTTATGCTGTTATTACAAGAGCGTTTGCATTGGGTTTCCTTCTACTCCAAAATTTAAATGCCCGTTGCTTCCAAATACCTTCCCAGATACATGCCATCCCCCTGCGCTCCTCCTGGGTGATGACCTGTGCGTACGCCCCCTCTGGGAACTATGTGGCCTGCGGAGGCCTGGACAATGTCTGCTCCATCTACTGCTTGAAGACTCGCGAGGGCAACGTGAGGGTCAGCAGGGAGCTACCTGGCCACACAGGTGAGAGAACATCACACTCTCAACCACTTTAACGAGTCAAAATTGTGAGAGGTTTCAGGCGAGTGTGCAGCAGGCAGTCTCCTGCCTCGAGGGAAAGCTCTGCTCCCAAACCCCTAAACAATGGGGATTTCATTTACATGGTTAATTAATTGCAGGGCAGAGCTGTCTTAATGAGCTGAGACATCAACTCCTGTCTGTGAGACTGGTTTGTAACACTGTAGCTACTGTGCTGCTGTACATAATTTGCAAAATGGGCTGCAACTTAATATCAAGATGTCTATCGTGTGTTCAAAGCAATTATTTGGCCTCTCAGGCTACACACAGTCTGCCAAACTTAATTGGTGTATATTTGCTTCTTTTTGGGGCTGAATGCAGCCTGAGAGGAAGCTGCAGGCACTAGTACTTCTCAGGATATTTTTGGTTGATGAAAATCAATTAATTTAGATCTAATATTTTAATATTATATCATATTATATTGTCCTAAAAGGACACTAGACCATTGATAACATATGAGGCTTTGGGAAAGTGGCAAATACAATGTTGTTATCATAAAGTATCTGGTGTGTCAAGGTCTACACCACGGAAAGCACAAAAAACATTTCCATCATGAATTGCTATTTTCTAGATTGATATAAATGTATATGAGATGCAGCAAATGGCATTCACTTCACCTCTCTGCATTAACCCTATGTTTTTTTTACGTCCAGTGTACTGTTACAATAATAGTTCTATTTTGTGTTTATCATAGTAGACGCTAGTAGTGCCACTCTACAATCACCTTAATGTGTATGTGTAGATCACCTTTAAGTTTCATTCAGTTCCACAATACAAACTCACCTGTGCTCTGTTCTCTCAGGTTACCTGTCATGCTGCCGTTTCATTGATGACAATCAAATCATCACGAGTTCCGGAGACACCACATGGTGAGCCTACAGAGATCAAAACACAGTGTTCAGTGCATGTTTCCCTGAGTGGATAATTGTCTAACTCTGCACTCTCTGCCCCAGTGCACTGTGGGACATCGAGACGAGTCAGCAGACCACTGTTTTCTCGGGCCACAGCGGTGACGTCATGAGTCTGTCCCTTTCGCCCGACCTCCGCACCTTCGTGTCGGGAGCCTGCGACGCCTCGGTCAAACTGTGGGACATCAGGGACAGTATGTGCCGGCAGACCTTCACAGGCCATGAGTCGGACATCAACGCCATCTGTGTAAGTGTGCCTAGGCTTGTGAACCAAACTACAAGTTGTCAAAAAGTGATCGGAATATAAGTATATGTCTATTAGAAATTCCAATTATTCTGCCACTGGGTATCAGCCCAGCAGTGGTCTTAAATGGCGTTTTTTCCCTCCTGCGTACGTCTAATACACTATCAACAGAGCAGCTCCAGGATTTGTGTCAGTGACGTCACACACTGTCTTGTCTCCAGCTTTGGGGGGATTTAAACTCGGAGCACGATAGAAGATTAACAAGATTATCAATTAACACCATATCTGAACATCCTGCATCAGTCCAGACTCCCACTGAGCCTGAGCCTGGACTGATACACCATAGAGGTTAAATCTGATGGATGACAGGTAGACAGAGTCAGTATTAAAACATGACGATCATCTCTGACTGATCTGATTCAGTCAAAAGCAGAGACACCATTAGCCAATGAGAACACGGTTTGTCATATTAGGGCACGTAGTGAATTCTTCTACACAGAATCACCTGCTTGCAGTCTCTTCTTAAGAGTGTCTTGATATAGCTGTACACACACTTCCTGCTTCTCATCCATCTTCCTGGGTTCCTCCACAGTTCTTTCCCAATGGCAGCGCCTTCGCCACAGGCTCAGATGACGCCACCTGCAGGCTGTTTGACCTGCGTGCAGACCAAGAGCTCAGCCTCTACTGCCATGACAACATCATTTGTGGCATCACCTCCGTGGCTTTCTCACGCTCTGGTCGTTTGCTGCTGGCTGGTTACGATGACTTTAACTGCAACATCTGGGACGCCATGAAGGGAGACAGAGCAGGTGGGTGGAAACAGATGTGTATGGTGCGATGTCAAAGAATATGTCTAAAAAGATTCATCCTGAAGCTCAATTATTTTAGTTGTGGAGTTACCTCAGTAAGACATCAGGGAACATTGTTTGTATACTTTAAAGTAAAAACCAACTCTTATCTGACCTTCACCTGCAATATCTCACTCAAAAACCAAGTAAAAGTGCATTTGGTGCAAAAAGAGTGACGGTAAAGTTAAAAACATAATGCTCAGTTTCAATATGCAATTCAGAGGCTAATTTACCTCCTTTTAAAAAGAATGAATTGCTCAGAATTTCTGGGTAAACTGTCAGGTAAACAAACTGTAATACTACACCGCCTACAATGGTGGTGGTAAGAAAATATTCAATGTCCTTACCTTGGAGCTGTATTTTCAAGCAAATGACTCCAATGGGATTTAGGTGAAAAGTGGGAAGATGATGGTGAAGAGTTTTTATTTTCACTGAAACAATAATCCATAATAATGTTTTCATGGTATGTATATAATTGTGTGAACCTACAAAATGCAATATAAAATTATCAGGATATGGATTTACAGAACTAACGCTCAATGTTTTATTTGTTTTTTTCTAGTTTTAAGTTGACTTATGAGTCATTTAAAGAGCGCCCTGTGCCAGACTTAACAGTGAATTCACACGTGTCAAACCCTATTTTGTTTAAAAAAAAGAAGTACATGTTTGGTCAAAGAGCAAAACATTATACTGTAACAAGTCTTCTTTTGTCTGTCCTCGTCCCCCCTACAGGGGTCCTGGCCGGCCATGACAATCGTGTGAGCTGTCTGGGTGTGACAGATGACGGCATGGCGGTGAGCACCGGGTCCTGGGACAGCTTCCTTAAGATCTGGAACTGAGCCACGCACATAAACAACACACACACACACACACACACACACACACACACACACACACACACACACACACACACACACACACACACACACACACACACACACACACACACACACACACACACACACACACACACACACACACACACACACCCCTCCCATCTTGGGACACAGTTTGCACCCTGTATTCACTGTATGTAAGATTCAACAGATAAATTGCAACATTGTATTGTACATAATATATATGACTTAGGTATGAGTTCACACACACACACACACACACACACACGACAACACCTAAAACACCTAGACCTAAACACTTGCCCACACTACCTACAGCTGATTTTTATATATATATATATATATATATATATATATATATATATACACACACACACACACACACACACACACACACAAACTTTTAAAATTTAAAAATGTGATAAAATACAGTTGGATGTTCAGCTGCTCAAATAAAAAAAAAAATGCCACTATTACCTGAAGCCTTTTAACACGTCTAACACGCTCATTCACACAACACACAGACACACACACACACTTTTTCCTGAGAGATATTGCTCCTCGAATTAAACAGGGGAGAAGACATTATTGGACTATTCTGTCTTTGTTTACAATGAAGTCCAAAATGTACTTCAGACAAATTTTTCTGTACTATTTTTGTCTCAGTACCACATGTATCTCTGTGATGCTAATGACAAGGAAGAATGGTTGTGGAAAGAGAGTCATGTGAGTCCATTAACACTGAAGAAAAAAAAAGACAGGATGATCGTCTGAGTCCAAGGAAAATATCAACTCTTATTTTCATCTGGCTCAAAACATTATATAGTCACTGTTTTTATAGATATGAACCCCCCTCCCCCCCCACATACAGTACATCTGCTCTTAAGTTTTTGTTTTATTCTTCTTTTTTACACTTATTTTATTCATGTTCTCCCTGTGTGCCTCAGATACACTTTAAGGATTATTAATAGACAATATTGATACAATTAAATTAACAAAAAGATCTGAGATTCAAAAGGTGGGTGAAAAAAAAAAAAAGCATTACTGTATAAGACATCTTAAAGCAGGAGCCAGTATTCATACCTTGACTTTGTCAATGTATTATCTGGACATTACGATGGTGTAATTGTACATAATATTAATAAATAATAGCCTCTCCTGCCACTTGTTGTGTATTATTTTTATTTATCCACTTGGAAAATCAACTCAATGGAAAATAAGGGTGCATTCAGGTGCAGTTTGACTTATAAATGGTTGTTTGGGTACTGAATGGCAGCACATACATTGACCTATGCTGTTAAATTACCAATGGTATAGTTTCTAAATAGCATAGGTACATTTTAACAGGTACAAGTTCTAGTTTGATATTCTTATTACAATAACAATGAACCATTATCACAAACATCACTGAACGCAATCCCTGCCTTTAAGAAGCTCAGGTGAAATTATGTTCAGTGATTGATTTTTTAAAATAAAAGCTACATGCTTAATTGTATGAAGAATGTTTGTCTTCTAGTGATCTTAAATATTTACAGCAAACCAGTATAATAGCAAGTTGGACCAACAACTGACAGCATTCCAAAGTTGTAGCTCCCCACATTAAACTAAGTATTGTATTTAATCAGAAATATGTGGATTGAACCTAGACTTTCACAGTCACCGATGAAATATTGTCTCAAATATGGAGATAAAAAGTAATCTGTGCTCAGGACACAGCAATGCTGTTGAATATCCTTCCCCATCATTACTCATTTTTTAACAGACCAATAGTTTGGGAAAGTGTAGTTCACTTTTTGCATTTTCTTTATCTGCTGATTGAAGTTAATCTGAAATGTTTCACACAATAAGAGATTTAGCTTGTTTGCAGGATGAAGTGTTTTTACATTCAGCCACCAGAGGATGCTTCAGCTTACTCGGAATCAGATTCACAAATTAAGGATGAAAAGGGGTTTATTCAATAACAAAAACAGAATCTTTTAGGCAATCATTTTAATCCATTGAATGGTATACCTATGAATATTAAACTGTAAAGTAGTCTTAATGCTTATATACACATCACACAAAACTCAGTGACAGGAACAACAGGTCTAAGCAGATTTTAGCACCATCATGTGGTTAAACACTGACATATTTCCCATTTTCACTGCAGTATTTTGTTTAAGGCCCAGCACACCTATGGTAAACCCATACGTTATCTTAATTATTCTCCCTGGAAAAGGCTTCTGTGTACACACTGCATGATTGACATCTCCTTCACTTTCCTCTTATTTTTGTTGCTCCTGAAAGGGAAGGAAAAATAACACCATATCATTCTTATTAGGACAAGGAAGTCCAGTGACATCACGTAATCCCAGCATAACTTCAGCACCCCCGTCAGCCTGAGCAAAGATCTAATGCGTGTGTACAAGGCCTTCAAAAAGTATAGATTGAATTCATTTTGGAGAGATAACTAAGCCCCCCAGTAATAACACTTCAAAGAAATGTAAGTAATAGAAATTAAAATCAATAGTGTAATGGACATTTTTCAGAATACAAAAAAAGAAACGAGACTAATGAGATTAAGGTATTTAATTTTTCAAACAATGCTGTATTAAGACATGAATTCATTCAGCACAATCTTTTGAAAGTTTAAATTTGATCAGTCTATGAAATACAATCTGGAGTTAACCTCTCACAGACACAGTAACACAAACGCGCGCACACACACTAAAACATTGCAAAGAGGTTTACCGTCTTTAAAAAAAAGAAAAAGTTATTGAAAAACATTAATAGATATTGTAGTTCTGTCCAAAGCTCCATCATTTTAGAGCTCCCCAAGTTTGATCTGCCTCACTCCGAGCTACAGCTGCTAATCCATTCACACGTTATTGATTAGAAATATAAGCTATGAGAGAGGAGTGCCTCAACAGAATATTATCTTTTCATATTAGACTTCTTAAAGGCAGTTTCTGGGATTTCATTACAGCAAAATAAGAACAAGCATCCCAACAGGTGATTGTGTTAAACTGAGAGAGAAGCAGTTATTTGAAGTGATTACAAACAAAAGTAAAGTACAGAACAACTTCTGAAACAAGCAACACACAAACCAGCCTACATTCAGTCTGCCAAAGGCCACTGAAGAATTGCTTTCTGTAGGCCGCGCACACACACACACACACACACACACACACACACACACACACACACACACACAGATGGACAGCCACGGTTTATATTTGTTCAAATGCTTGTATTGCTTATTAAAAAAATGTCAGAGAAATATCTCAAGACGATGTTCTACACCTTCAGCGCTCCACCAACAACTCAGTGGTGCCTTTCTTTCTTTCTGATGCCAAACTTGTTGAGAGCTTAAATAAATTCAGCAATCAACTCTGTTCATGCTTATGGTCAGATGGACACTGACTAAGGAGTCGTAAGGTTCTTTTAATGGCGGTTGGTACAAAATAAAATAGCACTTTTACACCTTAAGGTGCTTTTAGGGAAATCAACAAGCAGAACTACTCTCCTGTGGTACAAACCACAACCCATTATAAGAATTTGTTGCATTAAATTAGGCTTAATATTTGGAAGTGACTGCCTCAATCTAGTTGACAACATACTGTATTACCTCACCAAAATCTACACGTAGATATACATCACATGTCTGTTTTTATTTGCAATGCTATCCAGAAAAACAACTGTCAGCACAAATCAGACAATAAAGATGATTAAATAAAAATGATGGTATTGTGTTTTCCATTATTTTTAGTTAGACATTATCTGCAAATGAAGTAGTTTGATGTGCTTCACTAAGCTTGTGCACCACAGCAGAGGTAGAAATACAGTTAAGTATTCCAAGTAATTCTATGTTATGCAACATGAGTTGTGTTTTAAAGGAGAACTCAAACTTGTCCACATCACAGTCTGTTTTAACTTAATTTGTTGGTAAGTGCACTTACTGATGTTACCAGGCAACACCTGAGATGTTGCAAACAAAATGGCACAGGACATGTCTGCTCATCACCCTCTGTATTTAGTGTTTGGGGAAACACAAGGAGTACTCCAACAATTTAGCATTGAAGTTCGATAACATGGTTGGACTGCCAATGGATAGTAAAACAAATAAAAAAAAGGTTTTTCAAGGGAGATTCAAGGGTGTTGTGCTAGTAGCGGCTAATGTAGCCTTGAACTGCTGGCCTCATGCAGAGATGACGAGCAGCTGGAGAGATCTGGTAAGTTCACTTCTTTCTTACTCCACACCTCCCAGATTGTTTTCATTTTCAAACTTGTAGTCTTTAGCCCCAACTGACGCTTACTCAAGTCCCCCACATATGCAGTAGTACTTCCTAAGACGTGTAAACAGACTTTGATGTGAATATTAGTGGAGTTCCCCTTTATGGACTTTCATACCTGGTGACAAAAATGCATGAAACTTAAGTTGTCAACAAATGATGATTAAGTTGTTGTTGTTGTTTTTGACTGTATTCTGGAATTGTTGTTATTAATTGATCGATGCACTGTTCCCTTACTAAATGCTGTCTTTTTTTGGTAGCCAAGAGCCAGTAACTTCATGCAAGGGCCATCACGCCCGTCACATCACCACCTGTGTGATGTTTCCCATCATCGCCTGAGCACATTAACAGCCTGTCAACTCCACACAGGCAATTTACACCAGAGGCCAGATCCAACACCAATCTGTGACTCACCACAAGTGTCTGAATCAAAGCCACATCTGACTCGTCTGGTAACAAGAAGACAGACCTTATTTGGAAATTCTGCAGTATTTGACAGTCTACATACACACAGCTGTTTCAACAGACTACTCGTTTCACTATAACCAACTACTTAGACTGATTATATACTGACGAGTTTGACAACTGCTGAGCGAATAGGGAAAAACAAACTCCATCTCTCCGTTACAATCAATGCTAGCTTTGACCTCTCTGCCTTACACACATACATTGTGCTTTGACTAATAGAGCAATACACAGTTTCATATAAATACAAATCTGTCTTATAGATGTACATTCACTTTAATTTCTCAATATAGACCAATTTACATGTTTTATAAAATAGGCTTCTCAGAATATATGAAGCTACTTTCTCCACTACAAGATTACACAACCAACATCATTTAAGAACCAGTGCTTTTCTAATCTTTGCTGCAAAAACCGACATTTTCTGGGCAGACATCGCACACAAGAGTTAGAATTTGATCCGTACACAGGTACTAAGTTTACTCTACAAACACGTTTCATACGTATGGCTTTTCACTATGCTGGCTCCCACTGTGAGGAGATCCTTTACACGTCACACTGGATTAATTGGACATGTGTTAATTTATTTGTTATTGCATCTTTCTGAATGGATTGTCTGTTGATCGCTTTTAGGCAATATTCACAGTGCCAAAAAAGCATTTAAAGTCCATCTACAGGATATTCTGGATTTGACTTCAGTGGCACAGGACATAAATCCCCATATTGAGAAAGAAAATATAGTTATGCCTTGTCTTCATGAGATTTCAAGCAAGAGATAAGAGTGTGTGTGTGTGCGCGTGGGGGGGAGGGGGTCCTTAAATCTCTCACCGTCCCAAATCCAAGGCACTGCTTTAACTGTAAACATGGCAGATTGATAAAAGAAATTATGATTTGACTATAAAAAGCATAAGTGCCAGAGCTCCTGGTGGATTGTAATTGTGACATCTGAAATGTAAGTCATGGCACATGACAGATATTCAAGAATAAAAACACATTCGATAAAAAGGGGAACACAACTTTTATACAGTACAATATACTCTATTTTAATGGCTTACATGCACACCAAGTATCTGCTAAAGATATATTTGTAAATGTGTGTTTACTGAAGTGAAAGTGCTTTCCATGCCCATTTACGGTTTGTTTTATAGTCTCATCATAAAATTAACGATCTATTCATATACTCTTTGATTAAACTCTCTGCCCTAAACATATACTGCATTCTTAATAGCTTTCCTTTTGTCTTTATGAAATACATCTTCTCAGCAACTTTTAGCAGACTACCCCATTGATCACTAGCCAATATTCCTTTCATAATAACCAAAAGCTTTTTATACTGACAGTTTTGCACAAAGAAATACAGTTGCGCTCTTTTAAGAAGAACATGGCAGCTTCTATTTGTAAGCATGTGAACTAACAACTCCATGCTGATAAGACGCATGATCTGAGTGACGAAAGATAAAACCACCTTGACTTTAAAAATGTCCACCTGTTGGTGTTGGAACACTGAAGCACTAAACAAAAAGCTTGATTCATGTGTTGACCTACCCATTGCTGGCTGATAATACCCACCCACCCCCACCCTATAGTCAAGATCTATAGAAAATGCCAAGCAGCTACCAAGTCAGCTGGCTTTTTGAATGTATATTGCAGAAAGGAACATTGGTTGGTGATCTGTAGGAAGAGGAAAATCTTTATAGTTGCCATGTAAGCAATATTCCATTTGGCCTTGATTTATACCCCCCTTGCAGAATATGCTGTGAACTTTGGCTGAGTGTATAGATAAAAATATATTAAGTCATATATTAAGTCTCATGTGGTTCAGCCATCCTCTCCAAAGTGCCTGATGAGATGGAGTCCTCTGTGGTATTGCAGAGCCGCCCTACATTAAATCTTTCCACTGGCCTAAGACAATTTATGAACTGTACCACACTAAGACCTATTCTACTGCAATCCCCTGAACAAACACTCACAGAAAAGAGCCACACTAACAAAATAGTCTAAGAACTGAAATATAATACAGCAGAGTAGATCACTGTGGTAGTAGGGTGAAAGAACCACGAAAATGATCTCCCTTAATCACTGTAATCTCAGTGACACCCCCTTTCAGGTTTCTCCAATGTGCCAAAAATCTCGTCCCCTCTCTCCCAAAGGTGTCATTGTACTCCTTAACACTACCACCTAAATATACAAACCCCCCACCTCTTCAAACAAAGACTCCACAGAATAGCATATATTGCAATATAATGGCAATATAATTACAGTAAAATTAAGAATACCAGTAGGCTAATACCAATGCAGAAGCACTACATATAAATAACTTTTTTTGTATTTTGTAAATCTATGAAAACAGAAAAGTTTAGATACAAGCCTGATGAGTCAAATAATAAATTCACCTAAACCATAGAAGAAGAAAAAAGGCAAAACAGGAAATTTCACATTACTGATTCTGAGTACTGCACATTTACGAGACTTCGGATTGTTTTTTTTGTCATTTACTAATTTTTAAACTGAAATCTATTTTTGATTTTCAAGCATTCAAGGCTTACTTGCTGTGATTAAGAGTTGCAACAGCATTTGCCATTCAGGTTGGAAAAAGTTAGTAAATGCCGGACTTCAGGTTACTGTCTACTATACATAAACTAAAAAATACTTCAACAAGCTACTTTGTCCTGACTTTAATGTCCCTTTGTAATATTTTTTTTGTAGTACATCCTTCCTTTAAGCCTCCCTGAAATTGTGGGTGCTCCAAAACATTGGGGGTTGACAAGCCACTGCAGATAGGCGTTCCAGCATTTTATTATTTGACGTCCATGTGTGCCGGTGGCAACACACCAAATGGAGGCTATATTAGAGGCCTGCAAATGATTCAGATCTAAATGTAAGGTGCTACCTATTTACAGCTTCATTTCATCATACAGTATTGGTGAATAATGCCTTCTTCAAAACGTTCTGTAGAACCACCCAGGAATGTGTTTTTTTTAAAACATACTTTACAATTAGGAACTAATCATTTACGACTGAACACAGGTCCACCAAGTAAAGGAAATCAAGACAAAAATATTTACAGTACAAATCAATACACTGTAGATGGTATTAACATTTGAATCCAGAGATAATGTTATCACGGAGCCTCTGTAGAAATTATGGAGTGTACATGTAAGCTGGAATGGATTGAAAGATAGTGTGTGTGTGTGTGTGTGTGTGTGTGTGTGTGTGTGTGTGTGTGTGTGTGTGTGTATGTATGTATGCATGGTGCGTGACTGAGTGAGAGCAAGCTGGAGAGAAGTGTTGACATTTGTGTGCATGTGTTTGAGAGAATTTCAGATGCACTTGCTTCTCTGAACCCTGCTGGGTTCCACACACTGACCAGAGCAGCTGTTCCTTCACCAATTCATGATGCAGTTTCTGTTCAACGTCATGAAGTACACCTGGCTGCTGCCTCCAGACCGCACTGATGCAAAGAACACCTGATGAACAGCACAGACACAAAAGGACATGCGTGTCTTCAAACAAAACAGCTACTATTAGTGACCTTACTGTCCTACACTTTAAGCATTTGCAGCTTTCTCACCTTATCATTTCTCTCACAAAGAAACTTCAGCCTCTGAGCTCTTTTGTGCATGAAGACGCCATCCAGATGGCCAGTCTCCACAGAACGGATCTCGATGGCCTTTTCTCCCCATCCCATGATCTGGTTTGAGCAGATATGAGCTGCAAAGGAAACATTTACGGTTTGTACAGAGGATACTTCCACTTTTAAAGAAATGTCAGTTTAAGTTAGTTTTTGGATTTAACCCGCACCAACAGAGGTGGGCATCTCGCCCCACTGCAGGACCACGTCCTTGATGATGCGTCCATAGGTGTTGACATAGACGCCCTCATCTTCGTAGCACAGCAGCATCTCCATGCCGTCTGAGCTGGGCAGGAAGACAATGGCGTGCGGCATCACATGGCTCTGGATCTGTTTGGCATGAAAACAGAAGGAATGAGCTCCTGTAGGTTTCACCTCTCCCAAAACACTGCTGTCTGACAGCTGTACAACTCACATGAACTGGGATATAAATATCATAGTTGTTTCCAGAGTCCACGTCGATGGCATGGAAGCCAGCACAAGAACCGTAGATCACCTTCAACCTCTGTCCCTCCTCCACAGTTAGGTCGACCAGGACAGGCCTGTGTGGCAGGTCTGCAAAAGACTGGTTAAAAAGGAGTGGAGGGGGTTTGGGAGCAGTGAGTGAGAGAGAAGATAATCAACTTGAATGCTCTTCTGGTTGACCGACCTTGCATAACTAATCCAGTTTATAGAAAAGGGGGAGACTTACCTTGAAGGCCATGAATTTGTGATAAGGTTTGGGCGCCCAAGCATAGACTTCCACCGCATTCTTCAAAGCAATCACCAGAAACTTTATCCTCTCGTATTTCACTAGATAGAACAACCACAAGGCCATCTGACATCAGATACATGTAATCAATAATTCACTGTGCCAAATGCATTTATGAGAACTTCTCCAGAGTGGAATAGACAGCAGTGATAAAACAGCCATCATCTGTCACTCACCCACTTTGTAGTGCACGCAGCCCTCCATCTCCCCCACAGTGGTCCAGCCCTGCTTCTTCTCCACCTCAGGGTCATTGTGGAGGATCTTGTTCCTCAGCCAGGCCAGGTAGTAGACACGCACCTTGTTTTTCTTGCCTTAATAGACACCGTGAGATATCACTTACAAAAGGAGACTAATATCAGTAATGATTTAAATGCATTTAAAGTGAGGTTTGAATCCTATTTTGACCTTAAGATTTGCGAACTATACACAGAAGAGCTGGGAGAACTAAAATTAATTGAATATGAAACTAGATATAGCTTGGGATTTTGGTTCTCATAATTTCGTAACATGTACTTTAAATTGTCTTTCCTAAGCGGGAACTTGCAAGGGCCCCCTTAATGCTGCATGCAGCTTTAATTTAAATTATCTGCTTTACTGTCATACAATTCTAAACTTGCATTTTAGCTGTGCAAACATGTTGACAGCATTTTCTGCGTATTATTAATACTATTAATTGTTATATGAATGTTATGTGTTAATATCTGATTAAAGCATCATAAATAATCAAAAAAATATCAAATTATTAATTCAGTTTATTTTAAAACATATTGGTATTTCCAATACTTGCTATTTGTTAAATAAATATTGTGATACTAGCATTTGTCAATACCTCCAGGCCATAATGCACAGAAATAAAAGCTTTCCTGCAAGGCAAAATAATCACTCTGAAGGCATTAGCACAATTTGCCATCTAGTGTTTGGCATCCCATTAAAGACGGTAGTCTTATGCCAAAAGTACAGACAGCTTTAACCAACTGCAGTGAGAGCAGAATGGTGATGAGGAGCAGTAATGACCTGATATGGTGATGAGCAGATTGAGGCCCTCCAGGACGTCCATCTGTTGGAACCTGCGGGAGTTGATGAGGGGGTAAACCTTGCCCTGACCACTACGGTCCAGCAGCTTCAGACCGTTCTCTGTGCCCACCAACAGGTTAACACCTGGGGACACACACATGCACAAATTAACATGATTGTAATGATTGCCTTTCTAGTCACAGCTCAAAGTATTGCCGTGTGCTCAAAGTACAGCACACGGCAAATATAAGATAACTTTTTTCCCCCCCAAGAAGTAATCACATCGGCAAAAGATGATGCTCATGGAAAACCGCTTGTAAAAAGAGGATGTAAGAGCTAACATTTTTATTTACAAGTTATTGATGACACACTATGGGGATACTGTTGTTGTGTAATTGTGCTAATGTCGTGCCGCTTCCTGTGGCTCTGCACGGCTTACTGAGAAAGCGTATTTGTTGCTAAAGCTGTCTGTATGGTGTCTTGTTGACTTCTGTCTGTATAGTTTAACTTGTACTAATGTCTTGCTGTTTCCTGTTGCTCTGGTCTAAAATCATCTGGCCAAAGGAGTACAGTTGAAAATTAGCCGACTGGCTAACACTGGCACATTTACAGAAATGTTAATGTTTTTAGTCTGTTACCTCCAGAGATAATCATATTTTGAGTAATAACTTAGTTTCAGGGATCTAATGTTGCTTGGTGTTTAATCTTTCTTTAAGTATTGACTCTGTTCTCACCCCAGAGTGCAGCACACAGGATCTCAGAGTTGAACCTCTTCTTGTACTTGCGGATCTCAGGTGTGTCATTGGGGGGGCGCGTGTTTGTGGGATTGACATTCACCATGGATCCTTTCCTCACCTCCATCTTCAGCTGCTCAAACCTCAAGCCTAAACAGGGAGGCCGCAATGGAAATGGTTTAATCGAGGAAGGAAAACGCAAACAGTGGTACAAGGGTTGAAACTAGACACATACCTCCCATTCAGTTTGTAAGGAATTGTAAAAGAAAATATTCTCTCAAAAAAAAAAAAAAAAAAATACTCAGCACTATTTCATTTTCTAAAGTATTTCACTGCACAAGACATGATGTCAAAGGTTAAGGAAGTAAATACTAAGGTAGTGTAAGATTCCAGAATCTCCAAGCAGATGTTGCAGCAAGTTTGAAAAGCTCCAGACTCACCACTGACAGACATGTTATCCCCTGTACCTCCTGGTGTCTGGTACATGCCCAGATCCACAAAGGTGGTGAAGGAGGATTTGCCAGATGCTTTCACCAAACCCCTGGACTGATACTGGTGGAGCAGAAAGGGTGTATGAGTTGTACAGTGTTGTTTAAGTCAACATCATGACACAATGTTAAAAACTGATATTTCCTGTGCCTATGTGGCATTAAAACTGCAGTTTAAAGACCTACATTTATTTTAGATGGTCAATTAACAGGCTGGACTGATTGTCATGAAATTCAATGTGTTATGGGTGGACTTCATGGCTGGAATGACGGCAGAAAGGGAACACAAAACAATAAATCAGGAATTTAGGACTGATATATTTAGCACCTGTATAACCTACATCATAAACAGAGTCCTTCCCAGGGGAGGAGTGAGTGGCTGAATCAGTGGGGGAGTGGGAGGGCTGCACCACATCTGGCAAGTTAGTGTATCCATTATGGCTCCGCTTCTCTGGGGTCTTTCAGGTAAAAGAGAAACACAAACAGACACGCACAATGACAGATTTGGATCAAGGCTAATCTGCTGCTCCAATTACCAGGATGTGAACCGTTATGGTTAACACACCAAAGTAATCACAAGAAGAAACATTCGTGACCAACTTGCTTTAGAAAGTCAAGTTCCTGTTTCTAACACTGGGAGAACCAGCCATTAATGTTTATTTTATGTTGATGTGCCACGTACATGCAATGGAAAAACAAAAACAACCTTTGTCTAGAGTTCTCCGCTGCTTTCTGTCACCGTCATCTAAATAGTTATCAGACCAGTTCAGCCTTTAGCTGCTGTCCACAACCAAAAGTCATTTTCTGGTTTTGGTTGAACAAGAGTTGGAATGATTTACTGCCACATTAGAGAAACAAAAAATACAGTATACTTTATGAATGACAATGAGAATCTAAAACACTAGTTTTAGACTATGACTATGAAAAGACTTGAGAAGATCTATCTGCACAGCTTATAAATCTTCAGAACAAAAGTATGGAAAGTGAAAGGGCCATTTATTACACATTTGTAGTTTTTGCATACTAATCTCACACACACACACACACACACACACACACACACACTTCAAGAAATCCATGAATTTCCTTAAGATAATCTACACCTATTTTGTCTCAGTTACAGCCACCTCTTTCACATACTCATGGGTAAATGAGAAGAATCTCATTTGCACAGTGGTATGAAACATGACCTGAAGATGATATAAATTGTCTAGTGGGTATCACATGTAGGGCTGCCACTGTTCTCATGTGATGCAGTGGAATTTTTGTGCTGTCAGTGAGACGCCATTAAAGACTTTCTTTAAAAACAGAAATATTTATGTTAAGTAGTAATCAGAATCCTCTGTATGATGTTTGACATTTCAGTTATAACTTCAGTTAAGTTAATAACTCCAAATCTTTCCCTGACATTCAGGTATGTCACTGTAGCTTGGCACAAAAATATATGACGCTTCTTGCATATTAAAATGCATAAATACACAAAACTATTGCACTTCAGTGAAGATGACACTTCCCACATTCAGCCCATCAGGATCCACCTGCAAGATGTGTGCTGTCTTTTACCGAATCATATTGCTGTCTCTCCAAAAATTTCAAAGATCTTTGCCAACTTAACATAGGGTGGCATAAACACAATAAAAAATAAATATTCAGTTGCAGCATTATTGAAAATGTGCATTAACTGGCTCACAAAAGTTCTTATGGTGAACTTTGTGCTGATCCTGCGAGCATCCCAGCAGCATTACTTTTCCGAAAAATTACCAACAGACGTGCAATATTGAAGCTGATAGCAAACTTGGCACTGTAATGTACCTGTGCTCCTATTTGATTAATTTATTCCCAAGTGGTTTTATTACAGTGGTGCAAAGCATTCATTCTAACAAAAGGTGCTCTTCAGTTAGAGCTGGGCGATATGGGAAAAAAAAAAAATAAAAAAAAAAATCTAATATCACGATATATTTTGACCAAATACATCAATGTTGATATTGTGGCGATATTGTAGGGTTGACTATTGGTGCTTTCACAAAATATTAACACAATTAGAGATTTGATAAATAATCACCAATAATGTGGACACAATGATTAATTGGATAAAGGCAAATAAGAGAACATAGAAAGTTACATTACTTTACTGTAGTTTAGCCTTTAAAACAAGGAAGAGACAACACTTGTGTCATATGGAGGTTTTTGGAAAATGGCTTCACATAATATTCTTCATTTGGTCAGGCAAGTTTGGAAAAAAACCACTAAAAGACAAAAGCGGACCCGGTGCCCCTGTCAGGCAGCTTTGCGTCTTTGACGTGTACTTGATTTTCCAGCAAGTCACAATGCATTTTAAGCATTATTCTGTACACAGATGACTCACCCTCTGCACCAGCATGGTCTGATCACCATAGCCCCCAGCTTGCTCTGTCTCTCCCCCCTCGCCCTCGTCTTCATGAACCACCATTGTGTTGACTGAATCAGTGTCTGCGTCCCTGTGACTGAAATCAATAGAAGAATAGAAGTCAAGGATGGCATAACACCTTAAGTCTGATAATGGGAAAGAGTGAAAAGAGAGAGTTTTACAGTAAGTATTGAATACTTAATGCAAAAGTTAATTTGACAAATCAAAACCGTTAATGCTCTCTATTTGTGCGTGTTAGTGTTACCGATCTGTGGGGCTTTCTTCTTCCTCTGCTCCTTCACCACTCTCACTTTCCTCGCTACTCTCGCTGCTCTCCGAAGAGGAGGAGTAATCATTGGCCTTGACTGGGGGCCTTGGCTGCTCCTCAGCACGCTCCTTGGCAAAAAGGCCATGGTCCTGCGCACACGCACACACAGAATGTTTTAAACATAATCTCAACTATCAAAGACAGTAATGCAACTAGAGCTGGGCAATATATCAATATCATGATATGAGACTAGATATTGTCTTAGATTTAGGATATTGTAATATGGTTTTAAAGGCTGCATTACAGCAAACTGATGTCATTTTCTGTTCTATTATTTGCCTTTACCCACTTAGTTAACACTACAATATCATTGCGGTATATATTATATTATATATTTGGTCAAAAATATCATGATATTTGATTTTCTTCATATCGCCCAGCCCAAAATGCAACAGTAATATATACGATGCTAATATGAAAGATAATCCAACACAAGTCAGGGTGAGGGTTTGTCAGAAAGATGGGCTCAGAAAGAGAAAGGGGTGGGAGAGAAAAAAAAAATAAATAAATAAATAAAAAAATCGATTTAACACTATTGATACACAGACGCCAAGTATTTGCCTAGTATATGTGTTGGTCAGTTTGTCTGCTTGACAATCCCATTTTGCAGCAATAAAATTGAAGTGAGATGAACAAACACAATCATTTATCTTTTTAGATAAAACAGATGTTGACAAAGTTTCCTTTTGGGGACATTATTTGAAATGGGGACATAATTTGAAGTTGTAATAAATGTAATAAATTGCAATATAGTTTAGAATATTGCACACATCTTTAAAATCACCATAATAGGGTTAGTTAATCGTGATGATATCGTATGGTAAGGCCTCTGGTGAATATCACTCCTAAAAAGAGTAAGAGTAAGTCCTGATTCAAAACTGTCAATAGAGTGTAGGATGTCCCCATAGCAACAGAAAAAGGCATTTAAAAATGCCATTATGTTAAGAGTGGAATTTCATTCAAATACAAAACATGATTTACCCAATAAATGAAAAAGGAGTGGAGCATGCAAGTCATTCTTTATGAACATGTGCTACAGCCAGTGAATGAAGATGCAAACTCATGCATGAACACTGAGCATTGCATAACACACAAAAGACAGTGATACTAACCTCCCCTATAGCTCTTTTGTAACTCTGCACAAATTGTGGTAAAGTCAATAAACCGGGTTAGAGAAGAGGAGAAACATGAAGGGAAACAGCAACAGTGTAGCGCATGTACAGGAAAGGTATGTGAGGAGAAAACTTTGATTTAGTAAAACTATTTGTCAGTTTACAGAACAGGTGTGTTTGAGATCGAACAGAGCCTATGTACATTGCGTGCTTAAGTGCATTAAGTGCTTTTTATTTTACAATACAATATGTGTTACATGCAATCATATAGTAAGTTTAAGACTAGTTTTATAAGTAGGGGATACTGGAGAGAAAGCAAATGCGATGCCTGTTTGAAAAAAAACTTACAGCAGGGCGCCCAGGGCGGGAGGAGGTGCGAGACTCCCCTGTTTTATGACGGCTATCATGGGAGAGAATGGGCGAATCCATTTTGGAGGAACCTGCAAATAATGTTGTAAGGTGTAGTTATAATTCTGAAATGCAAAGATAGTCTGCAGAAAAATAGCATTGGGGAGGCAGGGACTCACTGAGGATGCGATGCCTCTCTAGAGAGCCCGTCTGGGGAAGATTGGATAGGATGCTCATACAGTCTCCTCTCTCCCAGCGATCATTGCGGCTGAGATCTGGATTGCTGCCATGAGGATACATTGAGGATACAAATCAGTTATCTAAAGTATATCTTCCACCATTGAGCAGGCACTAATTTAAGTAAATATGTGATAAATCATTTGGCTGTCCTCAGTACCTGGCCCGTACTGGATGCCTTATGCCAGAGGTCAGGTTGGTGTTGAGAGCTGTGGCAATAGACGCTGTCCTCTGGGGAATCTGGGGACAGAAACATCACAGTCTTACATAACCAGTAATTCAACAAAACAGTAATTAAGAAAGTGACTAAACATGTTTTTGTTTGTCATGCTTTTACCACCCTTAATAAAAACAGTAATTTCCTAAAAAGATAGGCCCGTCGTCAGGTAGCCCAAGCAAACCTCAATGCACATTTAAAATCGCATAAACTACATTTAAAAAAAAGGTATTCACATAAAGCTCATCCTCAACTGATTAAGAGTTTATCCTCAACTGGTTAAGAGTTTTCCTGAGAAGTAAGCAGTGAGTACAGGGTGGGACCTTAACCACCACCAAAGGCAGGGCAAAGCAGTGGATGGAAAAACTGTTAGATTCACCAGCTACTGTACTGTGTAAGGTAAACAGAGTTTTTTTCCTAAATTTCCTAAAGTTTTTATTTCCTAAAACAGAGACCTTTCATGGTCAGTTTACCAACTGTAGTTCAGCTAATATTTGTGTGTAGATATGGGAGTCTTGTTGAAAAAGAAATGCAAACTGGGGTTTTGTTTTGGGTTCATGCACTTACTGGGTTTGTGCACTTACTGCTGAGTCATAACCAGCCACTAGATCTCACCTTGGGTGGGAGTTCCACATCTGGCAGGCGGATCCAGGGGCCGCGATCCTCTCCAATTTGGTGTGCCAGTGGTGCCGGGGTTTCAGAAGTGGGGTCAGAGTTTTGACGCACCAGCTCTCTAGAGTGGATGGGGCGGGGTGTGGGGGTAAGGGAGGGATCCTGGGTGGGGAATGCAGACATGGTCTTAGTGGGCTGGTCACAGAGGGACTGGGAACGAGGGACAGGGGCAGCATAAGGCTTCAATGGAACCAAGTGAGCCATCTGGAACTGCAGAGGACAGAAGCAGCAGCAGCACACCAGGAGGGAGGAGCAGCAGCGCGGAAGGAAGAGTGCGCAAGACGGCAGGCCAAGGTGGAGAAGAATGCAAAGTTGTGTTTGTATTCCAAGGAGATTTGTTTAACATGTAGTGATCACAGATGTGTGGAGATTGAAACGAGGGAAAAAGAGAAAAAGAAAGAGTAAATAAGGTTGAATAGACAATGAAGGGTGAAGCAGCTAAAGAATTAAGGGCAGAAAAGCATAATCATTTGTATCTTGCATTGTTTTTTTCTAGGAGGTTATAATAAACAGAATGTTAAACATTTTAAAAACACCCACCTTTCCCTGCCCCCCTTGGGGTTCAACGGGCCTCTGCATTGGTGGGGTCTGAGCAGACTGGGCCCCCCCTGATTGGCTGATTGAGTCAGAGCGCAACTGGATGGCAGTGTCAGAGACAGTGGTGCAGATTTTGGGTGAGCCCTGTCTGTTGAGCTTACTTCGCTCCTCCACCTAAAAATAAGGATGGCAAGGAAAGAAGGATGTCCTTCGTAGGTCAATGTACAGTAGTTTGACTGTGGTGTGTAATGCTTCTAAAGTAGTTAACATTGCTACCTCACGGGCCCATGAAGGTTTGTTGTTGGGCTCCAGGTTTTTGTTATAGTGGTAGAGCTGGGGCTTCTTTTCTTGCTGCTGTTGTTGCAAAGACACCAGGTAGGCATGCTCCTGCTGCAGCTGCCTCTGCAGTCGCTCGGACTGACGCTGTTCCTCCAGCTGCTTGCGCTTATACTCCTGAGCAAAAAACACACTGCAGTCAAGCCATTGATTGCCTCAGACTGATTTCATTCACTGAGATATACATATTTTGAGCAGAATATCATCTCAAAGTGTGTACTACTATTTTTAGTACAGCAGTCAATTACAAACCCACATCAAAAGAATATTGATTGTGTCTTTAGCTTAACCTGTGCTGTATAGTAAACAGAGTGAGTCAGTTGACTTATTGGTTTTTCATTGGGAGTTGTTGGCACAGGTCTCCCAGCCTTTTGATGGTCACCGCATTCATAAGAAAGCAAGAAATAACAGAAAAAGACAGAGAGAAAAGAGACTGTGGATACAAACAAGCCACTGTGGTGTTCATCCACAGTGAGAAAACCCAGCCTGGCACCTGGTGAGCATGCCTCACCCAGGTGCTTCCCTGTGTGGGAGGTGACTTTTAAGTAGCCCGAGGATACAAAAGAGGGATTACAGTATATCTCACAGTATAGGTCTCAGAAGGACCTTAGCTAACTTCCTGAGGAAAAGGACATCTAGGCTGCTCTTCCTACCCTGCTGCCACCCTGACACAGATACAGTAAATGTGCAACATGGATATGTATTTTCTTTTTAAGGAGGAATCCTCCACACAGTTTTGATTCTCAATTTGCTTGCAATGCATTTCAGATCATAGAATGCTGATAGTCCTTTCTGAAGGATAATATAGCCGACGGCTTAATAAAACAAAGACAAGACCTAATTACATATCTAATGGTAGCCTAATTGTCTTCAAATTAACTAAATCCCCAATAAAGAATAGCAGGAGAAAAGGTCAGAATATAGATTTAGAACACCTTTGATTAAGCAATGAATTATGGCTGACTTCACAGTTCCTGCAGCGTCCATCAAAGCCGTAGAGCAGTTCCTCTGTATTTATGCCTTTTGTATTAGATTTTTAGAACTGATGTAGTACTTTTTGATTCACATTTTCCCTGTTACCATCTTTATTACATTTAATGAAAGGCATGACGGAGAGGCCATTACTGTGAAACAGCTGCAGGAAATGTTAAATTGGCATTTTCACAGTTGATTAAAATAACAGGAAAGGAATGGGATTCATTACAGGTACTTTTGTAATGACTGTTTATGGAAAAACTTTTTTTGGGGGGCCAGTATATGTCACGTGATCCTACAATGCAAACTATGGCCACTATGCCAGAAATGCCTGCAGTTTACCAGCAATGTTCCTGGGGGTGTGCTTTCCTTGAACATGGCACTGAACTCTAAAAACTACTTCAGGGCCACTGTCCTGTGGCTAACCCTGTGCTCTGGTCCCTATGAAGCTATTCATATACACAGGAATTAAGTGTATGTGTGACCTAGGAATGATATGTGAAAAAAAACAAGAACAAAGAGCTAACACTATAGCTCAATCCAAATAACAGCAACTCCAATGCTCCACAGGAACTACCTAAAACAAAGATATCAGGAGTGTGCCAAGTCTTCCCTTCAGTGTAAGCAAGATACAATTGAATTAATAAACAGCCCAATACATCTGCCCTCAGAATCTAGGTCAGTGCATGCCTTTTTAAGACATGCAGTAGTTTGGAAGCTACATCCATACTCTGCAACATGTAGCGTGTCTACATCAAGGTGCCGCACATCTAGAACAAAAAAAACTGCTTATTTTTTTACAAATACAGATAGAGCTTGTAGAACACGGATCATAAAAGTATTCAGCTGCAGTTTACTCCACCTGAAAGCATCGGCCCCAAACACAAGCAGACAGTGCAGTGTTTGTTTTGGCAAAACACTGCAACACTGTTTTTTCTTGTCCGATTTGAGGGACTAAGAGAGAAAGAGTGTCATATGCTTTACAAATTATAAAGCTCCCTGAGGCAATGTGTGATATTAACAAATGGGAAAAAAAAATTAAAAATTGACCTGACAAAGTAGAAACAAGCCATATTATTGTGAGGGCACATTGTATATTTTTTAGTGCCAATGATTTAGTTTAGTTTTGGTTTAGTTTTTTAAAAAAAAAAAACTTATTGATCGGCACTGAAAAATACTTACTGATGAGGTATTGTAACCAAAATGACATGGAAACCTCTGCAGTCAAAGCAAGAAATGATAAGTAGTGAGGACTAGTTACCATAAGCAGCGCTTGCTCCTGAAGCAACTGCTGCTGGAGGATTTCTAATTGCCGCTGCTCTTCTTCTAACTTATGTCTGATAAACTCCTGAAGAAAGGTAAGGAGGCAGGAAGGACAGGCATTGAGGTGGGAAAAGAGAAAGGAAAGTTTAATGGGGGAGGGGTAGAAGATAGAGGCAACAGTTATGTAACGCAATTCCAATACACAACAACCTGTGCCAAAACTTAATTTTAACATGCACCGTCCCTGTTTAGAAGTTGTAAGACATAAATATTACCATTACAAGATAACATCACTGTTTCGGACTACATAGAGATTGTGATAAATTAGATTAGATTAGATTAGGAATTATTAAAATATTTAGCAGTACATTGTGATAGCTGTAAGATACCATACACACATAAAATCAGTATTTGGCACTACAGAGTGTTGATGCTATGATGCCAGACTCTTGTGTTACTGACAGTAGACGGGAAACAGAGCATAAGAGATGCAGAGAGCTCACCCACAGAAAACTCATCTCTGAATAAATACACTAATTTAGACCCTTGCTGCTATGGCAACCTACTCATGGAATTTCACCACCAGAGCAACTTGCACAGTGTTGCTGGTGGACACACCCACACTTCACACTGATTGGCTGATTGCAGCCCCATATCTCCTGTAGTTGGTTACCTGCTCCCTCTCAGCCAACCTTCTATCTTCCTCCCGTCTCATATCGTCTATTCTCCGATGGGGACCTTTATCTTGCTGCCTCACCATCTCTCGCTCTTTCCTCTGTTGCTGGGAGAGAAGGGTGACAGGAAAAAGAGAAATGAGCAGAGAGGCTATGTTTGCACAGGGGAATTTATAATGGATAAGCACACCCTCCCTTTTTTGTGCAAAGAGCTTGGAAAAAAGAAATAAAGGGGAGCATGAATGCAGGACAGAGCTCTCTCTCTCTCTCTCTCTCTCTCTTAAAGGGACATTAAAACAACAAGGTTTGTCATTTGTGGTGAAATGACACAAAGCACATAAAGGTCTTGTCCAACCAATTGTTGTTGGCCCTTTACAGTTGAACAGAGTAGCCAGAGAAGATAGAGGGGGAGGTGGTGCTATAATTGGCGAGTTCAATCTCACTGCATTAAAAATATTTTACCAATACATTTATATTAATTAGCAATAGCAATATTGGTGTAATAAAGTGTGCCTTCTTCAATTCCCACACTCCTCAAAACACTCCCACCAATAAGCCGAGACACGTAGGGATGTCTTTCAAAATATTCAGCAACGTACAAAACCTTAACTTCAATGTCTAAAAGTGTATGTTTTTTATGCATGTTGTGTCAACTGCTACAACTTCCAACTAATACTTGTACAGTGCAAACATTTTAATCCCCAAAGTCAGTAGTAATCTGTATTTTTCCATACAGTGGTGTGTAAACACTGTTAACAGCATGTACAAAACAGCATTTAGAGTAAAAGATTGTTTTAGATAGAAACTTTGTAAAAGATACAATAAAATATATATATATATATATATATATATATATATATATATATATATATATATATATATATATATATATATATATATATATATATATATATATATATATAAAAAAAGGTAAAGCTGATTATATTTCACTCTTGATCCACATCTGGGATGGCCAACAACACATTTCTGCATGTACTTTTTAACTGTGACTGTAATGCAGTCTGGGGTTTTCCTTTTAGCTTCACTACAGCTTGCTTGTTATCTAGCCTGAGTAAATTATTTAACCTTGCAGCCATAAAATATGGATTGTAAAAAAAATAGCATACATATAGTTTCTATGTATTATATTAGTCAAATTAACACAGGCAGATTGTAGGTCTTAATGTAACAAAAGTCTGAATCCTGAGCCACTTACACAGCTCACTAATTCCCATTCTTCTTATAGTTGAAATGACCTTTTCACAGTTTCCATGCGTTTTACAAACTTCATAGTCACAAAACGGCTCACTCTAGGCTACAAAATCATCTCACTTGGGGCCAATGTTTGCAGAATAAATAATTCATACTTGTGTTGCAAGGAGCTGGACTTCCCTTCAAACAAACAATCTCACTGACTCTATTCCCCACTGTTTACCTACTTATTCAACTATAAATGTTAGTGAACAACGTGTTGAAAAAGGTACTGTTGTAACCAGAGCTTTTGTTCAGTCCTTGCAACTAGTTATTTAGTCATGGAGGATTTGTGCAAAGGCCTTATTTCCCCAATTTAAATATCTAAACTATTCAAACATTGGTACGCACACGTATTTTATTATTTCCGTTCATAGATAGCTATACATTCAGTCTATACATAACAAAAGTGTAGTAGGCTTTGAATTAAAATGTTCTGCCAGTTGCATAATGCATTAGTATCATATACCTCTGCTAAATGTGCAGGATTCTAATCAATTACTAAATCCCTGACAACATTTGATACCTTTGTATTAGCATGAATCAACACCAGACCAAGAAAAATGCAGACCCTGATAAAAAGCTTTAAGTGAGATATGAACATTTGGGGTTAGTAGCTGACATTATGAATGCGTGCATCTAAACTACAGACACCCAGTGAATATGTTCTGTGTATCTAGCGAGATGATTCAACTTCAAAAAGATATATTGCTGAGACTTAACCTACTTTTTGTAAATGGAGTAACAATAGCGGTCTATTCACAGTTCACTTTTTAATCCTTTCTTGTGATATGCTTTTCTTTATCAGTTTTGAGATTATGCAGCATTTAATTTTGCAGGTACCAGACCCCATATTTCAGCATTGGGTGCAGTAATGCAATAATCTGGGACAATGTTGGAATGTTAAGTGTAAAAACTTTACAGTACCCATAAGACAGAAAGAAAGTTACGATAAAAACATGAAAAATATCTTAGACTTCCTTAAAAGAGTAGTTAGACATTTTGGGATGAAGACTTATTTGCTTTCGTTCCAAGGTTTGTATGAGGTTTTTGTATGAACAAATTGATACCAGTCTCATGCCTGTGTGTTAAGTATGAAGGTAGAGCCAGGAATAAATTAGCTTAGCATTAAGACTAGACTGCTTCCATGCTTCATATTTAGCAAACAGATAAGAGAGTAGCATCATTGTTTACATCCAACTATTGGACAGAAAGCTAGTTATTGTATTTCTCATAATGTTGACCAATTCTGTTAAAAAAGGTAGAAATTGATTATTACCTCTTCAAGTCGGCGACGCTGTTCCTTCTGCTCTTCTATGCGTTTCTGTCGATCATGCAACAGTTGCCTCTTGTGTTCCTCTGGGTCCCTACGCTGAGCAGCCAGTTGGGCCTGCTGCCTCTTGTGAGCCTCCGAGCGCTCTTTGTTCTCCTGCTGCAGACGCTGGAAGTCCCGCCTCAGGGTGGACTCACCGGGCACATTGAGGATTGAACTGATGACCAAGATTGAAGATATGAGGGAGAGGATTTTGCAGGACAATCATTCGCATAAAGAACACAAGTCATGGATTCATACTCAGGGACAGAGAATATAAATTGACATTACCTTGACTCTCGGTCATCTCCACGATTTTCGTCCTCTTCATCACTACCACTGTACTCATACTCTGTTTCTTCTAGAAGAACAAAATAGCATAAAGATAAGTGAAATAGTATAAAAAAAAATAAAAAAAAAAAAAAAAGGTACTCTAGGTTACATCCACTCAGGCTCTTTCCATCTCATTTGCTTACCTTTCTCTCCCCTTTTCTTGCGCGTACGGTCAATATGGTCTTTGAGCTGAATTCGGACCTGGCGCTCAGTGGGCTGGTCCCTAATGAAGGAGTGCTTGAGAAGCTGCTCTGTTGATGGTCGGCTGGTATAGGTCTTCACGAGACAGCCCTCTATAAAGTCAATGTATTTCTTGGACCTGGGAGGAATGGGGAGATTAGAGGATGATAAACTAGTGAGGGAGAGTGGGAGGGCGGGGAGGCATGGAACAGTTGGCAGTTTGGCGGTTATAGAAGAAAGATTCAAGTGGAAAAAGTTTCATCTTTAGCCACTTTGTCCAGTATTTTTTGGGTGTGTGATATTTTTCTAGGAATCTTCCTTTCTTACACAAGTGGGAACTAAAGTCCCTAAGGTTCACAGTTGATGCATGCAGTCTTGTGTAACAGTGAAAGAAATTCCAACATTGTGCACTGACCCATTTCGTTCTGCGGTGTCTTAACAAGAAATATTTGGTAGACAGGGGGCTCACTTTTTCTGAAACTGCAACTAAAGTGTGTGTACAACATGATCACTTTAAAATACAATTCCATGCTCTACGATAACTAAGCAATGAATACTACCTGAATGAAGTTGATAATGTTCAAACATGGTAGTCATTAAGCTCTTAAAATTGTGTCCTTCCCTCACGTATGCTTTTGTATTTGCATTGTTGTTAAACTTGACTGACAGCTGCTTTAGGATTGGAATTATAAAAACATTGTAAAAGAAACATTGCATTCTGAATGCAGTGGGACAAAAATAAACTCTACCAAGTGGGTCGATTAATGAGCAGCAGGAAGAGAAATAGGAGCAAATAAAACTGGGGTAGGAGAAAGAATATGGCAAATTAGTTTAAACCCCTTCTGCTTCTCGTATCATATTTGTCTCAATACTTGGACAAAGTATATGACCTCTCACACTTTGAAATCTGAGTGACACCTACCCAAAATGTCTTTCCCAATCTAGGGACAAATGCACCCAAAGTAACCTTAGGCTGCTTCGAGAAATCTGATTTTCTTGTAATTTTGCATCACTTCTTGTAGAAGCAACATTCTTTTTAATCAGTGCTGTTCTCATTAAGTGTGTTAATATGCACTTATCCTGGTTATTGTTGCCCTGCAATAACCTGCTTTCTTAAACATCAGTAAACAGAGGTTTTAAGATTGTAACGCACATTTGATATCATATGAAGGGAGCCTGCCAAGAGTCTAGGATATGAGATACATCAATAACACAGGAGGATGCTTAATAACTCACCATTTTTTTGATTTAAGTTTTGGAGGGGGATTCCTGGGAATCAGGAAGAGGGCTCTCATCGGGTGCATGTCACACAAGGCTAGAGAAATAAAAGAACATGGTCAGAGTTGTTGGGTATTATTAAATCCTCCTACCCATCCCATATGGTAAAAAGAAGGAAAATGGAACATTAGAATACAATTCATGTTAGACAGAATCATATCCTCCCACACCTGGTATCTTGTAAATAATACTAGCCACCATTACACGTATTCTTTGTATCCTCAAACATGGCTACAGCTGCTGTTATCCAATCTTTCCTGGTGCCTCCGGCTTATTGTTACATTGAATTTAAGAGCAAGGACTGTGAGTCATTGTGTTCCCAGCGTAGGTAGGTAGGTAGCTAAACCTTACTGGTTAGCTTTACACTTTCACAGTAAACAGGCTTTTGTAGTCTTCTGGACGGATATTTAATTTCAGCATTTTAAAGGCCACATTAAAACAGAAGGATCACAGCTATAACCATACTATAATGTATGTTTTATAGAACATTCATGTTTTACATGTATTATACATAGTAATTATGTTAAGGCAATATATATATATATATATATATATATATATATATATATATATATATATATATATATATATATATCTCTATCTATTCAGTAGCCTTGCATTGTTTATTTTAATTTAAAGGAAGGGATCACCACTGACAGGATGTTGGCAGTTCAACAAAACATAACGTAATACAGTCATAATGTCTTTAAAAAGAGAAATTAATGAATTAATAAACCTGTCTTCCATTATTTTCTGTTAATCATTTATTATTCATTCAAAAAGCCATCCTAATAAAAAAATCTAATCTAAAAGCAAGGGATATATTGCAACTGTATTAGTGGAAACATGCTTCAGTACTGAGATTGATAGAGTGAGTTAGTACAGACACACTGCATAATTTACAATGGTACATAAACGCCAACTTGACAGTTGGCCTGCATGCCTTATGTCATTCAGATAACCACAACATGGTCTGCAGGAGCTCTTTAGCCTTCATCAGTAATGCGGAAAAAAAGGCTTTCTGAACTTTAAAAAGTTTCTAAGTGCCTGTGGTAAAATTTATTTTGACCAAGAAAACTGGACTCCACTAACGTAAACTCCCCCACCAGACACGTTTTCTGAATATAAAAAGATATACTCCTTAAAATAATTATTTGCATCTGATGTTTCACACATAAACATGTTACATCTACTACCACTTCCTCATCAAAAAAATCTATAATAATTTAACACTGAAAAGTGTATGTACACCGGAAGCATTAAGTTCCCACTTTATATATTATTTTGTATATCAATTTATTCAATAGAGCTCAGTCCGTCCTCAACTCAACAATTAGCCACAGGTGGCTGTAAAAACCCATTCTGTAACAATGCAGCGCTCATAAAACATTTGCCCAATATTGCACGTTTTCTAAGTCTACTTTAGTGTTCAATGCAAATCTTAGTTAACCAATAAGAAAGGAGTATACTTTGATTCTTGCTGAAGGTTAGGGTTATAATAGTTGCATAATAACAACCACCAATTGGTCAAATGTCTACATGGCACGATAAGTTACTCATGTTGAGCCAGTGTTTAACGTGGAGTTTCTTTAGCACAGCTGCTTTTCATTTAGTTGCTACTCTTAAGAGAGATTTTCTTTGCTTCTTAGTCAGGTTTGACACCAAATCTCCAGGCAAACAGATCTCCCTGCTAAGCAGACCAGAGAGATCTGTGCAATCAGCCTCCACAGGCCAACTGCCAGCTCCAGACTACACTACTTTGATTACAGTGAGTCAGCTGTCCATCTGAACGCACAGACAACAAGACTACATATGCAAGAAAGACTCATTCATGAGGTCAGACAACGATGAATTATCTGTTTCTGAGTACTTGTAATATTACTTATGTTGTTGAGCTTTTATTTTTAGTTTACTGTTAATTTTTTGTCATCCTTGTTTTGTTTTTTTAAATTATTACATGTCCGAAATGAACTAAACAAGGTACAAAGAAATGCACAATTCAACCAAGAACAGGTCAAAAAGGACACTTACGAGGAGCTCCCTCTGCCATCTCAATGGCTGTGATCCCCAAGGACCAGATATCACTCTGCAAAATACACAGGGTACCAGGTGAGTCTCTACAGTATCTTTCATATGCTCTCACAGTAACACACAGACACACAGAAAACAGACACACACAGACAGACACACAGAAAACAGACACACACACACACACACACACACAGCTGTTACCCTGTAGTCATAGGTGGAGTCAGGGTTCTCATCACAGGCAATAACCTCAGGTGCCATCCAGTAAGGTGTGCCGATGAAGGTGTTCCTACGCCCAACAGTCCTGTCCAACTGAGCACTCACACCAAAATCAACTGAAGGTGGACAAAGGAATCAGAGAAGGAAAGGATGTGGGATGATAAGCATATTCCTACTTTTGCAATACATAAAAAGTACAACTTTCATACGGTCAACGTACCAAGTTTGACCTCTGCATTCTCTGTTAGCAGCACGTTCTGGCCCTTGATGTCTCTGTGGATAACTTTATGGGCGTGCAGGTGAGAAAGGCCCTGCACAGGGATAAAAAATAAAAATAAAGTCACAATTGGTCAGTGACCTGTGCTGCAGATTTGTTTTGACTAGTGTGACTGTGATTCCTCACCCTTAGGATCTCTCTGCAGATGTAAGCGATCCAGTCCTCCTTCAGAGAGCTGCCCTTAGTGTTTTTCACCAGGTCAGTCACCGATCCTGCCCCACAGAACTCCATCACCAGCTACATAAAGACACATGCAAACTTAGTGGGCACAATCACTGAGGCATACTGCTATGAAACCATCAGGCCAAGGGTACAAGGGTAGACAGACCCAAAGTTGGTCATCATGTCCTGGTGGACTCTTCTTGACAAAGGCACCGTAGTATGTGGCTATGTTGCGGTGGTGGCTGTATTTTTTCAGCATGTTGATTTCCGCTTTGATCTCCTCTTCCTCCTCCTCTGTAACATCCATCACCTTGATGGCGGCTAGCTGACCCGTCTTCACATGACGGCCCTGAAAAGTTGAATCATTGTTAACAATTGTCCGTAAAAATGAACCAGGGACTCCATGTTACTGAAACTATGGAATTTTGCCCATTAAGTGTGGTTAATTGCTTCATCACGTCTAACTAGATCCCTGTTCTTATTATACATTTACTTCTCCACAGTCTTATCTTTCTGTCACAGACACTTTAAAACTATTCAGACAGCTGAAAAACATACTGACGTAGCAGGAGGCTTAATGTGTTGTAATTTGAGAAATTAATGCACATAACACTTAAAGAGTAGGCACTGGAGTGGTATTTGTTGCCAGTTTAATAGCAACTCATCGCACAAGTGAATACTTAAATGTGTTGAATGCTTCAATCTACAAAGAGAGTCCTTAATCATTCAGATATAATTTAGGCATCATGTCTCACCTTGTATACCTGCCCATATGTCCCATTGCCGACGACCTCGACCAGCTCAAAGATTCCTGCTGGATCCTATTGGAGACATGGGCAGATTCAAATGTCATACAACATGCAGACAGAGAAGGGTCTCATCCAATATACAAGAAGCTCCAAAACCATTTCAATTAAATAAACTGCAATTAATTTTTTTGTTTTGTTTTAATTTAGGAGAAAAATCAAAAAGACTACACTAAGGCACATCTTTTTTTGTTCTAAGTAAGATGGGATGTGTGCTTTGTTCTTCTTTAAATCCTCTAAATTTACACTTCATTGCCTACACTAAGTGGAAGTTGTGTTTCCTGTTGTTACACTTAAAGGTGCTCTAAGCGATGTCACGCGTGTTTTAGGCTACAACATTTGTTGTCACATATAGCAAACATCTCCTCACTATCCACGAGCTGCCTGTCCCCAGAACACACTGTAAAGAAACGTGGTCTCTGTACACAGCCCAGGGTCTACAAACGGCAACAAAAACAAACTGTGTTCACTTGCACCACGAAGCATACACAAACAGTGTTCCAGCATTCCAGCCAATAACCGACAACAAGGATTTTGGAAGACAGAAGGGAGGAGGAAGCTAGTCTTGTTTTGTATGAAAATACTTCTAACGTCAACAATAAGTAACATCACCCAAAATTGCTTAGATCACCTTTAAGAGTCACCCTTAAATACAACACTAACAAAACCTACTAAACTGCATCTGTTCGAGTTACTGATGCAATCTGGCTTCATTTGTGTTAGCACAAAGGCTGAATTAAAACAAGTTTAAATACAAAACACAGTTGAGGACACAAAATAAAACCAGCCCTTCCTAATTGTTTTCCTGTCATTTTAATTTTATGCCTTAACAGAACAGTACTTTTATCTCACAAAAATGGCATACGGTTGCATTTAGATGTGTGTCTGTGCAACAGAGGCTCTGCCTTCCCTAAAGTGAGCATAGATTTATAGACTCATTCAGGAACACTGTCACATAAACACACAAACAAAAGCACAAGGGCCTCTGTAGAATAGAAACCATACATACAAACAACCCAAATGACTTCCACTGTGTACACTAAAGCAATTTAAATCCAATATTACCATTCCATATTTCCACACAAATCATCTGAACTCAATTTTCCTAGCCACCCACCCACCCACCCACATTCACTCACTGCCCACCCACAAGACTTAACATGGAGAAAACAGACAAGCAGATAAATATTGATACTAGATTAGATACAAAGACGGACGTGACATCCTGCCTTTTCCCAATTTCTTCATTTTAAGTTTCAATGCACTGAACACAGATTTCACTGACACTAATAATGAGTAGGTTAGTTTGACTTAATTATGCAACCCCCTCCCCCAAGAGACAATCATTCCATGCAATTTCAATATGGCTTTAAGAAGATGTGTGGGTGGTTAGACTGCTGCTTTGGGTTTAGAATATACAGTATGACCTAGCCTGCTTTTATCTGTTTCCTGTGATGGGTTTTTTGCCTTCAACAATGAGGTAAAACATTCCTTTGAGACAGGAAACATCTATGAGAAAAATAATAGCATCTATTGACTTATGAAAGATTTGGCAGTCAAAATTGGAAATGACCAAACATTTGATCCAAATGCACACAGCTCATATGATGACATACATATACTGGCCATATTTTGAAGCATGTTATGACACAAAAGAGGAGAACTGTGACGTAAAGTAGCCGGCAAAAGAATGACGGTATGGGAGAGAACAATGTAATGATAGAGTGGGTGGCAAGGCAGAGGCGGTAGCATCATCCACGTCCAGCGCCTAGAGTGGGATGAGAGGAACGAAGTGGTAGAAGAAGGGGAAGGGTACAGTTATGTTCGAGAAATAGCACCACCAGCACACACAGTCAAACAAATTGTTGGCAAGGATTACAAAAAAAGGCAAGGAAACAACAGGGTAACTGGAGGCGAGATCTAGTTAGCCTGCTTAAAAAAATGGGAGCTTGTAGTTCCTGTGGATAGCATGCTGTTGTAGATGTGTAAACTCAATGTATTAAAAAACCTCATGGAACAATGCAATGTAACTTCCCTAATATCTACCTCAGCTCAACAGGGAATACACTCTTAAAGACATTGGTAATAGCCCATGGGGAAGTTGACCACACATTTCCTGCAGGGGTGTCAACTTAGCTGACAGAAGAAGTCTTCTAAAAAAGCCTGGCCTATCTGTGGTAGGCCAGTGGTTACACAGCCAGTGGTTACACAGCTGCAGCAATAGTCAAAAATCACACTCAAACTCTTGAATAAAACCTGAATATCATTAGAGAGAATTTCTAGTTATCAGGTGTTTTTCCTCCAAAAAAATTCAACAAACTAATCCCAACAGCATGTCAGTTTCTCAGCAACCACACATAATTTCAACATCACAGTTACGGATAAACAGGAATTTTTTTTTTTACTTTTTAATAATCAAGACGGACACTTTTGGCTTACGCTACCATTAGGCGCCTGGTGTTATTAAACACTTTGTGGGCTACACAACATCCATCCAAAGTTAGAATATTCACAAACTTTGTGGTCAAACTAGAACGACCTCATCCACATTGTTGAAATCACTTAAATATTGAGCTATATGGCACTGACAAATCTTTTAGAGCCTATCATTTCTGTAGCCTACTCCAAAAACAACAGACTCCCAGAACACATTTTTATCGACTCGCGTTAAATATGCATTTGATGTGTAACTTCTACTGGTGTTTACAATAAAACGTTGAGCTTTTATATTGTCATATTACAGCATTCATTATATTTTATGTAAGGATTTTTATACCAAGCATAGCATGGACAGTTTGAATGCAGCAAACACAAAATTACAAGACTAAATTTCCAGAGGGCAGGTATTCCTTGTTATTCAGCATCCACTATCTGAGATAACACACTATCAAAGTTTCTGTTTAAAACTGAAAATAACCATAGAAGCCACCTGTTTTGATGTTAAATTAACAACAAAACTGGTGAAATTCAGCAGAGATTTTTGTTGGAGAATAACTGTCACTTTTTATTGTCTTAGTTCTAAAAGTGAAATGTATGCCACCTGTAATCGATATAATTATGCAGGTGGCTTGACTTTATCCAATGCTACTGACACTGGAACAAAGTGTTAGAGCACAAATGCATTGCTGTTGCCTGTGTACAATGAACTGTTGTGTAATGCTGGAGTCCTCCTGTACTATGTAGCAAATCTCTAGATAAATGCTGTGATTGACTGTGGAGATGTTGTCCTCTAGTAGCGCTTTGGAACTATTTTTCCATGAGTGGGTCCAAGTTGTGTTCATCTCATGTGTACGCACAAGGATGCACATGCATGCATGTGAACACGCTTGAGGTGCTACACGATCCTGCCAATGGTTTCACACTATTCCACTAATCAACAGGTGGCGGTAACAGTCAAGATATGCTGCAATGCGCCAACAAAGGCAGGGAAGAAGATGTCTGCTAGCTAGTAAACAATGCAAGATTTAAAATATAAAAAAAAAAAAAAAAAAAAAAACTGAATGTTCAGCGCCCCGACCAATAAACATTTGCATTATTTAAGCATTACTTCAATTTACTACCATACCAGGCCCAATGTGTGGCATTCAGAAAGTCACTTTGGGCCAAAACACTTAAAACAAAATACTTCTATTAAGACTAATAATCATAGTACTGAATTTAATTAAGTGATTGCACCTCTATTCAAAATGTAAAATGAACTCAGATGGGCAGTCTTCTCACATTGCCATTTTATACAGATTTATTATAGAGAGCTGGGTCAATTCTAACAATGTGCTGGGATTTTGAAAAAAAAATATTCTCAGGCTAAGGCAAGAAGATAAACTACCCCTGATCTCCTAAGCCCCATAAATCTGTGAAAGACCCTGACGTGCTGCAGAGTTTCCTGATATTGTCAGAGGGCAAAGGGAACCCTGTAAATTGACTTATCCTCTTGGATATTGTTTGAATAGCTTGTATGTTCTGCTACGTTTTAATTTTAAAGATTTTAAGTTTGGGTCATGCTGATTTTTTTCCCCATCAATGAAGCCAAAAGCACATTCTGAGTAACCTTTGCTCATTAAAACTCTAGACAGAGATTAAAAATGCCACCTAATATAAAAGTTACTATGGTTCTTTTTAAAACATGTACCTAAGTGGGGAGATGGGGCTATAGCCTATCTTTTAAAAAAAAAAAAAGCAGTGGCTAAATGCATAAAATCCCTTTTTATAATGTTAATAAAAGGTCGGTCTTAAGAGGATTTACTGCTGCAACACAAATACAATTTTGATACTTTAGACTGAAATTGGAGAGATGCATCAAAAGGCAGTGGGAAAACTTTCTTCATTCTGCAACTGTACCCTTGGAATGAAGATTTGTCATTAAATGAAAATAGTACTGACTAGGTTTTCTTTTTTGACTTAATGTCTTGTCTGGCAAATTGGGTTGTAATGCTAGGAGCAAGTCCAAAAAGCCAGGTTGATTTTCCAGACTGAGGCCTTCAAGGTGGACCACTTTATCAGGGAAGTAAGCCCAGGACTTTATAATTCCATCCCTGATGAAGTCTGATACAATATGGTGTATTTTATAAAGATATACGGTAGACACAAAGACCAGATCAAAATTTCACAAGAGTATGGTTAGAGGATTTGCCATTCAATTTGGGATTACTGACTGTCAGGCCCCCATATGAAAAAACAATATTTTAACAAATAGCAATCATTTAAACAAGAAATTGTGTTTGTGCATTGCAATCTCAGAGTTTATAATTGGTAGTTGAAAATATATATTTTTAATACTGCAAAATTACTTCTTACTAAGTGCAGTGTTTCAGGTGTTGTTTGTCATAGCCCAGGAGACAAAAGCAGCAACATGTTATGTTTTTTATTAACACACTAATCCAAAAAAGTGGTCAAGGCTAGAAAATTCGCTTAATTCTTTATTGGGTAGAGAAATCTGAAAATATCTTTGATGGAAATCTGTGATACTAACAGCACAGCTGTCTATAGCATAACGTTACCGGGCCAAGGGATGTTTATTCCACCTTTACTTTGTTGCGTGGGTGTTGAATGGTCGTGCTTGTGTCTGAGGCAAACTGACACTTCGGTTCATATGACATAACATCTAATAAGTCCGTCTGCTATAATTTTACATTCAAGTGCCGCACACGTATTTTATAATAACAATACTCACCCTTAGAGCTGCGAGGTCTATGTCATCCAGGCTTCGTGTGGGGGCGTTTTCAGACATAGCTGGCGAAACTTAGAACCTTAGCTAACAAGTTAGCCAGCTATTTTATCAAGGAGGTACTTGGGGAACTGTTAAGTGGCCGCTAAACCGATCTCGCAAGGACTTCTCTATGGATCAAATATAGCAAACGGGCTGTCCAATATACTGAAAGTGCTGCGGAACAACGCGATAACGTTAGCACTTAGATTAGCAAACACATCGCAGAATGAGCTGCCACACAGACGCACCCAGCTGACTAGCTCACGTCAACTCTGGCCGAGAGCTATAATGTTATTCGCAGTTGTTTTACTGAATGCCGTTTATAGAGATTTCAACAAACTGTTAACGTCACCGTTAGCCGGCCCTCGGTACCGTTCTAACAACTGGCAGGTTTCCAATGCGATGCACCTCCACTGTTGTTGAACACCTTGCTGCGTTCATTTTAACGAGACGCCGAGTCTCTCCTGCTGTACAACATTCAGCTTTATCTGTGATAAAAATGTTGCGTGTCGCGGTTGAAAACTACGACATAGGTATGGTGTGGCACTAAAACATTCTTGTTTCGCTGGTAAAGTAGAAAATAACATGTACGGCTATAGCAACGCAATGGTTGTTTTTAAGGAGAACGCAACGTCTGATGTGATGGCGTCCGGGTCCGTCCGCACCGCACCAGAACCGACTGTCAAAATGAGCCTTAAATAGATGTCCTCCAAGAATATTAAGACAGGTGCGGAAAATGAAAATAATGGCCTCGTTTGAAAATACGCTTATCTGCGAGTGCAGTTGTCAAAGTTGTTAACACGTCTTAAAATATTACTCAATTTCGACCAGAGCGCACGTTCATCTGTATACCGAGTCAGGTGCGTGCATGCGATCAATCCAACGTTGCTAAACTGGTCGGCTAAATAGTCTTTTTCAGAATAAACTTTCCTTCGTCCATTTTCTGTGTTGATAGTCGCGCCTAGCACTGCCAACCTTCCGGGGAAAGCACAGACAGATAGGCAGGCACTATTTTCTCGACAGCCACCGTAATACTTGTAAACTGGGGCCCTCGATTCTTACGCGCTGCTTCCTTTCTCCAGCGTCCAAATTGTATGACTTTGTAGTTGTAGTCCAACACTACAGACACGGTGCAGGTTCAAACAGCGGCTATCAGACAAACTTGTTTTTTCGCCATGTTTTGCTTCCCGAGTCCTCCCTCCCACTCCCAGCCTTGTTGTAGTCTTGCGGATTTGTACAGACGATTGGCTGCACATAACACTCCTCAAGTGTTTTCTCCTCTTGCACAGCTACGGTGCTTCATCAGGGACAAATTACCTGGAAAATTACAGTGGACCTCAACCTACGCAAATGCCTCTGTCTGCAGAGCTGAGGTCGTCCTCTCACCTCTGCAGGGACGGGCACAGACATTTGGAGGGTTTATTGCTCTACCCCCCCTGCCCACGTCTCCAAATGAAACATTATATAATTCTGAATAAGTTAATGTACAATTAGGATTATTAATACCTGGTGGCTGGGTTAGCTCAGTTGGTAGAGCGGGTGCACACATAGACTATAGATGCAGTGGCTGTGGGTTCAACTCTGACCTGTGGTGCTTTGCTGCATGACATTCCACTTCTCTGTCCTTTCATGACTGTATTTACCCTGTTGAATTAAAGGCCTAAAATTCTCAAAATAAAATGAATACTATTGTGCACAGCATCTATCTTTCTCCTTTTCACACGTTTACTGACATGGCTTTTTTTTTACAGTAACTCTCTAATGTATTAAAGATGTAGCTGTCATTATGTAGCGGTCTGATTTGTTGCGTGATGCTCTGCATGCTCTTCTTCACTCTGGTCTGGAACCTTGTGGTGGGGCTTCATCTTGAATAGAATGATTAGAATCAGAATTATGTAACTTATACACTATACTGTATTTTACACTGTTAAAAACACACTAAGACAACTGAACACTAGTGCAGCCGGTTCGTCACCTTTCTTCCTGGTTTGCTCCCGTCATAGCTACAACAACCACTAGAGAGCAGGGCCAGGCCGTAATTGCACAAACGACCTCTGCGAAAGTTTCTCGGTAAAGCACAGTCTAGTAATCATCTCTCTAAATTAAACATTCTTAAAGTGATAACAACTAATTATTTCAACAAAAAAAAATAGTAATTCTGAAACTCACAAGTGGAAATTGATTGTTTCAACGGTGTTGAAAATTCACAAGGTGAAGTCAAAGTGGAAAATTTGAAATTGGTGTTGAAAATATGACATAGGAAACCACATCCATCCATCATAAACACTCCTGTATGGCTTACCTTAAGCAGGGTTTGAACCTACATCTCCTGGATGGAAGTCAGCATCAGTCCCCACTGGACCAACTCCTGGTATGAGGAGAAAAACATCTTACATGTGCCGATAATCCTTCAAAAACCTCTTTAACACTTTCCAAGACATAATAACCAATCAAAACCCTTTAATATAGTGTAATACATTTATCTATCTCTTAAATAACCTGAAACCTGCTTCACAGAGGTCAATGGACTGTGAAATTTAGCCTTGAATAAAATATTGAGATGACTTCTCAGAGCACTGAGAGCCCAGCTGGAAGTGAAGCTGTTTCACAGTCTGAAGAGTGTGAGTTCAAATACTATCATTGGAGTTTGGTTATAGCTGGTTTTCTGTTTCATCTATTATTCTCTTAACGTTAAAAGCCTGTCTCTGAACTCCTTTAAAGGCCTCAGAAGAGTTAATAAGTCTCAATTTACATGTTTCTTCTTTTAGAACGAAGAGTAAAAACAGTTTATCAACTCACCAAACAGGAAGTGACACATAACTCAGCTAAAACTTCTCAGAGGAGTTTGAACCTGCTGATGTTTTCAACCTGGTCTCATGGTATATATGTACCTCTGGCCATGTTTTTGCAGTGCCACAAGCCACAAATACGTACTGTCAGGTACCCTATATTCTGAATTTTGAGAAACAAATGTCCACTGGAGGTCCTAAAGAGAAGAACGGTAATGTGGCTGAAATGGGTTGTACTTTATTATTTTAATATTATTAATTGTAAGTTTGTTTTGTGACGCTCAGCACAAATTTCAAACTAATGTATTTTAATTAGAAGCAGCCTATATTTCGTGCCTGCACCACATATTATTTCTGTCAGAAAACCTCAACTTTACTTATAATGGACTGCCACAACAGCTAAAAAAAGTAAATAAATAAAAATGAAGACAAAGTTTCTTTAGGTTTTTTTTCTCCAGAGGGGTAACTCATCCAATAAGGGCAAATGGGGTGTTCCCCGGGCAAAATTAGCCTGTACTTGTCCACGTCACCGCATCTCTGACATCCCTGTCCTGCACTGAGCTACTTTGTCACTGAACAGATCTCATACATAAGTTCAATAAAATTCAAATTCAGCAGGATAACAAAAAACACACTGCTAAATATCATCCATAGTGTGTATTTTGGCATTACGTGACCACTGTCTGCTCTTTAATTTGCTCTGATGTGTCTGCCACCCTGTACAGCCAGTAGGCCAATAAGACAGGCCGCCTACCTTATCTCTAACAGATCATAATGCTTGTCAATAATGCATGTTTCCCTTCCAAAGCCGTCCACCAAGAGCCAAACCCAAAAAAATCTGACATGCCATAAAAACTGAGGCTATATACCTAGGGATTGCATTTTTGCAATACCCAGCTATTGTGTGCAAGGGATCAAAGTGGCATTTTAATATCTTCATACTGTTAATATTGTAGTACAATACTTATGTAATAACATATTTATTTATTCCAGAATCCTTTGTAATATGCTCCACACTTACAATAATAATTTACTCATGCACTCTTTGCACTCTTCATTGCACTATTGCCTCAATCTGTCTATATTGTTTCTGTTCATAGTGCGTATTTATTTGTTATTTTTGTTATTTATTGTTTGTTTTATTTGACTAAGCGTATTGTGAGCAATGTATAATCCAAAGAAAAATTCTTCGTATGTGTCCTCATACCGGGCAAATAAAGCTAATTCTGATTCAGATTTTTTAACATTTCAGCATTCACATAAAAAAAAACTTTTTTGTGTTAAATATTTTATTTTAATATATTTCCTAAGAAATATGTTCCATTTGTATGTCCAGTCAGTTTCGAAATGTCTCTATTAAAATTGATTATTTCATCCAGGAATAAAAATATAGCAAAGGATGTTACTGTAAGTTGCAGCAATGAATCAGTGGTTTCCAGCGGATATAAGTAGTTTAGATTATCACAAATATTAGGATTTCTTTCCCCCTCTTAGTTTTACGCTTGTAAAATCTATCTCTAGATAATATCAGTATTTCTGGCCGTGGAAATCAACTTTTGATTAACACACATCTCGAGATTTTAGGAGCATTGTAAATAGAATTAGGATTCTCTATGTAATATTTAACGTAAACATGCCATTACATAAAATGCATGTTTTTTCATATTAAGATTTTTTTTTATGTTCTCACTTAAATGAAACCCTACATAAAAAATCCAAGTAAAATAAGTAAAAGTAGATTTTCACTTTCAAATTCCATAAAAAACAAGTTTATTGAGGAAACAAGAAAAGTAACAAATCTACAAAAGTAAAAGTTGACTGTACATGTAAGTGATTGAGTAAGAATATGTATCATCTCTACACAAAGTGGTGACTGTTAATGGATTATAGGGAAAAGTTAAAAAATCAATCCTCTATTAGTAGTGTATTTGTAAAACTATGTTGGTAATGCTGGCTATTAGTTCAATAAAAATAAAATTCATGATAGACACAGTATAAGGTTACTCTCAATATATCACAGACATTTCTTCTTCTGAATTTTTTGAACAAAGAATAACCCTCAAGGAAACCATTTTGTGCTTTATAAGAGAGGCTAAATAACCAGCTTCTAGTACGCCTCGGGATCCCCCAGTCGGAGTTGGTTAATGTGGCTCAGGAAAGGGAAGTTTGGGGTCCCTCTGCTGGAGCTGCTGCCCCGCGACCCAATACCAGATAAGCAGACGAAGATGGATGGATGGTGTGCAAAGGATCAAAGTGGCATTTTAATATCTTCTGAAGGAAAGTGTGAATAGTTCTGAAGCCAGCAATGCACCATTTTGAACACAGATGGTTTTCCTAGCTCCTCTGTGAAAGGGGCTGCATGTAGAGGCAAGGCAGCATTCACGTGGGGCACTTGGCATCTGTTAGATTACGTGTGCACTGAAACCACCTTGGTAGTTTTGTTGATTTGTGGGCATGTCTTGAAAGCGTATGAGGAAGTCTGTACAGTTTCACTGGCTCTGTCATAGGTTCAGCAAATTTCCACTTTTTTGGATTATGAACTGGATTATCACTTCAAGTCTCCATTAACATTCAGGTTTCTTTAAAATACATTGAACAGGGTTTTTTTTTACCCACACAAAGTCCAATAAGAATACCAGCGTTGGTTAGGAATATAAAACATACAGTAAAGTCCCATTCAAAAGCTTCATATACTGCCCATTGTCTGCCACTTTGCTGGTTGTTCTTTAAACACTCTAAAAACCTTGCAGTGCTTTGCAGAGGCACTGATAAAACATGGCATGGATGTGTGTCATGTAAGATACCTTCAAACATGTAAACATTGTGTTTCCCCAAGTGTTCAATCTCAGGTTACAGCACTTACTCATTTTCCTCCCACCTTGGTCAGACTCTTTTTCTGTCACCCATATCTTACAGCTAAGGAATCATGCATCACATTTTGTTATTATATAAGTAACCCAGGTCATGTTTTTCTATTTGAGGAAAGGAGCATCTACTGTATGTTCTGCTGAATTATTACATATGTCCAAATCAGCCAATGCAATATTTAAAAAGGGGGATGCTACATATTGTTCCAGTACAAGACTTGCTCAATCCAGTTCCTTATGGCTCAGTAAAGGGAATTCAGCAGGTTTCTTGATGTGATTTTATATATTTTTTTAAAAACTAAAATTATTTGTGGTGTGAGGCTAAACATATGACTCAATGTTGCTCAATTGGAATTGCACCATGAATAAAAGTCATTATGTCACTACTCAGTTATAGAGCTATGGCCAAATGTAATGCCTAAATAAAAGTCTGGTGCATGTAAATGAATATCAATATGCGAGAAATTTTATGGCACCTGGACACAGAATTGTGGAGCCCACATGGATATAGCTGAAGTAGATAGTGGAATGTTCTGTTCTGCTGACATGGTAAAAATAATAATTTAATCTGGTTGTCATGGTGCCTTTAAAAGACGTAACAATTAACGGTAAATCCACCTAGCACCCTTTAATTATATTTTCCTCCTTTTCTTTCCCTTCTCACAGTTTTCCCACCCGATCTTTCATCCAAAAATATTAAAATGAATTTGCTTCCACAGAATCTATTAGTCCGATTTCAATACTACTTTTGATTTTCCAGTACACCAGCTCCGTTCCAGTCACCTCTTTATATCCGTCACCATAACAACCACAAATGTTCTGACAGATTTGCTGGTACTGCAGTAAGAGGTGAAGCCTCAGAGGGAGAGAGAGTGATAGAGAGAGAGAGCGAGAGGGAGGGAGAAAGAGAGAAAGAGAGAGAGAGCGAGAGGGAGGGAGAAAGAGAGAAAGAGAGAGTGCCACCCACCCAAAAACCTTGCACCAATAAATGTACACTATGTTCCCAGATCATGTGAAATGCTTGATTTCCAATACAAACTTGCAATCCTCTTCTGACTCATACATTCATTGATGTGTGTTTAATACTACCGCCAGCCCTGCAGTTTAGGTTGCACTGTGCAAGGTATGAGACAGTTTTTCATCATGAGTAAACTGGCCAGTTCAGGTTAATCTATTTATTTTCGAAAGTTCTAAATCATAATAAAAATCTTCATTTCAGTGGTTTTATTGAGGCTAGCTCTTCGTAAGTTAAAAAGACAATATAAAAACATCAACGAGGTACAAAGAACTTGGGTTGCAGTGTTGTCTTTTCCTCACCATTGGAGTGGCAGTGCTACTTTAGGGTAGTGTGCTAAACATTAGAAACTACAAGGAGGAGCATGTGGTACATCACCCCTTTAACTGTTACATAGTGGTCTGAGCTGCGGTTATGTCCACAGGCCGACAGGAGCCATGCCTTCTTTAGTGCCCAGTGGAGGAAGCAGGTTCTCCTCACACAGGAACCTCAGGGGGAAGTGGACCAGCAGCCCTCGGACGGCCTTCAGCTCCTCTATGGCCTGCTCAGGGTCTGTGTCACAGAGGCGCTCCTTGCTGGAATACTCCTTCAGCTCTCGCATGTTGTGGACAGAATTGTGGGGCAGGCATTTGAAGACCTGTAGTAGACCGGCCAAGGACAACAAAGGAGATGTTAGAAAAACTGAAACTACACATTGCTACTGTTAAGAATAAAAAGATTGTGTTTTATGATACACCAACATTTATTTTATTTATACCTTGTCATAAATGGTGGCATTCAGTTTAGCAGGTGCATTCCAGTTCAAGAAGAAGAATTCATCGCTGATTGGATCATCAACATTGATACTTGGGTCTGAAGAAGCTCCAACAAGAACACTGGTGAGGGAAATAAATAATAGTGCATTCAAATACAAAGGTTCTGTCACAATATTGTTTAAAGTTATTAACTATACTGCGTAGTGGGAATTATTGCTATTTTTGAACAGAATTGTCATCTGAGATGATTTTCTTATTAATCAGAAAATATGTAGGTGGTTTCTTACTTGTTGCCAGTTTGCATTTGGAAGTCTCAATGTTTTTCATGACAGGCAGGTAGGTGATACACTCCCTTTAAAACCGTTTCGTGTCTAGAGGTAGTAACCGTTAACAGTCATACATTAACAGAATGTCCTATATCTTCCTGACCTGAAACACTGTTTACGCAGGGCGAGGGTGAGGGGTCCTGCCTGGTACTCCTGCCCTCCCATGATAGAAAGGACACGCTCTTCATCTTCCACAAACACTGCCATCTCACTGTCTCTGCTGCCCAGCATGCTGCGGTCATTGATGTTGGCGGATCCTGGAGCACATTTGGAAAGCAAGAGAATTAACAATCTGTCTTTTCAGAAGCATCCCTCGTCAAACCAGTATTCAACAAATGAAGCAACGATCAGAATAAAATAGCCAATACAATTGGAAGTATTCCTCAGAATGACTGCTGCTGCTTTTTTTTCCTATTTCAGCACAGTGTAATCTGTATATTTATTGTTCAGAAATGGATTTGAAATCAAATATACTCTATATGAAATTAAATCTGTAGAACTCAAAGCTGACAAAATCATCATTATGGGGCTGTGGAAGAAATTCAACATTGGCAAACAAAACAGATTTACAACTTTTGATTCATGTTTAAGCATTTTAAGCTGGTTTAACATTTTAAAAAAGTGGGCTTTAAAGATTTAATACCTACAATTTCACATTTTAATACCAACAATTTCAATTTACACAGTGAGGCTGATATCAATGAGATAAATTACAAACAGTAACACTGGATTACATGCATGTATTGTTTCTTGGGAATCCCTCGTGTGTGAAGGCAATTTGAATCCAGCACAGGAATGGCAAGCTCAATGATGACTCAAGAGCAAAATGATAATCTGTCTTTGAATTGTCTGTGACTATTGCCAGTGCCAGTGGTGACTCACCAATGATATAGCAGCGGTCATCTGCAATGAGGGTCTTGCTGTGAACATAGATAAGCTCTGTGACAAGGGACTGGGAGAGCTGGGAATGTGTTCTCAGGCCACAGAGTGTGATGTACTCCGTCCACAGGTCCTTAACTGGGGGGTAAACCAAAATCCCATGATTCACAAGAGATAATACAAAAACAGTGAAAATGTATTCAGCAACTCACATAGATGTGAAAAGGATGTGAAAAGAAGAAGTAGTCAAGGGTGAAAATGGTGACTGGTGGGCAGATACCTAGTACCAGTAGCTTCAGTTTAAAAGGAGCAACACAAAGAGAAAGAAAGAAACATGTTAGAGAAGAACAGGTGGTATTTTATGATGTCAGGTGGATTTTTGTGTGGAAATGAGAGCAGATAAATGGCAGAAAACTCACCTTCACCAATTCTTGACAGGATGGAGTGCTCCCCACGGCACATGGTCCTGGGACATGATTATCCGTTAAAATGACATCATTAATCCAATATAGGACAAATATATTAATAAATCATAAAAAATAAAATAACTCAAAATAAAATAACATTCACAACGAACTTGGAAATCTGGTGGACAAATACAAAGAGTAAGACTTTAGTAATACTGTCATGCTGTGTACTGGCAGTAACAACAGGGTGAGTGGGCTGAATAAAAAAGGTATATACAGACCATGAAAAGGTCGCATGGACACAAAACCTGTGAGCCACATCGTTTTAAGAGTCAGTGAGAGAGCTGAGGAAAATCAATTACAACTCTACATCATTGGAGCCAGAAGAAAGTCCAAAGGTTGTGTCTCGTTGTTTCTTTAGGTTCTTCTAAGTTATAATGCTCTGGTCTGTGGGGGGAGTGCAGAATGATAATGGGAGGAAAGGGCTCTCACCTGAAAGTGAAGTGCAAAATAGCTTGGATGGCATTTCCACCTCCTGCACTGATGTCTCCCTCAAATCCAGGAAGTAGAGGAATCACCACAAACACTCTGTACTTCTTCTGCTCTCTGCAGTAAGACACAATGTTGACATTTGCATAGTCTCCAAGTGTACAATTTAAACAATAATACAAGTGGTCTATTCCTTTTACTTATATTTATGATTTGTTAGACAAATGCTGGAATGTATTCTTTTTGAGTTTAAATCCACTTTAAGCTTCATAAAGAACTGCTTTATAACTGCAAGGTTCAAGAATGTGTGTATGCAAAATGAACAAAGCGCCACATAAATTTGTCTAGTACACTTAAACCAGACCTGTGTGCACGCAAGATTCGATTCACAATTGCATCACCGATCCCATTATAGACAGTCTTCCCATCGGCACAGCTGATGAAGAACTGGTTCTGAAGGCAGAAAGGAGGCAGATGGTGGCTCGGTATGAGGTGTGGGCTAAAACAGGTAGGTACTGTAGCTGGCAAGGACATGACCGAGCCGTGATTATATTCAAACTCATGGGAATGCACGATGACACGAGACACACATTGGCTACAGTAGGATGTGAAATGAAATAGTCAAATGATATGTAAGTAAGTAAGAATCATGTGCTAAAACATCAGAAATAAAGGGAGGCCAATCAATCTATACAAATAGATGTATTTTCATAAATTCTTAAGTGTTGCTACTTACATTAGATTATCATTTTTTACCAGGTCTGCTATGACAACAGTGTGTTTAAATGCTCAGATGTAAAACAAATCATTAAAAAGCATAGGCGGACATTATCAGTAATGCTCTCAGGTACATGTTTGTCTGTGACTGGCCGAAGCATTCCTGCATTACCTCGATGTAGATGTAGTGCTCACTGTTCTCAATGGTGTGGATGTAGGCCTTGAGGATCGAGTTTTCACAGGTTCCAGTAGACCAACGGTCGGCAGAGCGCAACACCTAAATGAGACATGTCCTCTGGTTTGCAAGCAGTTCAGTAGCTGTGTCTTCTTTGCATTATACATCATAATAACTTGCAAATTCTATTGTTACCAACACGCACTGTCTGAACACTTCAAATCAATAGCATGAGAGTGAGAATGATAGCCACATAACCACATTTCACATAAAGTCTGTTGTAAAGTAGATGCTGTCCCCCATCCCCGTCTTTGGCAGTGCATGTGTTTTCTCTGGCTAAACTGAACAGGAGAGACATGTTGAAAGAGATTTTCATTCACAGGCTTTACTCTTGTTCCACCATCTGCCATTGCAAAAAACTTTAGCCGCACTTCAAAAGCCAAAACAGTGTTTCTTTGTTGTTTGTACTGTAAAGAAAACCATTTGATTTCCTGCTAGATCTGACTTTGTGTTGCACAATGTAAAATGCAAAGCAGAAGCCGTAGGGGCTTTCAAACTCCTTGTTGTTTTTCTTTTTACAGTAATTAATTTTTACTAATTTCCAAAAATACTATGGAGATGACCAGCAGCATGGTTTCTATTATAAAAGGCAAAATATGTGGATTTTCTGTGGTGTCTGTGACACAGAAGTCTGTTTCCCACATTCGTACATTAAGTTTTCTGTGTGTGTAAAAAAACCCAAGATTGATGTTCTGTGTGTTTTCTGGCTGGCTCTAGTGTAAAGTTTATCTCTGGTGTTCTATTGAGTGTTTGGTGAGCCTGTTTTACAACTGGCCACTGTTCTCCGTCTGAACTGCCACCCACAGTGAATAGAAAGAAAGTGTGATTGATCTGCAACACTAATATCACATGGGATCTTTGTCAATTCACATTTTTATTCTGTTTGTTCGGTTATGTAGTAATATAATAATAATAATAATAATAGTCCGAATAGACATATATATTTATTAATTTATTAAGATTTTAAAAGGAGCATCACATAGCATGCACACTGTCCATCATTAACTTTAAAATTCATATATGCATTTTTTCAAATAAAAATCCCACACAACCTTTTGCCCAGGTCAGGGACTTGGTATTTGGCAATTGTGCGCGCATAAATACCTGCACTTTTGCCTTCTTGGATTCAGGCACAGTGAATGAGAGTGAGTCAGCAGTGCAGTGAGACTTGGGAAGAAGGTAAGGGTAGAACTCGTCCTTGTACTTGTTTTTGAAGATCTAAAAAAAAAAAAAAAAAAAAAAAAAAAAAAAAAAGACAAAATAAATGAATGAAAGCCAGATTTGTGACCTTCCTGTTTGTCATGTTTCACACAGAAGCCTTGTTTAAAAGTTAGATTAAGCATGTTTTATTCCTATCTGGGTTATCCTTTTGTAGTTGGGGCTAATTAACCAAATATGTTAGCAAAGCATAACATAGTAGAGACTGTAAACAGCTTACACATTCCAATAGGGCCACAGCAACACTGAAAATTATTTGGTTCTTACCAAGATAATAATAAAAAAAAAAAAAAAGATTTAGATGTGTTAGATAATTTGTTTTAAGAGTGAATTTCTTTTTTACGTTTTCAACTTTACACTAAAATCTTAAATCCAGCAAGCTTGTCAAGTGAAATTATCTAGAAAGATAATTTCCCTTGTTTTGAGTACCTTTTCTCTTAAATTTAGTGTTTTTATCTTATTTTTAGACACCCCTTTTTTTGCAGTGAACACAAGTCAGGTTTAAATAAATATAAACTATTAGTTAAAATTGTTTAAACATCCAAATAACTGCTTTAAATAGTTACAATAAAATGTGTAAAAGTAATCGGAAGATTGTCTACCTGCCCATCTGTCAATAGCACTAATTCTCCAGTGTTTATAATATTACACTAACCAGGATCAGAATCTCAGCTTTATTTGCCAGGTATGAGGACACATCATCATTGCTCACAATGTGCTTACAAATACAAAACAATCAAATACACTATACTATAAACAGAAACAATAGAGACAGGTTGAGGCAATAGTGCAATGAAGAGTGCAAAGTATGCAGGAATTATAATTATGATAGTTATTATTTTAGCATAGTGCAAATGGTGCTGGAATAATTAGTATTATGTTATATTATAAAAGTATTATATTACAATCTGAAAAGTATGAACATATAGAAATTCAGGCCAAAATGATGACAATAAAACCTAGGTAGCTTTAAAATGACAGAACTGTCCTTTCAGTCTGACCTTGGTGAAGTTCCAGCGCTGGATGAAGTGGCGGGCTACATCCCTGGCAGCTCCGCCATGAACAGCGGCAGACAGATCACGCCACGGCATGCGGGGAACTTGAGTACGGTCGATGTTATCTGGAAATAAATATAAAAAGCAATCCTATCAACTCCCTGTTGTCAGAGCCTCTGTGTTTGTGTGTGTGATACTGAAGGAGATTTAGATAATATACCTTCAAAGGGCCTGTCCAGTTGGACCCAGTCTTTCCTGATAAAGTTGCTGTAGTCTTTGCCAAGCCACAGTTTATTGTTGTAGGTCAGATCATAAGGGTCCAGCTCTGCTTGCTTATCTGGTTCAGAACCATCAGCCGCACAATTACCCTTGTGAACAGAGACATCTGTTAGTGTCTACAGAGATTGTGACATATTAAAAGAACACTAGTTTTTGGGCGTCTGGATAGCTCAGTTGGTTGAGCAGGCGCCCATATATAGAGGGTTACTCCTCGACGCAGCGGGCCGGTTTTGACTCCGACCTGCGGCCCTTTGCTGCATGTCATTCCCCCTCATTTTCCCCTGTCAATAAAGGCTTAAAAATGCCCAAGAAATAATCTTTCATAAAAAGAACACTGGTTTATGAACTACTGTAAACATATTCATGCTCAAACAGTGGCAACAAGCTAAAAAGTAAACTGTCTTACTGCTTTATCTCCTTTTGGCTCCCCATCGGTTACACTGTTGGCCGTCAAGCCCAGGTCAGTTAGCCGGTACTGGTTGGTATCCCACCTCCCAAATGCCAGGTCAATCCCCCCCACAAAGGCCACAGTTTGGTCAATAGCCACCATCTTTTCATGGTGAGCCCACAGCAACACCACAGATGACACATGGTCAGGATGTCGCATTACCTGATGAACATAAGGGGTAAATTTGACATTAGAGCATGAAATGAGCCCACCGTTAACAAATATATAACATTAACAAATATGCAAACATATTTGTGTGTAACAAATATGCATAGCTGCCGATGTGACAGACCTTGATGTTTGGGTGCATATTCATAAGAGTCCTCTTGCTGTGGTCGCTGTTAATGCCAAGTGCTAGCTCCACCTCTTTGTACAGCAGGACACACACTTTGACCCCTTGTTCCTGCAGGAAAATGTTTAAAAAGAGGCGACACAATTTGAAAAAAAGATCACTAATAATGTAAATGTGTAATGTTAAATATGTCAATCATTTAATTTGCATAAAAGAGTAGAACAAGACAGAGAGAATGCCCACTGCTTTGCGTTTGAGGATTTCATCTAGACGCCAGTAGTTATCGGTTGCTGGTCGCTTTAGAAACACTTCAGGGCTGAGCCTGAAAGAAAAGACATTAGCATTGTTCACATTAGAAATACACTTCATACGTAGCGCAGATATTTAAATGGTACTACTTGGTAAGATGAAGCCTCTTCATTACTTATTATCCAGATCTTGCTGACACTTACCACCAATCTGTGATGAAGATTTCCTCCCTGGCTTGTTCAAGAGAATCAGCCAGATCTGCAAAGTAGCCACCTCCATTCACATACCTACAAACAATATCCACGGACCATAAACGTTTAGTAAATAATGTTGAAATGTGAAGACAGAGAGTTGTATATCTCAGGTAGAATAAGTATCTGACCATTTAGTGAGCGTGTTCTCCCGGGGTGGAGCAAACCCCTCGAAGCGATGCACTTTGAGAAAGTCACAGGTTTCTGCCAGCCGGTTGATTTCATGACTCCACCAATGAGTCTGTCTATAGCTGCTGCACTTGATGACCAGACTCCTGGACAAAAACAAACAGATCTTGTATGCATCACAAAGACAACATTACCCCAGGCATAAACATATGTTCTCAGAGTGTGGGCAACACACAGCTGACCTACCGAGAGAAGTTCTCAATGCAAACTCCATATCTGGTGTCTGTGTGAGCGCGGCCCACTTTCACTTTGAACTCTGGATCAAACAGCAACACAAAGTTGATGTGGCCGTTGTCTCTGTTCATATACATCAGGAAGGAGTCTTTCACCACCAGCCAGCGCCGTGACCAGCGAAAACAGAACTGATGATGGCCAATGCAGTTCAGGCCTTGGATCCGGTGACCCCCTGACCTTTTGAAGATGGGTCCCTCCCTGAGACAAGTTGACACAATTAATCTCTATCATGGACTTAGTCATTCCCCCACTTTTCCTTGTATGTCACACACTCTCAAGAATTTTGCTTACAAGCCTTTGGGTCCGAGATCAGTGATGAAGGACAGAGCTCCGACAGAAAGGAATTCCATCTGAAAAAAAGTAGATGAGAAAATAGCATCATGCTACATGACATCCACTTTGTACGTGTGTATGCATGTTTTTGTTTTAAAGCTATTACCATGCTGTGATCATTCCTACAAAAGGAGTTATCCAGCAGACCATTCAGGTACTCCTCAAGGTATTTCTGCAATAAAAAAACAAGTAAAGAAAACTTATATTACATATACAAGAGTTATACAAATTTTAAATGCAAGTCGACACCAAACATCCAGAGTGGCAATGCCATGTGTAAGTGACTCAATGGCATTGCCTGAAGCTGTAGTATGAAATTGTCAATAATCATTCTAAGAGTTTTTTTGATGTGTGGACCTGATTAATTACAATATATTGATGGTATATTTTGAAGGGGACATATTATCCTTGTTTACAGATAATTGCTATTGACAGCAGTTAAAAATAGACAGACAGACAGACAGATCGATAGATAGACAGATCGATAGATAGACAGATAGATAACATGTCATATAACAACAACCCCACAATGGGCACAAACAGTTTTATGTTTTAGGATAACTTAATTAACTGAAAATCAACTAAAAACCTAATTTTACACCGTTTTCTAATAAATACCCAGCATGGTACACCATTACCAACTGCAGATCTTCAACCTCTATTGTCCAGAACACTGTTAAACTTTTTATATATATTGCTAATTTTCAGGTTCATACTTGTCGTTTGGATTTCTCCTAGATTAGAACATGTTTACATGCTTTAATGTTCGAAAAACACTTCATTTTTCTCATATTGTCTGTCTGAATATACCTGTATGGCACCTAAAATGCTTAGTTTTAACACCTGTCTCTTTAAGCAGCCCTTACGAAAAAGCCTGGTATGGTCAGACTGGTCAGCAGGTCTTTTGCATCCGTCTCTGTACCATAATTGCCGCCGGGGAAAGATTATAATGGCAATGTACTGGCACCTTCTACCTATATATTGCTTAGTTGTGACATCCCAATCATACAGGAGTCCGGCGGCTTGCTTAAAAGCACAGTTTCTTAATTCGGGCTGTGTGCATTTCTCTGTGGATTGAGAGTTTTTATACTTAAACAGTATGTATAACACACCTAGACTGGCTTTAACATAAAAAAGGACATTGAAATCTCACTTTTTCATAACATGGGACCTTTGAAATGATTATCTATTATATTTTCACAAAAAAGTGTCAGCCCCAAAATATATAATATTTCCTAGTAATAGAATATCATATTGATCAGCCTGAATAAGGACCCCTCAGCAAAGACCAACACAGCAGTAGTAGTATGTTTCAATCTTAATAAAATACATTTTATTAGAAAATTACAAAAACAATTGTGCACACATCACTAGTCAGTATGTGTACTGTGTATACTATACATATGATTGATTGGGTTCATACCAATTTGCTGGAGGTCCTCCTGGTGCGTTCAGTCCCGTGTAGGCTGGGCATTTCCTCTGACATGGCTCTCAACTGCTGCCTCTCCTTTGTAAATCTTTGAGTGAAATTTGAATATTCAAAAATATGACGAAAAGTCATCACACGGATGTCAACTGTAAATAGTTGCATGATTTAAAAAAACAGACTTGTGCACCAACCTTCCCAGAGGCAGCAAGTGAAGCATCATCTTGTGCTTGTAAAGGTCTCGATGCAGCTCCTGGAAGTGCTTGTACTTCCTCTTCACTGTCCAGTGGAAGTGGCCATGTGTTAGCTGCACTGTGTATAGGGTGCCTACATGGACCTGGAGGGACATTATTGAAATGATGTACATAAGTATGGTGGTTTAAAATGAGACAACATTGTACATTCTTAGAGCTTCTTTGTAAAGAATTGGAACATGTGATGTTTCTCTCAATCTTGTATACTATTACACGTGACCTTGTAGAAATGTACAGTAGCATGAACGTGACAACGCGCATAAATGCTGACAATTGGCTACGGTTGAGTAAAATTTCATGGTAAGGCAATCAGAGGTAGAGTTGGGCAGTCGGACACACAACAAACAACACAAACGAGTCAGTCGACAACAGACAGGTATGGTGTTATGAAATCAAGGAGAGAGGTAACTTTTCTTGCTAAAGATTTTCCACCGTGGTCAGAAAACACAAATGTATTTTAAGTTCCATTAAAGAGGGGTGGAGGTGGGGTCACGTTTGAGCATTTAAAAATTTACTTGAAAGTAACAAATTTGTTACTTTCTGAAGTAACTAGTTACTTTTATGATTTGTAACTGAGTATCTAATTTAGTTACGTTTAGGAAGAAGTAACTAGTAACTGTAACTACTTACTTTTTCAAAGTAACTTGCTGCTAATTTGACAGCTGAGCCTGCTGGCTCAAAGCAAACCCCTCAAAGTTCAAATCCCCAGACAGCAGTTCAACCACACAATATAAAGGGCGGCTGACAGTTTGATCTGCAGTTTTACTGCTGTCATAGAAGCATACCATATTGTAAGCGTAAAGGACAGTCAAGTTTAACTTTAGGGCGTTTTCAGTCAGGCTTTAAAAGATTAGATATTCAAAAGCGAGCATGGGTTGATCATGAGTTTTTCTATATAACGCAGAAACAGTTTTGACATGGTTATAAAGAGTGACTAATTAAAAGGTAAATTCTGTGCTTTCACCTCAGGCTTATCTAAAGCTTTCTATAAATACTAGCTTTCAGTTAACAACTACCAAACTATTTTTTTAAAAACAGGTGTACCTTTGAGCGAGTAGTGTGTTTCTCTGTGTTCTCCACTCTGCATGTAATAGGGATCCCAGGCATTAGGGGAGGTATCCCCTCCTCTTTTATTTCAGGAAGATGATGCACCACAAGGAAGGGACGACCCTCTGTGATTTGGAAGATTAGGCCATTTTAATAAATAAATTCTGATGCAGCCAATCAATGGTAATGTATTTATAAAAGGGGCAGTTGTTCTTACCACTGCTGGACATGAGGCCATCTATTTCGTCTGGACTCAGACCTTGGGCGTCACGCGAAAAGCGTCTTCTGGCCAGGTTTTGGGCCGTCGAGCTTTGAGCCACTGGCTCTACCATATCTGGGCTGGCCATTGCGTCGCTGGTGCAAGTGCCAGCTGCCCTGGTTCAAAAACAAGAGAAAAGAGAGTTTTACATTTAAAATCCAGAGTTTGTGCATCTTTTTTTAAAAGCATTATAGTGGCAAGCATGAGACAACTACTGATAAAACTAATGTGAAACTGAAACCAACCTACAGCATAATGAGATTTTAAAGTCACAAGCTTGAAGTTAACAGCATTTCATCACTTCAAAAAACAAACAATGAAGTGATTCAGTATTCCAGTAAAGGCAAAAGTGAAGTAGATTGCAGGCAGCCCCTTACAACATTGTAACTCTACAGAGTGCAAGTTTTAATTTCATTAATTGCATAATTGAAATCTTTTATATCATAATATATTTTATATATATATATATATATATTTATTGAAGAGATTCAGTGTACTGTAAATGTTCTCCACACATTGCTTCATAATGTCTAATTAATCTAAATTCTTATTAGTTTATCTACGTGTTTATATTAACTAAAAATAACATCAATAGATGAAGCAGCCACAGCAGAAGTTGCTTTAACTTGGGTTGCATTAGTAGCAGTTGCAGTACCAGGTGTTGACTGAGTAGCAGTAGCAACAGAAACACTAGTAGAAGTAGACGTGTAAAAGCAGCAACAGCAGTACTATTGTTGAACCAGCATCAGCAGTCAACGTAGCTAATACCAACACAGCTATTACACCTTGAGACACTGTTCAACTATCTGAAGAGTTAGTGAAATAATCTGACAGGACAATCTAATCCTTGAGGACAGCGACATGATTACACAAGAACGAAGGGATTAACTCAATAGCAGTAGCTCTTAGAGGTCGAAGCTTATACAAAATAGAACAAGAATTTAACTCGGTATCACTCCATGCTAGAAGTAAATGTTAAAATGCCATCAATACATACATCGCAGACGTCTTTTGGTATTTAGCTGTTGATCAGGTCATCGACACTGCGACATACAAGAAGTCTAGAACACAGCTACCAGTGGTAGAAAAGAGTGTGTGGGAATCCTTTTGTATAGTGTGTGGGAAGATATCTTTGACTTGCAGAATGTTTCCTGGGCAACAAGGTAAAGGGGAGGGAGGGTGTACGTGTGAGTGTGTGAGCGTAAAAGGAGCAAAGAGAGAGAGACAGAGAGAGAGAGAGAGAGAGAGAGAATGTACAGACTAAGTGGACACAGCCTGACCATAAAAACAGGCCGTCACAGTCAGAACAGACTACCCAGGGAGGCCAGGCTGTGTTCACTTTGACATGAAAGAAAAGTTGAGACACCATCTCACCTCTTACTACACTGTGAGAAAAAGGAGAGTTTTCCATCTCCCCGATCCTCAGAAATTGCCCTATTTATGTGGGGAGAAAAAACAATGTGCAAAATATACTGACTGTTGCCATGCACTAAGAAAAGCAAGCTCTGTAGTAAATGTTTCTGACTTATTACACCTGTAGTGTGTTTGTGTGATTAAAGACACACTTTGGACCCACAATGGCCACCTTGCACTACTCCACTTGCACTACTCCACTGTACACTTGCACACTTTGACTTTTGCATTATATTGACTGTCCACTGTATGCACAACTGCACATCTTCAATTCAATTTTGTTGCTCTTATTTTCTTCATTGTATGTGCCTTCTTATTTTTACTTTTATATTGTTTAATATTTAATATACGTTTGTCTGTGTAAAATATGTCTTGTCTCCACCGTTTGTCTGTGTAAAATATGTCTTGTCTCCACCGTGGGATAGAGGGAAACGCAATTTAGATTTCTTTGTATGTCTTGACATGTGAAGAAATTGACAATAAAGCTGACTTTGACTTTGAAAGTGTATTTGTTGTCTTTTTTTCTGGTGTGTAACATAATTATTTGTTGTCAGTTAGCTAGTTAGTGTGTCTGTCAGCAGTATTACAGAAAGAAAAACTACCAACCCAATTTCATGAAACTTGGCAGAAGGGTGTAGCATTCAATTTTGGAGTGGATCCGAATCAATGGACGGATACAAACTATTTTTCTATTTCTTTAGCATTGCAAGATGGAGCCTTTGGTGCTGCATTCATGTGGTGTCTGAATAATCTGAAAAATGGGTTCCTGACTGGGAAAATTCACATTGCATTGACATTTTTGTCATGATTGTGAGTTTTTGAGTCTGTTTTCCTCCCTTGTCTTGTCTGGTTTTACTTCCCGTCTTGTGTCTTCCTGTCTGTATGATTGTCTGCCCAGCCCTGATGTGTTCCACCTGTTGCGTCACCAGTCTCTTATTAGTCTTCGTTACCCAGTGTTTTAGTCTCTGTGTTTTCTCTTGTCTGCTGTCGGAGTCTTGCTTTATGTCAATTGTGGTGTTCCTATTTTGCGATGTGGCATACCTTGGCAAAGGTCTGCACTCTCCCAGTGCTCTTCTAGTTCCATGTGTAATTTAACTTTGGCAATAAAGTTTATTTTAATTGAATTGGGAGTTTGGGAATGAAGATGATGAGACAAAATAAACAACCACATCTGGATCCTACTAAAAGGACTACCATAATTGACTAAAAACAACAGAGAAAATGTCAATGTTTAACTATAATTCCATGAGAAAGAAAAATTGTTTTGTATAAGACATATTAGGCTGCATTCTGACACACTGTGGTGGTCCTAACTCCGCCAAAAACACTGGTCTTTCCATTCATTTTGAATGGGGATATGCAACTTGACGTCACCCTGCGGTGGCCAATCATGTAACCAGCGATCAGACTTGGCAGGTTGTTGTTGAGAGTTCCGTACAGTAAGCTATATAAAACATCACTGTCTCTATCGCTGCAACAAGAAAGTTTTAAAACACTATGAGTGTGAAAAAAAACACGAGCACTTAACTGCCCAGGGGTTTGTGTAACAGCTGACTGTTTCCTGCAACAACAAAACAGTTGCCCAGTCTCTTTTCTTTTCTCTGTGAAAAGAAGCTGCTTTCAAGTGCACTCAGAAATGTTATGTAAATGTTCTATAAACAATCTGACAGAATACAATAATTGGGAAATAGTAAGTCTACATTGGGGGGTTAAATAACACAACAGGACAATACACAAATGGGACATATAATTGACACTCCCGCCACTACACAACCCTGTGGAGAATCTCTGGATTCCTTTCTTTGGTATGAAAGGGCCCTTACTCTGTTGTCTTTTTGATTAACTTCAGCATTAGCTTTGTTGTGCCTCTAGACGTTCCACTTCCGGGATTGCTCTGATGCTGCAGGAAATTCAGCCGGATGCATGTCTTTTCACCGATGTCTGTCCTTTCGCTTTCTTTGTGTTGGAATTTTAAACTCTGGTGGATTTATGAGGACTAATGGTTGACTGCTCCTCAGGTCTCTGCATGGTGAATTGAGACAGCTAGCTAGATCATTTAAAACTGAGTTTTCTCTCGCACGGCTCTTTTACAGCTCCGTGAGAGCTTAGCTTAGGACTTTTTTCTCCCATCCCGGAATGCTATGTGGAGTAACCAGAGCCTCCACCGCTCCACAGCATGTGGATGGACTGGCAAAGCGAGACTACCGGTATGTCTCTGCTAACATCTATTATTTAAAACTTCCTAATGTTATTGGTAGAGTTTGAACTTAAAATATGTGACACCTCACAGCACTTCAAAAATTAATAGCCAACCGTTTTCACTGAAATACTTGCCAAACTGCGTCACTTGTAAAACCCCTAAAAATCACAAAAAAGTGTTTCCATCTGCTCACTAAATGCAGAAGAAACTACACAAGAGCTTGAGTGGCAATTTGCAGGTAAAATCAGAGTCAATATCGAACACTAGGTGGGTATAGTGCATCACCTAAAGGCTATAAACAGCATCAAAATAAGGTGTGGCAAAAAAATAAAGGACAATAAAATAAAACAATCACTAATCAATCATCTCACTAGTGTTTGTTTATATATATATATATATATATATATATATATATATATATATATATATATAGTATAAAACATATCTATCTATATGTTTTGTTTAAAAGGTATGCCATCTGGAGAGGCGATGGAACAGACAGGAGAAGAGCATTTTAGCTGAGATAATGGACAGCAATCCAGTAACAGGAGGTATGTCTTATATTTTGTGAATTCAGTTTGAATTAAAGTTATTCCCTGTACACCCATAAGTTTGTTATTTATTTACTTACTTAGGTCACTTGATAAGAATGTCTACTGTAGATGCTTTCAAATCTCAGTTACTGTAGTCTCAAGTATTTCCTTCAGCACACATATCACATCACTTAATGGTTTTGAGCTGAGTTTTCATCATCTGCTGAAGAAACTAATGAACTCCCATCCAGATCGATCTGCACCACATGTTGCTGGGATTCCATCAAAAGAACAAGTCATGTTTTATTTCTTAGAAAACCCATATTAATTTCCACTTTACTATTTCTGAACTTTTCCCGAGAATTCTTTTGTTGTTGTTTCTACTTCCATTCTGCCATAAAAGTTGACAACATTAAAATAAAAATTAACTTTCAGCTGTTAAGATGTGTTGACAAAATATTATTTTGCCAAATAACCTCTACAGTCTGTTGAGTGCTATACAGACTGGGATGTGGATGGATGTTTACCCTTAAAAAAGGCAGAGAGGTCTAGTGTTGATTTGACAAGATTTCCTTGTTTTTTGGAGTGAAATTTTGACTACCTGCGAAATACAACACTACACACCCAGAGTCCTCTACTGCAAGAGCCAAATTTGCCAGAAGGGAGTGCTTTAACTGAAAGCCAAGCCACATCTTACACACCAAATGGTCATATGACTGTTTGCGTGTGTATCAGTGTTGCTTGTTCTACACATATTTTGAACAACACTGAATCAGTCACCACTTAAAGTTGGCAGCAGCAGTGACTGACAATGCTATGAGAGATTTAAAGCCCCTATGTGTAGGATTTGTCCAAACAAAAACTTAGACCATCAAAATGATTAGAAAGTTGCTATAATCACATGGAAATCCTCCACATAAGGCCTTTAAAGAGCAACTTGAGACCAGCTTAAATTGTGTTTTTTCTGCAGACCTCCAAGGCTGCATTCACACCAAATCAGGCACTTTGGCAAAAATGCCAGTCCTCCCGTTCATTTAAATGTTGGTAGTGCATATAGACTGCAACAGTGGGGCCTGCAGGGATGCCTAAATGTTAAACTGAATCAACTTTTAGTTAGGGCTGCCCCCTTAGTTGACATCGCTGCAGACCCCTGACGCCCCTGGTTTGACATTCGGCAGCAAACCAGAATGAAGTGTAAGGTTATGTTTCACATGTAGGCTCAATTTGGCCTTGTGCGCCAGATTAAACCCACTGTGATAGGCATCATATTAGAAAAAGTAAAATTAAAAGCAGACAGACAATCACTTGGGACCAGCACTCTAGCAGCATGGTTAATTTGGTAGCACCCCATGAGGAACACAACAGAGACACAAACGGCCATTTCAGTGACAATCCAACACTCCTGCATACTCTGTGCTTATCGCCTGATTTGGTGTGAATGCAGCATACATAGTAAATGTAAGGTGTGGTCATTACAGCACTGCTGTGTGTTTACAGGTGAAACAGAGCACCATTGTCACTGCAACAGACTTGGGCCCATACCAATGACCTGATTCATTTAGTGCTTGAAGTAGGCCTACATTATAATCCTAAATTATAAAATGTTAATAAGGTTATTCTCTGTCTGCATTTCTAGGGGCAGCAAGGTAGGCATTGTGTAGCACTGATTTAAAAAAGGTGTCATTCAAATTCATTAGCCTGATCTACACAAATGTTGAATGTTCCTTGCTGTAAAGGACAGTTATGTTTTTTAATACATTTTTTTGCAAAATCTACCTGATCTTTTAGAAACAATATAGGCTATGCGTGTGACATTTAAGCTATACTGCACAAGAGTCTGAAACATGCAACCAATGACAGGATCTGTGTCATACATTCCAATGACTAAAACAACAGTGCTGAGTCAACTAGTGTCTGCGCCCATCGGATTTCCCCAAATCTGCACAATTGTCGCCTTAAATATAGGAAGTTTCTTCCAGAATGATTCAGCGTTGTACGTTTAACCCATCGCATACAATTTTTGAAACGCATTAAGATACAATTTTGGTGATAAATACGCACTTTTGCCTCTTTTTTGAGAGTTGATGGTAGTTTATAAGGTAGGCTACTACAGCTTCCACACATGCGTCACCAGAACACCTTCTCTTCATTTTACATCAACATCTGCATGTATGACTCGACTTACAACACCGAGACAACAGTGCTGTATTATTTTAAGTCTCCGGAAATCAAGATTGACTGTTGCTTAGAGGTTGAAAATGCTGACAGCTAGCTATGTTTGGTCCCTTTTGTCGTCTCCACCCATAACGTTAGTCTGGGTTCCTACAGCGCCGCATTCCACAAAGAAACTACATCTCAGTTTACAAAACTACACTACAAATCATACCTAGCGAAAAGTGACATTTACATCACACCCGCTTACGGTAACTAACTAGGTAAACGCGCCTCGGTGGCGTGAAATCAGCAGCTGGCCAACTTTCCATCGGCATAGCTACGACAGTTTAGCCAGGGGAGTGATAACGTTATACGTCTTTAGGCCTAAACATTTACTTACATTTCAGTTGAAACACGCCACGACTCAGCACAGCTACTCCACACGCATGATAAAACGATAGCCTATATGCTAAAAGTTGTATCGTATCCAAGCCTGTGCTTTGAGTTGTATTTGTATTCCTCGTAGGTGATGCACGATTTAGTCCCTCCCATGGGGTGTTTATAGGACAGAGTGTGGAAGGTAAAAGAAAAGGAATCTTAAAATGTGGCTGCTTGTTCACAAGACGCAGGTCATGCTTATTGCGTGTTTTTATTTTAAATCCGATTTTTTTTTTTTTTGACAAAGTCGCAATGTGTTATGAAACCAATGAGCCTTTTTTATTTTTTAGGCCTATTTGTGCAGCCGTATCAGCGAGCATGTATGAAGAATAATAGTTGTTCACGTTGTGAGTTCTGAGCTGGACGCCAGATTGGGAAACAGCTGAGATGATGTTAACGTGGTATCAGAGACGATTTTGAACCTGGATCTTTGGTATTGGTATTTGACTATTCAACACATCATCCACACAATCAAAGTCACGGAACATATCACGGGATTTCCGGTTAGTATTTTCAAAATATAAACGTTGCTAGCGACTGTCACCTCTGACAGCCATTGTATAAAAACATAATCATGTGTTGGATTTTTTTCAAGATATTTTAATTTAGTGTCAACTTTATGTTATCTTAAAAGAAAGGTAGCCTATGTCTTCTGATATTAAATTTAACACGTTTATTTAAGGACTATAGTTTATATGTGAGCCAGGTGAGCAATTCTCATCAACTGAATTGTGCGCCAATTAGAGATCCGGCATATGGGTAAACCCCGCCCACTGCCGGCGATTTGATTTCGCCCTGCTGCTCGCAATGCCCATTCTCAAATCAACTGAGCTTGGCTTGGTCTGGTGATAGCCAGACTAGATCTGGCATCCGTAGGCCTATATTAAAGGTGCACTATGAGTTCCTTCATCACTAGCCTACTGTTGAGTTCCAAGTACATTCAAAACAAAACAGAGCAAGCTCACCCCTTTTTTTGTTTGAGTTTTACATTATATTTACACTTTAGCCATTTAAACGCAATGCTGCTGTGACTGCTTCTAATCATTTTCTCTTTCTGAAATGCATGTGGTCCAATCTGATGTAAGAAACACGACTTTGACATTAAATTCGAGATTGAAATGCCTTTTCCTAATTTTATGTGCCAAAGGGTTTCACACAACTCACACTTAATAAATTGATTAAGCAATTCACATTCACAAAACAAAATATTTATTTAAAAAAACATAGCACAATGAATCTAGACAATGTCCCTTTGAGCCATCTACCTTTAATAAGAATTTCTAATAAATAAGTCATAGTAAGAATAATAAGGCTTTTTATTCAGAGTTAGCTGGTTCAAGTTACAGCACAGGTTCTCCACATAAGACATAGCAAATGCGGGGAACCTTACCCAGACTTTATCAGATGTTTTGCAGTGTAATACATGGACAGTTCTTATGAGCCCATGAAAGATTGACAACTTTAGCACATTACATCTAAATAAAATCAGTTTATCAGCTAAGGAACCTTCTATATTGTTATTTATGAATCCAGTCTACATAGTGCTTGTGGCTCCATGTAGTATATAATGTCATTGTAGTTATGATTTGAAAGATTCTTTGCTGCAACAGAAATATTTAATAGGCATTGTGGTGAATCACCTTCAGATACTTCCCTTCAAATACACTGACCTGAAGTCTGGACCTGCTTAAACTTACACTGTTGTCTTTTATACTACAAAACAAATATCAATTGTAATTGATGAGGAGGAGGATGATTTAAAACATCACTTATTTTAAACTAGACTTGATCCATCCATTTAATGTATACATCCAAATAACTTACACTAAGATGAAGAACTCAGAACTAAGTTATAAGTTTGAATGAAAACCCTCAGCTGCCTGACAAGTGTTCACAAAGATAAGTCTGAGTTGTGAACATGAACCCAGACAGATTTGTTGTTAACTCAATCTTGAATCTGAGCCTGGGACTCAATGAGCCAGATTGCTCAGCCTTATAGACAGCATGAGGCACAGTGACCCTTGGTAAGGTTTCCTCAGAGCAAAAGGTTTTGATTGTTTTTTAAATTGGGGCATATTTTTTGCTCTGCCCAGGAAATGGAAAGTCAGGTGCCCGGTTGAAGTGTCCTGTTAAGAAGATCCCCACTGTGCCAATGATAAAGAGGAGCATGGCAGCCCAGAAACACACCTTGTCAATCATCTTCCCAATCAGTACCCAGCTTTCAATTTCCTGTATTTGGAAATAAAAAGAATACAGATTCAAGAACTAAGATAACAGTTGGCCGAAAAAAATACAGGAAAACATGTAATCGATAAAAATATAGAAAAAAGAATTACAGTCAGTACATGTACTAGGCAGATAAAGCTTTAAGTAACACTCACAGATCCAATGTTATTTTGTTGTCTCGTACTCTCAGCAATGAAGTTGCAGGCATCCACACATTGCTTGATCTCGGGTGCAGCTTGAGCCAAACTCTTATACAAGTTGGCTGTGCTGCTGACATCCATGTTATCCACTAGGGAGAAGGAGACACTGACAGTTGGAAAACAGTATGCCACAGCATTACCTGAGGCAGACACAGGCATCTTTGATGGCGATGAGGCAATAATAAAGGTCTTAAATGACATACAATACCTGTGTAATGCACAAATATGTGGTTAAAATAAGGAATATGAATGAATGTGATTCATACTACACAGAAAACAACTTTGTAACATAATATTTGCACTAAAAAACGATGTGTTCAGAAATCAGACTGGGACTTAATGGTCAGATTTTAGAGCTGTGTCGTAGTTTTTAAAATAGACGTCTTACCAATCGATCGTGTGAGACCATGCCTCTCTCTTTGTTTGTCAAACATCATTTCACTGCGAGGTTGTTTCAGTACATATTCCTCTGCTCTCTGCATGAGGCCAAAGGAGCTGCGCCGCCGCTCCCTCACTCCATTTACCTCTGTTGTCACCTCACTGTCATCCACCAGTGGGGACATGCCAAGGAAGCGGGGTACCATTTCCAGGAACAACTGCGGGAGGCAGAGAAGATAACAGTTCACACACAATAACACTTGAATAGACACATTTTACTCAACTGCATAGGATATACTTACATGTTTGATGGTATGGGACATGGTATGAGTGTTGGGGCTGCGCAGGGAGAAGTTTAGAACCACAATTTGATTAGTGGCAATGAGAGTAGTGACAGACATAACAAAGATCAGGTACCTGAGAAAGACAAAGAGAAGATCTGTGTTGGAGAGGCGACTCAAACTGTATGGATTGAAGAAAATAAATCCCAGCAGAGGTCAGCAGAGAACACACACTGACTCACTTGCCAATGAGAGGGACAGAAAGAGATGTCTCAGGGATCTTCTGAGCAATAAGAAAGAGGAAGACAGTCTGAGCCAGCAAGACAGAGATGGACACAGTCAACTTTTGTCCCCCGGCTGTGAAGTAGACAATAGAGACTCATGAGACAGGAGGACCACACCAAATCCCAAAAATATATACCAGCTTTGGAACCCAATAATTTTAATACATTCTCTGTGCTCAGGCACTTCATTAGCAGCAAATAATGCTACAGATGCTGTACAGTATTTACAGCATCTGGATTTAGTTGATAAGGATAAGACAGTACACAGAAAACAAATCTGCAAACCAGTGGCAACCAATACCAATGCCAATGTTTTCTTAAGACTTTGTCTGACATAATATTCTTACTACATATTAATATTGCTTATTGCAAAGCCTATGAAAAGCTATTTCTAAATGCTGGTCCTTTTTGTTATGGCCAGTATATAAGAGTAACTAGAATTAATTAGTATTTTGTCCAAGGTACACACCTTAATAAAACTGGGAGAGCTAAACTATTTCCCTATATGAACAGAGCAGCAACGATTACATAGAAGCATGTTCCACGTTATACACGACAAGGTGGAGCAGGGGAGGAGATGGGTTGCATTTAGGAGCAACTAAAGCAGCAGCAGTTAGAGCAAAACTAAGCAGCAAGCAGCATGAGCAAATTAAAGCAGCAAGCAGTTAGGAGCAACTAAAGCAGCTTTAAGTAGCCATTTAGCAGCGAGGGGAGTTGACCAGCTGATGTGCTGATGCATATCAGCTGCTGCAGCTCAGCTTATGCAGCCTGGATGCTCAATACTTGTAACATTGCTCCATTTGAAACCATAATAATCGGTGTACTAATAGCTGTGTCTTTACTGACCTTGTGCAGGTAGGAAGTAGGCCAGCACAACTAGAGAGGAGATCAGGGAGCAGGGCAGGATGATGTTGATGACGTAGAAGAGGGGTTTCCTTTGGATGATCAGATTGAATGTGATCTCCTGATACTCTAGGTCATCTGGGGAATACCGTGTGTTGATCCTCTTCCTGGCTGGGCGATGGACGATGGCCCACTCACCATTCTCTGACGGGTGAAAACATAATAAGCTGGAGATCAATTGTGTGCTTTACATTTGGGAAAACATTTAAATGTGGATGTGCTGTACCTGTGAAAGCCTCAGGGTCAATGTCCACCCATTCAATAGTCTCGCCATTTTCTCCAATAGCCAAAATGAGGTCCATTTCATTGGCACTGTACGTCTGGGACCTAGGGGTCGAGGCAATTAGGATAGAATACATTAGTAGATTGTTGTTACCTAGAGTAACTCCAATTCTCTGAGCATGCGCGTAGCCTTTTAGTTGGTTTTCACTATTGATTTAACCTACCATCTTGGCACCCTGAGACAGCCTGTTAGAGGGCGAAGTACACTCAAAATAAAATAAACTAATAAATCAGCAATTAAGCTATGGAAAAATGCAATTGTACCACACCTGAATGCTAGCGTGCAGTTTTGATAATCAAATGGGAAGTAGGTGATCTCAATGGCACAAGTGCTGCGATAGATAGCAGGAGGCAACCAGTACATCCAACCACTGCTGCTGATCAACACATTGGCGTAGTAAGCCACATCAAACTTGCCATCAATGCTGCAGAGATTGAAGATAAAGAACAGAAACAGTTGACACCAGACTGGATGATGTATGATGGCACTGCAAGCAGGGAATATGCAGGATTTCACTTCTCTTTATTATTGCCTTACTTGTTCTCAAGGACAATGTCAGGAAGCCAAACAGTACTGTATGGGACACGAATAACATCAATGCCATAATAGTTAGACGCATTCCAGGTGAGCCGATAATCGGTCCATTGCTGTAGAAGACAATTGAGAGAAAGGTCAACAGCATGATTGAAAACTAGCCACAACTGAGCGCTGAATAAATGGGAGGGACTGCGGCTTGCCAGGTTTTGTACAAACAACACAAAAACACTAGTATGAAAAAAAGGGAAACTCACAATCTCAATCCACACATTAGTCGTAAGAGTCTCCTCCTTTTCATTCTGTGGTAGAAGTGCAGAAGCAGTATGACTATTTGAGCTGTAAGTGTTACTACTCTAGTGACTCAACAGCCATTATTGTGCATGTGTTAAAAACTTGGCCAATATGCCGATTATCCTATGGGAATAATGGTGAACTTTTCTGAGAGTTGTGTATATCTCACCAGGGAGATAAGGTTAGTGAGGGTAAGCTTGATCTGAACATTCAGCTTGTCTTCAGGATGAACCACTGGGCGAATATTCTTGTTGTAGCCTTTGAACAAGTCACCGATCAGCTTGGACTCCTCATTACACTGCACTGCATGACAAAAATAGATACGGAACGGAGTGAGTTTGATTAATATTTCATGACAGAGGATGACAAAACATCTGAAATTGTGGTCAGTCTGAAAGGCAGATAAACTAAGTTTAAGGGTCAGTTAATTTAAATCCACATCAATACTCAAATATTAAAATTAACACACTGTGATCATACATTGTCATTGCCTTCCAATTCAGCTCATAGCTTTTTCAATAGTTTCTTTTGACATAATTACAGAAAATGATATTGATAATGAGTAGAAAACACTTTGTAGATGCAAAATATGCTTAGAAGCACATGTACTGCATGTTTAAACATGTAAAATAGCATGTGTCTCTCCCCAGATAAGATATAACAACCCATAATAGGCACAAACAGTTTCAAGATGACTTGATTAACTGAAAACCAACCGTTACGTCATTTTACACATAGCCAGTGATACACCATTACCAACTGCCAGAGCCACATTACCATTCTTCTCTTTAGGACCTCCAGTGGACATTTGTTTCTCAAAATTCAGAATATAGGGTACCTGACAGTACGTATTTGTGGCTTGTGGCACTGCAAAAACATGGCCAGAGGTACATATATACCATGAGACCAGGTTGAAAACATCAGCAGGTTCAAACTCCTCTGAGAAGTTTTAGCTGAGTTATGTGTCACTTCCTTTTTGGTGAGTTGATATAATATTTCACTCTTCGTCCTAAAAGAAGATACATGTAAATTGGGACTTATTAACTCTTTTGAAGCATTTTAAGGAGTTGAGCAACAGGCTTTTAATAAGAGACTCATTTATGAAACAGAAAAACAAATGGCAAAGATGGGATTTAAACTCACAACCTTCAGACTGTGAAACAGCTTCTCTTCCAGTTGGGCTCTGAGACATCAACTCAATATTTTATTTAAGGTTAAACTTCACAGAGTCGATTGACCTCTGTGAAGCAGGTTTCAGGTTATTTAAGAGATAGATAAATGTATTACACTATATTAAAGGTGTATTAATATTATATTAATTGGTTATTATGTCTTGTAAAGTGTTAAAGGGTTTTTTGAAGGATTATCGGCACATGTAAGATGTTTTTAATGGATTTACTGTATAAGGGGTTTAAGGGGCAACAGAAGGGAAAGACAAACTTTGTTTTTCATCAGGTTGATGAAGATGATGTTTCTTCTTTCTCATCACCGGGGAAGGTCCAGTGGGGACTAATGCTGACTGACACCCAGGCGATGCAGGTTCAAACCCTGCTTAAGGTAAGTCACACAGGAGAGTTTGGGATGGATAGATATGGTTTCGTATTTGCAAATTTTCGACACCGATTTCAACTTGCGAATTTTCAACACTGATTTCCACCTGTGAAATTTCAACTTGTGAATTTTCAACACCGATTTCAACTTGCAAGTTTCAGAATTTCTATTTTTAAAAAGTTATCACTTTATATATGTTTTAGTCTGCAGGCTGTTCTGCGGAATCTTTTAAAGTAATTAAAAGTGTTAAACCCCTTTTAAACATATACAGAATAGCATCACATGTAACTGGACCTTATGTCATGTGAACTTAACACAGAAAGAGAGATGATTACTATTAAAGAGACTGTCCTTCACTGAGGAACTTTCCCAGAGGTTGTTTGTGCAATTACGGCCTGGCCCTGTTCTCTAGTGGTTGTTGTAGCTATGACGGGAGCAAACCAGGAAGTAAAGTGACGAACCGGCTGCACTTGTGTTCAGTTGTCTTAGTGTGTTTTTAACAGTGTAAAATACAGTATTGTGTATAAGTTACATAATTCTGATTCTAATCATTCTATTCAAGATGAAACCCCACCACAAGGTTCCAGACCAGAGAGTGAAGAAGAGCATGCAGAGCATCACGCAACAAATCAGACCGCTACATAATGACAGCTACATCTTTAATACATTAGAGAGTTACTATAAAAGAACCATGTTAGTAAAAGTGTGATGAAGAGAATTTTTGATGCTGTGCACAATAGTATACTTAATTTAAATGTACATTAACTTATTCAGAATTATATTATAATGTTTCATTTGGAGACAGCTCCATCTTCAAATTTTCTGCTGAGTTTTGTTACAGTGTGATAAGGTGATAAATATATATTGCACACAGCAATAAAAAAAGTTTTCTTTAAACACTTAACAAAATGTTATGTTTTCTGACATTCTCTTAATTCTTAATTGCTAGATGGTGAGCCAAATGAGCAAGAGTCAAAGTATGAAGAAATACTGACAGAATCAGGAATTGAGGATAAAGTGATAATATAATTTTACGGGGGTTCGAGCAATAGCAGGTTTATACTTGTATTTTGGGTTTCTACTACAATAGGTTTACATGTTAAAAAAACATTATTTTTCTCATACTGTCTGTCTGATAATACCTGTATTCAATACCTGTATTCTGTATCCTCTGTCTAAAATGCTCAATTTTAGAGCCTGTCTCTCTAAGCCCCCCTCCTGAAAAAGCCAGTCTACTCTGATTGGTCAGCGTTTTCGGGTCTTCCGCATCTGTACTTTCATCATTACAGACCGGGAAAGACCGTGACGCACAAGTATTTGCTGTGTGGGAGCACATGTGTTTAGACCAACCTCAGGACAAAGAGGTTAGCCAGTGTATGAAGAGTCTAGAGACTCAAAGCCATTCTCCAGTCACACTTAATAGCAATGGTATCACTCTGTACTCCTCGGCTACACTAAGTTTCAGTATAAACTTTTACGAGAGACTAAAAAAAGAGTAAAGCAGAGGTTATTTTCAACACATTGCCTCTGCCCTCCCAGCTGACACTATCCATCGCTCCAATTACACAGCTGCTGGGAAACTCTAAACTAAGAACTTTAAGTCACACTCAGTTCATCTACAATAATCATCAACACCAACATTAGGCAAAAATTATGACAGCAGTAAAGATGTCATCCACCGTGATTGATTCATTTCCGAGTCTGCCTAGTCCAATGAGGCCCAAATATGTCACGTAGTTTTGAGCTGTAATCATAAAGATTTAGTGCGTAACTTTTTGATATTAATGAACTTACTTTAATAATAATAATGTATCCTTTAGTCCCACAAGGGGAAATTACAATTTACAGTCTGTTGTTATTACACACAGGCCTGAATTATACACACATGATCAGTACCTATACATGCACTAAATGGAGAGATGTCAGAGTGAGGGGGCTGCCCATGGAAAGGCGCCCCAAGCAGTTGGAGGGTTGGTGCCTTGCACAAGAGCACATTGGCAGTGCCCAGGAGGTGCACCGCCCACAGTCCACCACCATACTTTGGTCCGTATGTGGACTTGAACCGCAACCTTCTGGTTCCCAACCCAACTCCGGACTGAACTACTGCCACCTTACATTCAAGCCATTGCCAAATGTGTTGCTACAAGGCTAATTAAGACTATCAGCTCCACACAACTGTCTCTGTATTTGTCATTATCTCACCTCGCAAGGGTTTACCAGTTGTTAATTATTTATATTGCTAAATATTGCACTTGACGGATTGGAAAAGTGTAATTCCTGTATGTTTCATCAAAATCCACAACACTGTAGCATCCTTTAGGCCAATTTCTCCTTGAGTTTGTAAACAAGTACTTCCTCCAATTTTCATCATGGACGAAAATATATCTAACAACATCTTCCTAGGAATTGTTAAAGAAAGTATAAAGATCTTAATATATTTTTTGAAAATGGAGACAGCAAGTTGACAGTCTAAATAAACCATTAAAATCATTATAGGGTTTATTAGATAATAGGCTGTTGGCTGCAAAGACACATTTTCAAAGCATTGGTGGACAGTAAACAGAAAGTAGTGTCACTCTGACTCTTGAGTGAGAAACACGCTGACTTTTAAAGTGTGCCATGTGAGTTGCACAGCATGTGATGTGATGTACTCCCATGGATACAAAGTACAATTAATGTTTGTCATCTGTGCTTTGACCTGGTCACTTCCTGCAGCTGCTAAGGATTGATGATGGGGAACTAAAGGCAGAGCCTGTAAATGACTACTGAGAGGATGTGGGATTCAACAAAAGCGTCAAATGGGTTTGAAATCTAATAACTTTAGCAGAAGAAATCGCTAGATAGCACTAGTTGTTGGTGAGAAAATACTTGAGAGTTGGCTGAGCTGAAGCAGCATGACATGTAATCATTACATCATCACTGTTTGACTGGGGTAAGGGTAAGGGCGAGCCAAGCTCACCCTAGTTGACCGTGTGCTGTTGTACAATGCACATTCCTATTCATGCGTCCATTTTGAACATGAGAAGCAAGGGGATTTTAATTGAATCTAGCAAGAGGAAGAAATTGCTGGTTCAAGGTCCAGTAAGCATCCCTTACAGAAGGAGTTCAGCCCAGCATCTCATGCCTGTTAGCAGTCAGTTGCATTACAGTCCACTACATCATAATCTGATCATCACACCTTGTTAAGGACCAAAGGAGAAGAGTTCATTCCTCATATCAGAACTAATATCACACCTTGATTGAGTTTGTACAGCTGTTGCTCTCAGTGTAAAGTGATCAAATGGCTGACTACAGCTTCAACCCAAGTGTATCTCCAGTTGTCCATCTGCCAGTTTAACAATTTAATAAGTAAATTGCTATGACAGGGATTACATTTGTTAGTGCATTTAGAAGAGAGTCTGCAGTTTTTCTCCTGGATGTCCTCAATCTTAGCTCCAGCATCATAGGTATGCTTATTGCTTAACCATGTCAGACCAATAATATCAAAGGTCTACATTTAGGGATGAATCTTATTCATTCCAGAACTTTGTCACTAAGCTATTCCAGTGACCTCTGCCAAGGAGATGGACTAACTTACTTTTTTGTGCTCATCTAAATTGATACATTGCATTGACTATACTAAAAGTAAGACTTCATTATGGGACAGGTTATGGAAAAGAGGATCCCTGTGGACATTAGTATCAATGGTTATGCATAAAAGTGCACACACAGAGACAAAACCCCAACATGCTTTGTAAATGATTTTCCTTGTGTTGCTAATGTTAAGTCATACAAGACTATAAATAAATAGAAGCAAACTTTTATTCACTTTAAAGCAGTGTGTAAATTACTATATATTGCAGAAATACTGTTTGTATGCTTGCAGATACTGTATGCTAACAACAGAAGAAAAATAATTCAAATCTGTATCATCTATACAATTTGATAATCTACAACAGTATATGAGTAGAAGTTTTTTTAGAGATTATTTGTAGGGTCCTTTCCACCTTTAATGGACAGGACAGCTAGATATGCAGGAAATCACCACAGATCAGACTCAAACCCTGAACCTCTGCATTTGCTGTAATTGTGCGCCTGCTCTACCAACTGAGCCAACCCTGCCATACGAGTAGGCCTACAGGTTTTAAGTATAGAAACTTTTCTCTGGCCTGCCAATCAATGTAGTAAGCGTTTTAGAGCTGTCTGTCTCTCTAAACACTGATCGTCTATCAGCACATGACATGCAGAAGATTATTTTGATAGATAATAAGGCAGCCAGCCACTCGATGAGGATGTGCCAAAAGTTTGCCACCACGCCACTTACCATGAACCACTGAAGTCCCAAGAATAGTTACAACTACAAAAAATATCCCAAACTTGCATGCTGCCATCATGTTCCAAGACTACTTCACTGCATGGCACTGCACTATATTTAAATATTAAGTTTGAGAGAGAGAGTAAAGACAGAGAGGAAGAGCCCTAAATCCCCCACCAAATGGCCCTGACTGTCGCCCACTCCGGCTGTCGCCATCCATGGCTCAGATTACACAGCAGCTGAAAAGCACTAAACCCGGACTTCAAGTCACACTGCGGTCACCCACAATAATCATCATCATGATCATTAGACAACAACTATCTGTGGTGATGCCAGTTACATACATTAAATTAGTGAGACCTGATGCTGTTACAGATAATATTAGTTTTACTTTGTCTGTAACATATTGAAGGATTATTGATTCTTTTGATGGGAAAATTACAAATAGCACATTTTCACAGTGAGGCTGACTTTGCATTTGTCCTGCTTTTCTGTGTAACTTACTGTATGTCTTAATGGAATATGTATGTGTATATGTGTGTGTGTATGTGTGTGTGTGTGTCAGACAGAGCTGAAAAAAACAAAAAAACAGGAAGATACATAACCCCCGTGTGTGCAACAAGGTGTGCAGGCCATGCTCTCCCCGGCTGTGTCCAAGGTATTAATACATACAGCAGAGCCTCGCCACTTCAGTAGTGACAGATCTGCAGACCACAGTGTGAGGCGATGTTAGAGGGCTGGAGGCAGACAATGCTCATAAAAGTCATAAAACTCCATGGAGACAGAGACTTGCATCAAGATAAATTGGATAACGTTTTTGATTTTCAACAGAAGTTTACAAAAGGTAACTTTAAAAAGTACAAACCAGACAATCAGGGCGTTTTACTTATTTTAAATCCACGGACTGAATTTGCTTTATTTATTAGTACTGTGAGAAGAGTAGAGGTAGTGTCACTCTGAAGCGACAAGGGCAACCGACTGAATTCTGGAATGTGCAATGTGAGTTGCACAGTATGTGATGAACTTCTAAATATACAGTTAGGGAAACAGAGATGAGCTTCTTTAAGGTAACTGGAACCTCGACAAGGCAGATTATGTGTCTCACACTTAATTCAGTTCATAGCTCAGAGACCGGAGAAGGGCTGGATCTCTCTGGCCACTGTTCACACAGCAGAGCTGCCCTTTACTGCTGTATTAAAACATTGGGTGGGGTTGTATGAGGTACTTATCCATAGTCAGGGTATTACCTAGAGTAGATGGCGGTCGGCATGTTTCCAGTTTGGAGAAAGCTAAGCAATGTACGGCTGTGGACAGGGGCAGCAGCAAAACATATTTTATCGACCTAAAAAAAAAAAAACTAAAAAAACACTATTATGATTATTATTTTTACAGCTTTACCTTGTCGTCCGACAGACCTTCCATTTATGCTCTCTGCAAAGCCACCAGATTCCTTTGACAAAAAAGGAATTTTACATTGAGAACATGGAAGTTGCTAGTCTACCAGCAAGGTTAATTTGTTTGTGTTATTGTGTGACTTTGGTATTTTAAAAGGGTCAGTTCAGATTCATGTGCAACTCCCAGCAAAGACCTGCTTGAAGGCAAGGTAAAGCAATACAAATATAATTTAATACAAACATTTTTTTAGGTGGCCTTTTTTCGGGTGGCTCAGCCCATAAGCCACTAGAGGTCACACCCACAAGCACCGACAACAATCATGGTCTGGAGATCTCTGCTCTACTTAAATTAAAAAAAATTGAAGAATTGTTTTTTTTTTTTGACTCACCATATATGTTTCTCTAACTTTTGTGCTCAAGCTGGTGGAAATCAGTGTGATTCTATCTGACAGTGACAACACAACTTTTTCCTGCTCTACTGAAACCCCATACATAAACATACCCCATACAACATACCATGTGCTTTAGTCTACTAGTACTGTGCACTTGTGAATCATGACAAGAATAGACAGCTGATTGTTTTTTTAACCACAGACAAACACACATTTTTAAGGACTATATAAACATGAATGTTAATTTATCAGAACATTGAATCTGAGATTATTAGCCATGTGGAGTCAAACAGTTTCTTCTTCCTCACATGTTTTCACAGAAATCCACAGTCCCCCCTTGTCAGTTGCTGATTATTTGAGATGGGCTCATTCATTGGTTGCACTAAGTGAAGCCCCATGACTGGCTCCTCCCTAACCAAGTCATTAAGTCCCCTGCTTTTACCTTTTTCCCACTCCTGTGCTGTAAAATACCATTGCTAAGTCCCTCCTCATGAGTACACATGTGGTCTGGCTTGAGTGTATTGTTCAATGTCTGTTCACCTTCCCAACAGCAGAGACAACAAACCCAGTGATAGTGAGCAATCAGTGGGTTTCCTATGATTATCACTATCCCAGGTGATAATCAGGGGAACACCCTTAATGTGCTACATCATTCCACCTGTGTTCCTGACATGTCTCACCCTTTAGACTTCCATAATCAGATGCAATTTCTAAATAATTAGTGATATATTATAGAAAATGAATCAATTTTTTTGATTTTCTTTTTATGATCCTAAATAGATTAATTTTGTTTGCCCCCACTAAATTTTGTAGAACTACAGATGTCATCTGTCATATATAGAATTAGCATGAATGGATATCTTTGTTCCTCTGCAGTCTGAGCTAGAATAAGCTTGGTTATTCTTTATTATTCCTTGACAATCAGGGATTTGGTATCGCATTGCTCTCTGTACAGCCACCAAAAGCAGATTATGGGAAAACAAAATCTGCTCTGGAATTAATCGATCCAGAGGTTTAGTCTAGGTTGCAATAAAGATAAATATAAAGGGGGGAACACATGTGTGTCTTGAGATGTGTGTCATCATGTTATTCTCTCATGTTTTCAGAAACAAAAACTTGGTGTGTGTGTGTGTGTGTGTGTGTGTGTGTGTGAATGACTTGTAGAGAGAGAGAAAGAAAGAGAGAGCAAGGGGAGAGGGAGGACGGAGGGTGGTGGTTTCGGTGGGAGGAGAGGAGAGAAGAGGGAGCAAGTGTTTAGTCAAACTGACTAGGAATATAGTGCATGTATAGAAGATGAATCTGGAAGGAGGGGGGTTACTTATGGACAAGCTACTTTGGCACTGCATTATCAGCCAGTGGTTGCACACTCGACTGATCTCTGGACCCTCAGATTGAGCAACACTGCAAGAGACAGTCAGAAACAAAGGCAGAGTAGAGGAAATACCTGAATCAAAGAAAGCCAAAGGGAAAAAAAGAAAAAAAGAGAGAGCAACAACAGGCTGGGTTGTAACAGTGTGATGAGGGGAAAAGAAAAGCTGTTGTGAACTAGAGTTTAACATCAATCGAGGCTCTGTGAGGTACAATGGTTGAGAGGACTTTTTATTTAAGGTTTTGGGGAGGAGTATGAAAGATTTGCGACGGAGGGGGTCAGAGGCAGAGTAATTGTGGTGACAGCCAGTGCAAGGGGACAAGGACTCATGTGAAACACAGAGGAATTAAAATATAGGGACACGGAGAGCGAACACAGTGGGACTGGCAGACCCAAAACTGGACTTCAGTATGGGTGTGAAGCGCAAGGCTGCTGCTGCTATCTTAGTCCTGCTGCTGTTTCTCGGCTCCCTGTGGCTTCGTGAGTATTTCTATGTATGTATGTGTGTGTGTGTGTGTGTGTGTGTGTGTGTGTTTGTGTGTCTGTGTCTGTGTGTGGGGCTTCTATGTTGTTCTAATGATCTATACAATCCCTCCCTTGTTTGAAATGCATACGCTCCAGATCAGGAATGTGTCACATGCGGTGGCTGAAGAATCAAGCATGGTGGTGTTCATACAACTTTTTGTTCCCTCTTTATGCTCACAAATCATTTTAACAACATCAAAGAAATAAGTCTGTGTGAATTGACATGTTATTGGAGTGTCAGATGACACAATGACAGTATTTGTTTTTATATGAGCTATTTTCAGCAGCATCAGATGAACTATTGCCTAAATATAGACTTTTTATACATGATGTTTTTGTAGACCCAGATTCTTGGGAAATAATAAGATCTAAAGATATATGACGCTAAAACACTGTTATTTGTATATTATGGTAGGAATCTTTGTCTATTTGAATAAGTGTGCAAACATGTTTAACTGTTTCTTAGTTTGTCTTAAAATTATAGTATGACAATATAAAGTAAAGCATAAAAGAAAAAGGTAAAAATGCATAATTTTTTAGAAAACAATGGTTCCTTCTAATTTCAATCCAAATGTCAACAAATCATTCTATAAATGTTTACTTTTATGGGGAAAGAAATCTGGTATGCAGTATAAGAATGTTAAAACTCTGATCAAATGTGACCTTTTTACTAGCTTGGATTAAATTCAAAGATTTGAGGGATGTGAGGGAATAACCCACTAAAAACCCACTGTACTGCAGACAGACACAGTTAGCGACTAGCTCGTGAACACATAGAAGCTAAGGAGCCAGATATTTTCAGCAGGAGTTGGTAGAGACCAAAAAGAAGAAAGCTAAAAGAGAGTAAATGTTCGACTTACATTCAACAAATGGCCAGAAACATGACTACAAATGAATGATAATGTTGCTCTGTAACTTCTGGATTCGTAAATAAGCAACTCTTTGCTAACATGTTCTCTAAAAAGGTAAGGATAGATCAACATTATGTTCACAACTTGTTTCTGCTGTCCCCAAGTGGCCCAAAAAAGCCAGTTCTTGCAGGTTTAATGTGCAGAAATGGTAAGTCCCATTGACTAATACAATTCATATGGAAATGCAAACCTATAAATATTTTATTTTGATGTGTTGAATGCATCCATACAGCTCACAACATCCATGTGTTTGTTGCAGTATTATCAGAAAAAAATAAAAATCTCTTTTTAACTGGGAAAGTCATCGCAAACAAACACTTTTCTCTTATATCTCTTTAATGTCTCACTGCAGAGGGGGGTTTGGATTACCACTGGGATTCTTGTTTTAAAGCTTATAATCAAGTGACTACGGTAAGAGCACATGCAGAATATAAAGCAGTTCCTCACTTATTACATTTCCTCCATACGGTTGATTTCATGAAGCAGATGTCTAATTTGAATGTGATGAATTACATCCGCTTTCTCTCTTTCTTTGTCCCCTGTCAATCGCCCCCACACTCACACACCACCCACCCCCCACTGTCAGCTTCACCAGTTGTACAACAGCAGTGGGGCCGATGGGGCTGAGGGCCCACAGCTCTTGGAGCAGTGCCCTGGTCAGACCTTCCAGGTGTCACTGCTTCTCTCCCACCTCCTGGCTGCACCGGCCTATACCTCTGACGTGCTGCTGCAGCCGTATCTGTCCAGCTGGGACGAGCTTGTGAGGTAAAACCATCAGATAAAGCAGGAGACATGGATTAATTTACAGCCACTTAAGAATGAAGTTATTTATGGTTGATGACATCATCTGAACTCTGTAAGATGATTCATTCTGTTCTGTGGTACGCCTCCAGGTTTATGGAAGCTCTGGGTCCGATGGTAGGACTGATATCTAAAGAGATAGAAAGCAAGACCTCTATAATCCGCCAACTGGCCTTGTTGGCAGAAGGGGACCCTGAAGCAGAGCTGGGCCCAGATATACACTCAATAAACAGTGTGAGCGTAAAAGCTGGGACAAAGAATAATCAGGAGCACACTGGTGGTTACCATTCTGTACGCTCCATGATCTGGGTAGAGCTGAACCGAGGACAAGTGGACTTCCACCACCAGACGGACTCTGGATGCCGGACTCTTCTGCGTCTGCATCGTGCTCTGCTTTGGTTGAAGCTCTTCCTGGAGAAGCTGGCTGAGACACCGGGGGCCGGCCGGCTGAGGAGCCCTTCAGAGCTGTGTCGCGAGGCCTACAAGAGCACCCTGGCCAACCACCACACCTGGTTCGTCCGCAGGGCAGCGGAGCTGGCCTTCATTGCAATGCCAGAGCGGGGTTTCTTTTTCAAGCTAGTGTGTGTGCAGAACCAGGAGGAGCTGGGCACAGTGCTCAATAGAGTGGTTCAGGCTATTGGAGAAGTTTATGATAGGACTCAGAAAGCCCTGGAAGAAAATGGCATGCTGGACTTGCCATAGAAAAGGGGGCTATCAGATCATATTTCCACTGTCCTCATGATCTCCTGGGCATCACACATAAACTTCTAGCTACAAACATAGCGTAAACTTCTCAAGGTAACATGAATGGACTTTTTCAGCTACAATTCAGACGTGCGCTATTTTTCCCTCCTGACCAAAGTGCTGCGTCAACAATCACCCGATACCGAAAGTCTGCTTTTGGTCTGTAGACATTCCTTATCAAATTTTATGAGATTATGTTGATAATGCATCTAGGATGACAAAACACATACTGTGAATTATTTAAGCAGGTGCAGACAATAACATGAACACTAAAGCAACCCATTGCAACAACCCTGCAGCATTTGTAATGTTCTTGACACACATGGGGAGATGATTGCTTGCATCAGATTGTACAGTTCATGTCGTTGTGCCTACACCCGCCCATATATAATTTTTTTTATATTCAAAATTATCTTGAAAATGACTGTTGTCTTAATTGTAGTTAATTGTAGTTAATGCTTGCTGATTTAGTATGCTACCTCAAAACTGGCTAGTTCTAGATGCCTTGTAGCCCTTAAATCTGGAACCAATCCTAAGATTATAAGAAGTATTACACTGTAAATAAACTTGCTCTGAACAAAGAACAATAAGGTGCTTCACGGCAACAGCGGTGTGAGGTTGGAGAATAAATTTCTCTGTTTTATGTTGTAATTTTTTGTATCTTGTTTGGAATGATTAAAGAGAGAATCAAGTTGCTTGTTTTCTGATGTAGGCTGGTCCAGTAATGTGATAACATTGACGTTTAAATGCCACTGAACTGTGTAATGTTATCCACCATCCAACAGAGGGTCCAGTGTTCTGCTGCAGACTAACCTTCACTTTCCTAACATCATGGTGGATTTAATCTGCTCTGTGTGACACTCTTACCTGGACACATTTGAAACCAAATACACAGGCTTTTGCCTCCAAATACAAAGGCTGTTCCCCTCATAACATCTATTTGTTTGTAAGAAACATTAAATGTCTTAAATACTAGAAAAGAAATTCCTGATCTGAAAATTATCAAATTGTTTTGCAAATTATTTAAGACTATAATATATAGAATGAGTGTGTAACAGAGAGAATACAAAGTGTAAGTATTAGTCACCGGTACTTCTCTTGATCGGACTATTTTAAAACCACAAATACCTCTAATGCCAGGTAATCTCTCCCTTTTTCCTGGACAGTGCTCTCTCTTTCTGAGCAGGAGACGGCGGAGAAAGGAGAGATAAGGTTAGAGGCTGAAGCCACGGAGTGAACAAGAGACAGGAGCTGGTTGAAGGTCAGTGAGCGGAAGTACACTTCGGCTGTGATTTTGTCAAGCAGTTGGCAGCAGACTAAAACAACTCCCAAAGAGGAAAAAAAGCTACCTAAAACAGAATTCACACATTTCTGAGCTTGGCTGAACTGAATATCACTTGAATCCTACCAAGACATCAATCTGTGACCTTTGACATGTGATATGTGTAGGAGGATGACACGTTGAAGATGGATTTCTGCTACGTATTCACTTCCTCTTGATACTATTGTAAAATTAAAGTCCAGACAGTCTCACTAGTTCACACATAAGAACATACAGTAAGCTCTGCTCTTTTTTACCTTTAACTTGTTACCGTGTACCAGTATGTGCACACAGGTTACCTCTGGTGTCCACTGGTGCTATAGGCTGTGAGGATTATGGTGAATGAGATTACTTTAGATTATATCCACCTGACTATGTTTGACACTGGCTGGCTTCTTTTTCTGTCCCTTACAAATGCTGTAACACATTTGACTACATTTTGGTTGATAATAAACCACGATAAAAGGATCCTCATTGGCATTTTGGCCATTCCACTTTAATCTTAGTGTCTAAGGCAGAGACAAAAATTTGAGTCCGAGTTCCCTTAAATGACATTTATTTATTTCTCTATCTTGGTTTGCAGTAAACATGAGCAAAAATATACATACAGTAAGAGCAAAAAATAAAGATCCAGAATAGAATTATCATCCTTTTGGGAAAAGAGTATCTCAACAAATTTCATGGATTTCTTTTATTAAACTATCCTTACACCACAGTACTGGGCAAAATTATGATTTAAGACGAGGGGGTTCGGTGGGGAAAATGAGGTAAGTTATTTCTTATATGAAACATAAACAAGTATAAGACTCTCTGACATTTGCATTGGACCGTTGTCTAATTTTGTTCTGAAAAGTTGCTAAAGGTTTTGCACTTGAAAGTACTCTAAAAGCTCTCTGTGACATTTTCACTATTAATTTACATTGAATGTCTGAATTCTGAAACAATAGACCCCAGTGTTCAGAAGCTTTCATTGCAAGCTTTATAAATTCAATTTTAGAAAGTAAAAAGGACTCAAACAATGACAAAAATATTTCTAAATAAAAAAAACTAAAACCTTTCCAACCAAAATGTTGATATTTTGCTATTTGTTGAAATAAATACTGAAAACCTACCAGGTAGCTCCCACAACATGACACAATCCAAGCTTATAAATTATCTTCTCTTTACAACAAAGTAGCAACAAAATACTCTTTTATAAATAAAACACTTTTTTTTAAATATAGTACCATCATGATAATGCACAATGGCAAAATTGCCTGACTGCAATATCTATACGTTCTTTTCTATTTCTTCCTTACTTTTGATGATATACTGATACTGTGTTACAGCCTTTTTTTAAATACATCATACAGCCACACAAAAAATAAATATATTGCTTTTTGAGGATATCTCCAAATTCTCACAGAAAAAAAACAAAGTTGACATAACAGGAAATAACATTCTGTGACACTGGGGAACAACACCGTCTGTCCACCAGGAGGCACTGTTATGTTGTAAAGAAAAACATTCCTTTTGTGCGTATTATTAATATTATATAAGAGTAGGAGGCCTTATAACACAGGATGTTTAGCCCTACACTTTGATCCTACAATATCTCTGCTGAGGATGTGTCAGTGCAGCACAGATAAATCAAATTTAAACTGCCATAAAGATCTTTGGTTGAAGAACTAATCTTCACATGCACATGAGTAAAACAAGAATGTCCAATTAGGTGATGAAGCAAAGACATTTTATTTGCCGTGTTGTAATTTAAAAAGGTTTGGTCAATTTAAAGAATGATTGGGGTAAAATAGGATCGAATGTATTGGGAAAAAAATGTACCCTTGCTTTATTTATTTTAAAGACAGTGATTCAGGCGTTTGACACAAGGACGAGGAGCGACAAAGTAGGGTAAAGAAGTTGAGCGTGCCTGCTATGGATTAGCTGACCAGATTAAGAGATTACAGAAAATTAAATAAGTGTTGCAGGAATGCCAGAGGAGAAACACATTTGAACTGCTCAGTAGATGGCCACAAAAAGCAACAAAAAAGAGATGACTGTTGGAGCACATCCTTCATTATGAATAACCCTTCAGAAATAGACCAGATAATCACATTAGATCTAATTGCCTTTCTTTTTCAAGTATGGATCAGATAATGAGGTCCTATTGAGCCCACTGTGAGATATTTGCGAGAGAAACACATTGCTCTGGGAGAAATTAAGTGGTGGATTTGAGCCAGACCTTAATGTGAGTGAACAGATGCTTTTGTTCCACATTTGCTGTGATGACGACACCACAGGATCACATTTGCATTGGTACCACGCTTGCCAAAGTAGCGTGCCTGATTTTAAAAGTGTGACTCTACAGATATCTCCAGCCAACATTTACAGGCGTTATTACAATTGTGTGTGTCTTTACTGCACAATGAATGCACATTAAGTAAACAGCACCAAACTCAGGCCTACTCTATGCTTTTTCAACAAATAGGTTGTTCAAACTGGTTGTCTAGTTATCATGATGTCTTTGCCTTCAGACTTATTCATACAACAGTGGAAAATTCTACATGAAAACAACACATTTAATGAGAAAGATATTCTTTTCTATGGGGGTCAAGGAAGCAAATCTCCAGTTTTGTTCATTTCCTACAGGACAAAAAAAACAAACTACCAACTTACATTATTCAAGACTCTAGTCACCATTCAAGGAATATGTAAACTATACATTTTTATATCCTGGATGAATATTTAAGAGGATGATAACAGATATGAATGAAAGAACAAACACAAATGTTCTGCATCCTCCAAAACTGTACATTAATTAATTCAAAGCACACTTCCAGTGTAAATCAATACAAAATATTATAATGGCATCTATTTCTGATACATAGGAAATAGATGCAATACACGCAAAAAAACTCCAAATATTCTTGTTTAAATTAATTCAAAATTGAGACAAGAAAATGGCTCTTGGTTGAAGCTTTAAAAATAATAAACACAGGGGGTGTGGTGGTGTAACGTCATCATACAGCAGGAGGATTTTTTTTTTGATTTTTTTCATTTGAAATTCAGATGGTTGGTTGGGAACCTGGGAGGTGAAGTTCTGTTTATCCACTAGCTGGCTGGGAGTTTTGGTTTTTGTCAAACTAAGGTGATGTTGTAATGTCAGACCTCTGAAGTATAAGACTGATGTCTCCTTTCATAATTGATTTGACACCAGTGTTGTTGATATGAAAATTCTTTGCAGCCTAAATATGTAGCACATTTCACTCTCAGGTCAAACAACCAGTGTGAATATCAAATGATCCAAAATAATCATCATTTAATGGAAATCTTCTTATTCGAAGAATGGACTTAATGAATATTGCACATTGCATGCAACTTCCCGACCTACCGAATGAAATGGGACTTGTGAGAGACACACACACACACACACACACACACACACACACACACACACACACACACACACACACACACACACACACACACACACACACACACACACACACACACACACAGGTTTTGACCTCTACTGTATCTTCTATTTTTTGGAGATGCCTATCTTACAGTATATTGTTAACGAAACACACACTTGCTGTGTGTAAGGTTTAGTAGATTACAGTGTGGCCCCTCCTGGTGGTTAGTGGTTTAACATAACCTTATTTCACACTTAGCAGAGAGGTGGAGTGGGACACAGGGGCCTCCTGCCCTCATAGCACACTAAAGACAACACACACATGCAAAATGGCTTCATCTCTGCATCCATCCATCAAGGTATATGCAAGTCTGTTGGATTAATCTTTTAAGTGCAACAAAATAGACATACTGTTATAAGGTTATGATACTGTGTAAATACTGTAGATATACACATTTTGTATTGTAATTTGTGTATATTCATATATAGAGTAGTCTATATATAAGGAGGCAGCAGGAGGGGAGCAGCAATAAAGTGTTAATGTTGCTGATCCTTGCAAACTTTGAAAACACATGTTCACATTCTTTACATCCCCTAGTTTGTCATGCAGTATAAATAGACGTCACCTCAAACTAATTTCCAGAAAAGAATTTGTCCCAAAGCTCACAGACAGAAATAATGACAGGATTACCACCCTTATATTCTTGCCCTATATCATCACATGACTGGACAAACAATTTCCCCCAAAACTATGGGGGTTGTAAACAAATCCTACAAAGGGTGTGAATACTGAGATTTGTTTCTGTGTATGTGCAATGTTGCAGAGAATGAAGAAAGTAGTTTTTAGGAGAGGAAAAGGGTCAACCTAGTTGATAGTGTTGATCCTCAGCTTGAAAGACACTCTTCCGGCAAACTTGTCTCTGTCACTTCCAATGGGAATGTTGTTGGCGTTGATCCTGCACTCGATGTTGACATCTTGATTGGCAGTAATGTTAAGGAACTTGACGGCAACCAAAGGCTGAGAGTAGTTCACCTGCAAAAACAGATCCAAGGACATCTTTAAACACAGGAAGTGATGTATTCTGTCTGATACGACTTTAATAAACTGTCTGGAGATACATGATAGCTGCTTGGTTATTAGCAGCAATATTTACCAATTTAAGTAATATTTGGATTCCCTTACCTGAGCTTTCTTTCCATAGTAAGGGTAGTACATAAGGTTGAAAGTGCCATTTGGAGGGAAGTACTGCAGGTCTCCAATTTTGTCAGAGTCCTCTTTCTAAGGGGTTGAAACAATGTCATGAGTTACAGCTACTTCATATGACATCACTTCATATAAGTAGAAGAGGAGGTGAGCCTCATTAATCTCCTAAATCTAACTTCCCAACATGCTCACTATCTACTTCAGCAGTCTATTTAATGCAAAACACATAATCTTGATCAAATAGATCTACAATCTACACTACTTCTAAGCATGTTTCAACATAATCTAAAGTCTAAAAACACAGGTTTGGTCCTGTTCTTACCCACTGATCTTTGCCAACTTTGTATTTCTGAGAGTGAGCACATTTATGGAACACAATGGGAAAAAAAGGAAAAACAGAGAAGGAACATACACAGGTGGCGTAAGTGACAAAATGGCATGCAATGATAATTGAAACAATACAAGCACAGACATTAAAAGGGAATGGAGATGAGTGACAGATGGCATATTGAAGATGAGAGTGAGACACAATAGCTATCAATGGGCTGAAATCCACCTTGTTATGTTAAGCCTTTCATTGTGAAAGACAGAAAGGGATTACCTTTGCACCACAGGTGACAAACGGAGAGTTTCCATCCTTACTTGGCAGCATCCCAATCACCTGGTGAGACAGAAAGACATCACGTCTCCATGACCATCCTCATTTCACTCTTATTTAAACACAGAGGAATAGAAAGTCATATTTAAAATGTCTTTAAGCTATGCCAGATATAAAAGGCAAAGGAAAAAAAACAATGACTACAAATATAAGCTTGATACTGAATTTTCATTTTTTACTGAGATAATCTCTTCCTTATTCGTTATCTCAGTCCCTTCATGTCTCCTAGCAACACCATCCCTTTTCCTTCCCTCTTTCTCTTTCATACCCGATTCAGCTTGATGATGATGCACGGCTTGCCTTCCTGGTATCCATAGTAACGGTCACTGATTCCAGAGCACAAATCCAGAATGGTACGGTTGAACTGACAGGAGCGCTTGGGGTTGTTCTTGACATCACCGCTGTCCTCCTGCAGGAAGTACTTGTCTGGGATGCACTCATTATTTTTCTCGGCCTGGACGGAGTTGTTATAGGCTGCAGGGGGAGAGAACGGGGGATTTTGTTTATAAGGGCTTCAGACTCAACTAAAACCCTGGTGTAAGGCAATCTCCCACCCGCTGACTCTAGAGGAATGATCTCTTATTAGTAGGTAAAAACAAAAACAAATAATTCTTCCTAGATCGTTGGATAACCCACAGCAGTAAGCTTTTAGAGTCACTGTACGAGAGGCGGAGAGCCAGACTTACGCGACAGGAACTTGTCCAGGGCTTGAGCGTACATGTCCCAGCTCTCAGTTTTCTCAATGTTATAGACAATCTCATAGGTCTCATCTGTTTTGGGTCTAATCACCATGCCTGTGACAGAGAGACAGCAGAAGGTTAACAATGCAACGCCATTGCCTGTGGCCTGTGGTCTGCAGATTGTATCATTAGTGACTGCACCTGGTGTGGAGAGCCGGTCTTGCCAGGTTGGTTTGTGGTCGTCCAAGGTCTGCAGCATGACATACATGGTGAGTGTAAACAAGCCGGCCAGGAAAATGTAGAAAACTAAATAGAAGAGAAGAATAAGACCTGCAGACAAAGAGCGAAAAAAGAGAGATGTACCAACTGTATTAGTTAGTTGTAGTTTATTTGAACATAACTGATAAATAAGAACATGTGCATCTCAGCACAATCTTCCAAAATTATTGTAAGTGATTCAAATAAGATATTTCCATGTTCAAAAAGTAGTAGGAAGAAGTTAAAAAAAAAAAAAACACGTTTCTGGTCCTACCCCCTTTTTCTATTTTTTATCCTTTATGCAATATTAGTAAGAAATTGAGTATTATCGTAGATCAAATTATTCAATAGCCCTTATAAATTATGTTCATTGGATACATACTGTAGATCCTACTGAAAAACATTAGACATAAATGTGTCTACCAAATCTTGTGTTCTAAATGAATATCTACCTAAACCTATTTGGCTAGTTAGCTATAGCTAATAGCTACCCGTCCTTGCAAAATTTCCTCAAATTGTTAGCTAATAGTATGATTTCATAAATGTTGCTTTAAACTGACTATACTTAATATAATTTGATTGTGATTCACACACTAATATATTTACAAAACAAGATTTATGGTCTCTGTTAGTAGATGAAGCCTTGAGACAGTCTTCACTTCAATCACTGTTCAATTTGTAAACATGTGAATCGGTCTTTGTAGTAACTAGCATACAGTTTATTGTATATGAACAGAATGGCAATCTACAAAAACATAAATCAGTTAAGAATACAATTACACATTTTGTCATTTCCACACATTAACTCCCCTGCCAACAACACCCCTTCCCTTATGATCAGATTTGATCAAATAATTTTATGATGCTGAAAATTACACCATGTCAAAACGTAATATAATATTGCATGTGTATACGAAAAAGAAATGAGCTACCTAAGCCTTCCCTGTTTTTTAATATGCAGTGACATTTTCACAAATATTTTCTTTTGCAATGACTCACATAGAACATGCACACAATGCACACAATACACTTTTTGTGCTGGTGTTTGTGCATTCCGATGAAATGTATTGATTTATGTGTGACGGCTACATTAGACTAACATCTGCAACTTTAGGTAAGTGCATTTTTATAATTACTGTAATGCACATTTTTAAGTATGAATAATCTTCTGTCTGAGTAGATAATGGAATCAATTCATTTTTAATGAAATGCTGTGTTTTGTCTATGTGATCACTTTCTGACCAAACTAGTTCACAGGAGACCAGTTAATCCTCATTAAACTAGGGGTGCTTCATTCCATCTGCTCTCGCTTTCTCACTCACACATAAACAACTGTCCTTTAGGTGCTTAAAATATTATTAACTCCATAACATGGTCTAAAATTAAGTTACTGGTACCAAAAACTTTTTTCTTGCACTTATTAAACCAAGATTGAAAGGCTGGTCTCTGATCAATTTCATTATAGAGGTTCCCTGTCTACAGAGAGGGAGAAATGATGACAGCGGGGGATATAGGAGGAGGGAGAACAAGGACCCCCTGGAGACCAGGCCACGGGGTCAGGAGATTACAGGCCATAATAGACTAGGTCTATTACATTAACAGTGTAAGAAGACCATAGTGATACTGTTACACTAGATAGAAAGTAGGGCTGCCACTAATGATTGGTTTTTCTATCAGTGCATTTTTCTTTCTGATTAACGGTTGTCAGAAAATAATGACATCACAAATTCACAGACCTCAATGTGACATCTTCTGATTGCTTTTCCTGTCCAATCAACAGTTTAAAACAATTACATTTGCATGCCATTTGAGGAGCTGGAGATTTTACTTGATGAAAGAATTAGACCTAATCAAAATTGCTGCTTACTAATGTTCTTATGATTAATTAATTGATTAGCTGACTTGTTTCAAAGATTGTCTAAAACATAAATTGAATATCAAAGGAATACAATAATCATCTGTGACATTGTACCACTCTGTTACGGCTGTATTTTATTTAATGCACAGGGGTTAGATAAAGACCCAGTGATGTGTTGTTTCCTACTAGAACGATCAAATACTTTTGAAGCAGCTGTTTGCTCCCACCTCAGGCATTCCTGTCGACATAGAGAGCAGGAAAACATAAATAGCATTTTCTATGACACATCCCTTGTTTTAAGCATCAACACCTGAGGCCTGCGTTGTGTAGCAACTGAGTACCCTGACCCTAGTGCCTCTGCTGGATGGCCCCCAGCGTGGAGCTTACTCGCTCTGTCAGCAGGCGCTGCATCTGCCTCTCCACACAGCCAGGCTTACAGAAATCCATAACAAATGACCAGGGGAATCTGCTCCACTGGGGGCAATTACAGAGGGGTATCTTGATGATTTAGAGCTTGCGTGTGAGTTTTTTCATCCAAATGTTCCTTGAATTATTGAAATCCAAGGTGAAATGAATGAATGGTAGGGCTGCTCGATTATGGAAAAAAAATATAATCACGATTATTTTGGTCAATATTGAAATCGTGATCACTTAACACCATTACTCGTTGACTTCTGGAGAAATGTTGCAATTATTGAACTAAAAAAAACATTGGAAAAAGTTAAATAAATCAACAGGAAAAAAAAACACATACAACTGTGACATTTGCCTTAATACTTTTCCTATTGAAATTTGATTGATGGAAATCATTCAGAACACAAGAGAAAATGAGTTTATTTGCAAAATGTAATGAGATAAATAATCACTTTTCTCTATTATCCTGTTTTTGTGATCATTGGGAGCCAAAATTGTAATAACGATTACATTTCAATTAATTGCACAGCTCTAATGAATGGCTGAGCAAGATGGCTGTGAGCATCCCATCTGTCGCACGGAAGCTGAGTCATTAAAAATATATAGTCAGTCATCCAGGCCTCGGGCCAAGCCAGAGGTACTACAGCAAGAGAGAGAGGGGCATCAGAGATAAAATGTGATAAAACAAAGTGTTTAAGTGTTTTGCTCTGTCATCCAGAGGAGATGATGTGCGAACCGCAAATATGACACCACCCAGGGGAGACTGGATGTGCATGTGTGCATATGGGGGTCAGGTGTACAGGCAGGGTGGCTTTCCCCCTGGCAAAGATGGTGTTAGGTTCACAATCTGCCCTTTTAGTCCACGCTGGTGATGGACAGTAGAGCATCTCTCTTTCACTCTGGCTTTGTCTGCAGACGGCAGTTGAAAGCAAAGAATAAAAGGTTCAGCATTCTGTTCTTTCTTCAACAATAATGGCAGGAGGTGTCCCTTTTCTTTCAGAATTAATTAGTAGGACATGCTGCTCAATTGCTTTGTGAATTAATGATCAAACAGATCTCTAAACTCAAAAGGAAATGCTCTGGAGAAAGAATAAATGGCTATGTTCTTTTAATGTCGAACCATTTGTTATCTTGTATATGGCCTGCGATCTTACACTAAAACAGCATCATTGTTGTGTTTCCTATCGGTCCTTTAAGGCTCTTTTTCCATGTTACAGTAAGAGCTTTTTGTTGTTTTTGGATGTGGGAGGTGCAGAACACTTAATTAGTCCTATTTTTAAATCGAGATGGCTGTTTGACCATGTTTGCCTGGTGTCAGCAGGTGGCAATGTAACATCAAAACTGCAGACTGTTCTATTTTATCAAGGCTATTTCCATATCATTATAGTTCTTTACACGAAGCAGAACACACAAGCAAGTGTTCTGTGTTTCATCCTCAAAGAAGCCTTTGATCTAATGCTCTGCACTTACATTATACTGCATAATTATGAGTGAATTACGTGGTGGAAACTGTCTACAAAACACTCAACACACATTGAAATAAGCAGCAGACACTATAGAGTTAAAGTAGTTATTTATATTATTTCAAATTCCAAGAACCCAAATGTGAATGCCCAAATTCAAATATCTTCCACAAGAAGCCATGCTCTGCTTATGAGCTGGGGTACCCTACCCACATTTTAGTGTTCTTCCTTGCATGTCCTACACACATGTTGAACATCTGTTTTCACTTAACATAAAGTGGGCCCCTTCAGTGGTATGCCGATGGACAAGATGAATAAATTATGAAATAATAATTTTTTTACTTTACTTTCATAAAACAACAAATTGGCCTTTTAAAAAAACAGGCAACTGTGCTAGTGTGTTTTCTTGCCTTTTCCTCCCTGCATGTTGAGATAAGTATAGAAAATGGATGGACCAGTCAAACAAGTGTAAGTAGAGGTACAGTACGTACAGTGTCTTAATCAGGAGGAGAATGAGGAAGTGCAAAAGTGAAATGACAAGTTAAGCAGCCGTAGAGTACATGTAGTGGCTGACTACAGAAATAGAATAATTAACAAGCCTTACAGAGCACAGCTTAAAAAGTCCACCAGACCCTAAAGCACCTGCGACACACTGAGCTGGATTAAGTCGTACACTGCGAGAGGATTCCTGCAAAAAGAATCTATACAGTACAATGATTCCCAACCCTGCACTTATAGTAAAATGTCCATTGATGACACATTAACAACAGGATACCACTGCAAGAAAAAGCATGATTCCAACCACAAACACAAAACTTCAGTGCCTTTGATATCATGTCCCCAGTGTAAAGTTCAAAATGTATCTGAATTCCTGAAAGTGATTTACTTTGCTAGATCCTACCCCTTGAACTGATACCTCCCCCATCAGCCACTGAAGTCATTAGATTAGGATTAAATCCCTCACTGATTTACACTCACTGGGAGGGGCCGAGTTGGAGGTGATACAAATAGCATTTGGCTCTGGCTTTACCCAGATTAAAACGCTCCAATGTCATTAGAACAGAGCCATATGCGCCCTATCATTTCATGAATCTTTGAAATAGTTGCTGGCTGATTGGATGATAGAAAGGAGGACAGTAGGTGGTAAAGCCCTTGTTTTACATAGAGTCTGGGATTGGATCTTCCTTCAAAATCTCTGTGGGGAAAAGCCTGAAAATGAATGACATCATGTTGAATGCTCATTAGATAAAGCTGCAGGCTGTACAACCCATATGCTATTTCTACTTAATTCAGCAACCGATCTCCCTGTAAAAAGTCTTATCCGCAGCAGAATTCTTAAAGCTAGCTAAGGCTCTCTCATTGCTTCCAAAGAGAAGAGCTGATGATATGCACTTTGCAACAGAGTGTAACCTGTTTCATCAGTGCTGCAGTAATCTGGGTAATTCAAATGTGAAATAAGACCATATGCCTCCACCCTTACAGCTGAGCGCATTGCGCAGTGAAAGCAGTGACCATAAATTAATAAATAAATAAAGAAACTAGGCAGGATTTTTTTCTTCTTCCACAGAAGTGGTGCCGCATTCAGATTTCAGCTGCAGACTGTAGTGGACAGCGACAGCCAACTCATTACCTGAACACTGAGGGAAAACAATCAAACAACTTTTATCAGGGTGAAATTAATATTGTGGTTACACATTTTCATTTCTGCAGGAGTCCTGTCTTGAAGCATCAAGTAACGCTTTATAAAAGAGACAATGGCAGAGACCTGTTACAGAGCCGAGGGACCGGGTTTGCTGCATTGCTGTTGCTGGACAGTAGCCTACTTACCCCAGCTGCTAGCCGTCCTGCCCAGGAACTCCCTCGTCCTCGGGTTCCATATATATTCCTTCCACCCACTTTTTTCTCCATCCTTTGCCATTTTGTCATACAAGTTTGGACCCCAAAGTTCTAACAAACGCGCACTAATGCAATAAGCGCCGGGTTGAAACAATTAGCCAGACAGCAGAAAGAGACCTATTCCACCTATGGCAAGAAGACAGATAATTAAAGGTCTACTTAAGCGCTCAGACGGACAAATGAATAGAAATTAAAATAAAAACACTACTGGAGTCAACCTGGTAACAGAGAGACGGATAGTTATAGTTAGAGGTAGCGATCCTACACTCCAGAAACAGACCTAGTATCTGCCCTCCCCCCCAGCTCTTGTATGCATGCCGCAGAGTTTTGATGAGTGGTGCAGAAATCTAGTGATACTGCGGTAAAGCACTCCCTCCGCCTCTCTCAACAAGCACCCTTCCCTCTCCATCGCCCCCAGCAGAGCTACTCCCGCCTCCTCTGCCCACCTGGCCAATCATCTGCGCCGCATCCTTCCTCCTTACAGGCCCAACGCATGAAAGACACCCCGTAGAGCAAATCGTGTGTTGGCTGAAAGCATGCTTTTATTGGCTCTGAGGCCCCTATCATCGCGTCCCCAAAGAAAATCAACACTATCACTATCCACTGTGATATTCCTGAAGGACTCCAAAGTGTATGTGGTTCTCAATGATATTTTGGGAATTGTAGACCCATTGTTAAATTATGTATCGTGAAATTAGCATATTATGATAACCATACAGGGACGTAATTAATTAATGTGTAGTCAGAAAAAAGAGAAAGACTCTTCAGATAAAATGCAAGTACATACATACATATATCTACACATATATACAGTATGTATACATAGATATATACATACTTAATATATACTATAAACTTCCACATGTAGGATTTTAATGCAATTCTTCTTGTGAGACAAATTGCCTGCTTATGTGCCTTTTAGCATTGGTTGCTAATTGAAGGATGCCAGAATAATAACTAATCCTATTAAAGTAACCATTTAAAATCAAAACTATGAAGTTTGGTAAAGGTCTGATAGATTACTCTGTATACAATTGTTTGTGTGTGCTATATTGAAGCGGTGACTGTTGTCTTATAAAAAAATCTATGGGTCTCATGTACGAAGCATCCTGATGGAGCCACACCAGCAGCAGTGGAGTAAAGGTAGCGCCCTCACGTGGACATCGAGGCTGCTGCAACACCTGCTGCAAAAGTGCAGTGGGAACATAATGTCCACTTCCCCACCATCTTCACTGTAAAACAACACGAGGCATAAACACATGCAAAAATCCTGTTTGTTGTGTAAAGTTCATTATATAAAATTTATTTTACTGACAATATCAATGCAAATATAGCACTACAGTGATATCCAAGGTACACTGTATCTTACCATATCAATATAGTATGGCACTCATATAATGGCCACTGTTTTAGAAGACACACAAAACCAACAGCTCCTGTAAACTATTTTGGAAATGGTACCTAGGGTTCCATATCAGTTTGTGAAACGGACTAGTAAGGTGATTTACTTTGTTTCTGGAATTAAAATGGGCACAATACTTAGTATCATTGGGACATTTTCAGTGTAAGGAATCTCTGCATGCATTGCACTTGCCCATTTCCTTCAACCTAACCTGTGCTTGTTTGCAAAGTGGACTTTGTAAGCTTAAAAACCCTGGATCCTCAAACACGAGCAGGTGGGAACTAAAACAAAAGGCCAAGCAGTGACTCTCAAACATTTAGATAGGTCTTCTTTTCACTGGGTAAGTGTACTGTACTGTACAGCTTGGTGCTAACTATCATAAAAAGACAACAACCAAGAGACATTCAATTGCCTTAATACTAATACAGAAAGGCTCACTCTTCAAAAGTACAAACTTCATTTCACGTGGCTTTCAGAAATAAAGCAAATATGTAACAATAACCACTATATTAATATTGTTTCTCATGGCAACACTATGTAGTTGAATGAACAACACCAGTAGTTCAAGATAGCAGCAAAGTATTCAAAATGTCAAGACAACGAGCTGTTGAAATCTGTACACAAATAAAAATGAATGTAGAAAAAAGGTATAAATAAAACAATAACACAGCTTAAAGGGAGTCTTGCATACATTTAAATAAACAACTGTTGGACTGTGCTCCTCTTTAGAGGGCTTACGGTTTATTAGTAGAACTAAAAGTAACTCATGGACTGGCTGCAGCAGATAAAGTACTTCATTCTTTTAGAAAAAACAAGTGAACAAAGTTATGTTTATACAGTATATGCTACATAATATGTATTGATTACAAGTATGAAAATGGAAATAATTGCTACATTTTCAATACAGTTGTACATATCTATTTACAGTACATTAGGGTTTAATTTCTCCTAAGCGTATACCATGTTTTGTGCAGATTGTTCCAGCATTCTGTTTGAGGTGATCAATACTCACAGTCTTATAAGTTGCACCATATTGTACAGTCTGTGTTGATGGGTGTCAGTGCTTGTTTTTCTGTGTGGTGGAACAATCACTAATGTGCAACTGTGGACAAGCATGAATAATAAAGTTTTTTGTACCATTGATCTGTGTCATATCTGGCTGGACTGCACAGTATGTGCCATCTGGTGCACCACCCTTTCTAACAATACCCCAAGCGATATATTCATCTTTTTATACAACCACATGTTATAGTGAAGATCTGGTGTATGTAAAAGTCTGACATGATCATCTACACATTTTCTTTTACAATACTGTATGTCTAACATGACATGCAGAGAATGACACAGTAAATATGACTTATTCAAGTCTTAGATATGTATGTTAGGCTAGTTGACACAAGTTTTTAATTATGTTGCTCCAGCGTTGGGAGCATATTGCTATAAAATTGCAGAAATGTTGAGAAAGTAAATAGATTTACATTACAAATATGCAAACAGATACAGTAGGTAGCTTTGACTCCTCAATGATGATTATTTGCATCCACAATGACAATCTATTGTTACCAAGACATCTCATATGCATTCACGGTTTCAACAAACACTTCAATAACTTATCGATGAATCTCGCCTTTTCTCATCCACTAATTTTTCTATGAAAGTTGGACAACTGTGTGTGGGAGAAAATATGATTCCTTTAGCCTATGTCTCAAGTAGTCAGGAGAAAGTTTGGCAACACCAATCTCAGAAAACATCCCACCTATTATTAAGTTGGCGTCTTCTATTTGTGGCAATAATACTGGCGTTTTGTGGAAAAACTCATTGGCAATTAGAACACATCAAGAAGGACATAGTACAGAGCAAGTACAAATCACCCGGGTCAGAGATTAGATTGGTCTGATTGTAATACTTTCATCACCTCATTTATCATTTTTTAAAATAATTTTCCCTAAATGAGTTCAAAGTCTACAATAACCTTCATTACTGTTCTCAGATCAGTTTCTCACACAATAAGAGCAACATTCTCTCATTCCTCTGTGCAGTTGATAAACCCATTTTACACTCCTCTTTTATTAATTGTCCAACCATCTTCAACTCATCTGTGTGTTTAGTCTCTCTTCAGTGCTGTACTCACTGGCCTGTCTTTCCACCTCAGATAGCCGTGTCCCACACGACAGCCTGTGGCCTCTGGCAGGGTGGCGTGCCAGTCTTACGGGGCTCAGGTGTCCGTCTCCAGCTAGGGAGGATGGGCATGCTGTCCTGCTTGCACAGGCTTTTGTCAGGGCGCCTGTGGGCCTTGATTTCTTTGCACAGGCAGCGTTTACGCTCAATGACTTCCAGCAGCTTGCCGTCTCTCTGGCTCTGCGCTGCGGATAGGGTGGTGCCCCCGCTGACAGAAGGCTGTCCCTGTGCCAGCTGGGCGAGCTGCTGGAACTGCAACTGCAGGTGGTGCTGTTGCTGGAGCTGCTGGAGCTGCTGCTTTAACTGCAGCTGCTGCTGGTGGAGCTGAAGTTGCTGCTGCTGCCGAGACACACTGGGACTGCTTGGACTGCAGGGCACTTGGGGCTGGGCCAGACCATGCAGCTGAACACATTGGGAAAAAGTCAAGTGAATTTATGTAGCATTTTATGATATTATAGTATTTTTATTTCTAAATAACCTGCATGTTCACTGCAGTGCTGTCTGCAGTGACAGCAAATCCTAGCAGCACATGTTGAATGAAACTGCAGTTCCCGTGGACAGCCACGAGGATGCAGCACTGCTTCAACTATTACAGGTTGAGGGAGGGTCAACCAGCCGCATGAAGACAGTCTCTGCAGCACACTCACTGCGTCAGCACTTGCTATGCAGTCAGAATCTGGGCAAAATGTGCTGCTGGAAGACTGCAGCTCATCACTCCAAACCTAGTACAGCATGTTCTCTCATCCACTATTCTCTCTCATTTTCTGATTACATATCAGCCCAGTCATATACCTTTGCAGCTCTTATTTTTTTTTAAGGTCAGCCAGAGCCTTATTTTGCCCAGTGGGCATATCTACCAGCTAAAAATAGATCTGCAGGAGCACTGTCTCTAGCAAAAGGGGAAGTATAATGAGACCAATATTAATGTTGATTCCCAAATCTACCATGAATGAAGTTAATAGAGTCTAAAGTTATACAGCTGGGTGTTGTATATTAACCTGATTCAGGGCTTCTCGTGCTGGTAGGCTGCTCTGTCTCTGGACGTCTCCTCCACCCACCTGTCTCACTCCAGCAGCAGAGGAGGAGCGGCCCAGCCGCCCCACTTCTGTAAAGAAACAAACATTACACTATGTGCCTGCTAATGACAACTATGGAAAATAACTTTGTGTTTTAACACACAGAGCTGTGAATGTCTACCTACACTGTGAGTTTAGACGGGGCTTTTGTGCACTGCGTACTTATATGTTGAGCTACTTGACAATTATATACTAACTTTGTACTGATGAACAATGGATGCAGGAACAACAGATTTACAATGAGATTTGTGATAGATTTCCATGACATCTTACATTTTGTAGAGATCCTAATCTATAATAACAATTAAGCACAATATGACCCTGATTCAATTTTCTACAGAACTATTTGCACAGTTAAAAAAAAAAGTGTAACACTTATGTGACAGAATTGATGTAATTGAGTGAAACTAAAATCTGACTGCAGATAACATTGGTGGTAATATCAATTCTTTACCAGCAATATAAATTGCATCCTGTCTTTACATATACTTAGATCAATTATAAAGTGTTTCAGACAAACAGGTCTGTTACAAGGTACATTGTAAACACCATGAAAGGTGGCCAGGGCTTTTGAATGTATGTGTGCAGGGATGTGGGCCGGTTTATGGAACACTTATTTTATTGGCTCTGCTTCAATATAAGTATTGCACGGACTCTCAAGGTAAGCAGCATCTCTTGTTTCTAGGGAAAGGCATTGAGTGCAGATGCAAAAAGACTGACAAAGAGAAACAAACTTCAAGGCTAACTTCAGTACAAAAGGGATTCGATGAAGGCAGGGCTGTTAGCTTTTTGACATTCATAGGAGAGGAGAGGAGGGTAGTCTCTAATTATTTTAAGTATAAAGAGCTACAACACAACAGAGCCAGCAGAAGAATCCCCATGTAAATTTGCTGCTAGTTCCTATCTAAATAGGTGTTGTAATGTTGTGTTTGGAAGCCATGACTAAAAGATTATGAACACTAAGTGTTTACTTACCTCCATTGCGACAGGCAGGGAAAGTCTGGCAGGGAAGAGGCAGACCAACTCTGGGCAGGGCTCTGAAACCTGGGCTGCTATCCACACCAGCCAAGGACTCACTGTGACCAAGTGCCCTGCTGGTGGCACCACTGAAGTGGACTGGGATGCCTGAGTGGCCTCCTCGAGACCCCATGCACAGGTCCTCCTTATCCATCCTTAATAGGGCATCAGCACTGCCATTCCATGCACGGCCTTCGTCCTCTGAGACAGAGAACGGAAACAGAATGAATATTTCAAAGAGCAGAATATACAATTCATTCAACAGCGTCATTTCTTTTCCTCTGACTTACTCTCTGTCTCTCTGCTCCCATGGCTGAAGGACAATTTCCTCTGCATAGGCCAGTAAGATCCCTCATCTGCAGCTAAACTGGCACTGCTGTCCCAGGGCATGAACCCAACTTTTGATTGGAGGGACGAAGACCCTCCGTTGCTTTTAAATGCACCATCACCTACACCAGTAAGACTTGAAGGCTGTTGCAGAGATGGCGTCTGAGTGCTTCCTCTCAGGCTCTCGTAAGCCGGCGGTCTCCGGAAGCCACCGGAGGGGTAGGTCCACAGCAGGGGGCTGTCCGAGGAGGGAGGTTTGTATGCTGGCAGGCTGTGAGGAGTGTGAGAGCGAAGATGGGGGCGAGAATGAGGACGCTGGGATGAAGATAATGGCGTAGGGGTTGAGCTGGTGCTGCTTTGAGATGTGGAGGGAGCATGATCCATCTGTAAGGAGTATGGGCCTCCATCCCTATCCCTGTCTCTGTCCCTGTCTTTATCCCTCTCTCTGTCCCTGTCTTTTTCCTTGTCTCTTTCCCTGTCCCTTTCTCTACCCCTATCCCTTTCTCTCTCTCTATCCCTGTCTCTATCCTTGTCTCTGTCCCTGTCCCTATCCTTGTCTCGGTCTCTGTCCCGGTCTCTGTCCCTATCCTTATCCCTCTCTCCTTTATCCGACTTCAACAGGAAACTAACAGACTTGCCTTCCTTGCCTGTACTTGAGGTTTGGGTCTGGACTGTGGCCTGGTTTTGAGAACTGCCCTTGATTGGAGCAGGAGAGTCTCCTCTCTCTGGCTTGCGATAGTGATGGTAGTGTGAGGGACGATGGTGTGGGTGGTGGTGGTGATGGGAGAAAGGGGAGGTGGATTTGGAGGAGGGAGGCAGTGGTGTGGAGTGGCTTCTGGCTCTCAGTCCGGGGGCAGGGCCTAACTGAGCCTCTCTGCTGTGTTTGTCCTGCTGGGATGCACTTCCTCCTGATGACTCCTTGGACCCCGACAGTGACGAGGGAACATTCGAAGTAGTTGAGGAGGAGGTGCTGGCTTGAGTAGTGACGCTGGATGTTTGAGTTCCCATTTTAGCAGAAGTAGACTTGTTTTGCACCCCGACCCCGCTGGAGGCTGCTGCTGGCTGAGGGAAAGCAAGCAGTGGGGGCCGGTGTTGTAGAAGATTGGGAAACGGGGCTGGGATCTTCGTGTTGGACTCTGCCTCAGACTTACTTCCTTGCAGCAGGTAGGGAGTAGGCGCTCGTGGAGTGTGTGGACTGGTAGAGAGGACCTGCGGTACAGGGGTGGAGGATGCAGAAGAGGGCAGAGGAGACGAATGGGAGATTGACACAGTAGCTTTTGGTTTGGAGTAGGAAGGAGAGGAAGAGGAGGGGCGTGGCAGAGAGGAGGAGCTGCTGGAGGAGGACGGGGTGACATGGAAGTGTTTAGAGGTTTTCAGTTTCTCATGTTTGGAAAGGAGGTGTCTCTGGGACTCTCTGTCCTCTTGCAGCGGGTATTTCATCTCCTCATAGATGGCCTCACTCTGGTCTGAGTCAGAGTCAGGTGTGGTGGCCACAGGGGTGACGGGGTGGGGGGTGGCCGTTTGGCTGTCTCTGGTGAACACTTGGCCCACCATCTCTATATAGACCGGCTCATCCTCTCCGTCTCCTGTCTGAATCTGAGAGTCTGCTGCCTGGAAAGGCAAGGATGTGGCAGAAGGAGGCACACGTGGAGGAAGAGGGTCAAAGGAAAGCTGCGTGCTGGGACTTCTCTTGGGCTTTAAAGGAGGAACCTTCTTTCCTCCAATCTCTCCAGAGTCAGATTTCTTCATGGCTGTAAAAAAAAAAAAAAAAAAAGCATGTCAAGAAAAAAAGAATTGTTTTCTGTAGAACATGCACCTGAGAACACATTGCTTACCATTTTTCTTCTCTGAGTGTTTGGCCTGTGAGTGGGAGGATGCAAGAGGTGGCGGCGTATCAATAAGTCCTCTGCTGTCACTGGATGAGGAGCTGAGGCGCGTGCTGGGGTGACGTTTGGGTTTGGCTGGGGGGCAACGGCCACCATGTTGGGATTGGGTGTCAGAGTAATCTCCGTTCTCCAGACTTGTATCTCCGGCACCTACAGCGTGACAGGACTGTGAGCGCGGCGCCATGGCTGAGGCACAAGAGTGAGGGGACAGGTCCTGGGAGGCCGGCATGGTCATGAAACCCATCCGGAAGTGCCGGCGGAAAGAAGCCAAGTCTCTGACTTTGCCAACAGTGGCTGAGGGGTCATTTTGGTTGGAGCTGCAGTTTGGAAATGGGGTTGAGAAGGTTAGGATAGAAATCATAGTTATGTGCAAAAACATTCATGTACTAGCCTTTATATTGACCTCACTCTCTCTTTGGTCTTCAAACATCGCTTTTTTATTTAAGAAATGCCTGCAGGGCTTTCACTGCTAAAAGGGAAAGCCCTGGAGGTTCCTCTCTTTCGCATTCACATATCTTTCCATCTGAATTCCTCCTCATCTGTTTCATCCTCAAACACCTTCAATTAGGAAATCAATTCCCCTGTCAAAAAGAAAGTACTCGTAGTGTACACTACGCTGCTAGAATTCCCTTATTCTTCATATCTTTATATCCTCAGACCATCTGTAGTCTGCTCTCGTGATCGGCAAATGCATTTAATCTGTTTCCATGGGAACAGTTGTGATTTTCATGTATTTGATAGTTTGTCTTTGAAATCATCAATGATACGAGCTCCCGCAACAACAAAGAAAAGAAAAATTGGACATAATATTGCAGCGTTTTACTGAACAATAGGTGGTATTGCATTCATTCTTTTGCAAACTGTGAAATACTTTACTTATGTGTCAAATTTATTATATACAGTTTATTCACTCACATGCTTATTATTATTATTATTGTCTATATACAAAGCCCCATGGTCTTGTTTGCAGTTTACAGGCACAGTTCAGCATCAGTGTCAGTGTATCAAGCTGCTGACATAAAACTGTGAGCTTTGATTCCCTGCTAAGTTTGCCAAAGGGTTACAAAATGGCTTCTGATAACCGTCTGCTTGCTTCTCTGCTTTAGAGATGGGTGCTGCAATGGTGTGGTGTCTCCAGGGGTGTTACGCTGCGTCACCCCACACCAACACAAAATTCCCCGGCCTTTAAGCCAACTTTGATCGAACAAGGTTGAAATTCTTCCCCCCTGTACAACAGACTTTTAACAAGGCTAGTGTGAATTTACTGCACTTACACAAAATGTCAGGAGGAGGAGAGGGGGAAAAGCATTCCCATCTGTGGTGGAAATACCATCACAAGTAGTATAAAGATATTAGACTGCAGCAATGCGGGTAGAAATTGCAGCTTCATCAGGCTGATTCTTATTCCAGGTTTGTGTTGATCCCATCTCAGCCACAGGGAGCACATCTGGACATCCACATCTGTGTCTACACGTTTGAGGCTGCAAGTAATTGTGTTTCTGAGTGTGTAATTAAACAACTCAAATGCCAGATTATTCTTTGTGTAAGTGATTCATCATTGTACATTATGGCGACACAAGACTGGGTCACGCATCAGATCAGTTGTGATCCCTGTGAGGCAGTGAAGCACAGGAGAAGACAATTGGAGCTTACAATTTGCAGTCAACATTGCAAGTAGCAGAAGCAAAACGGAGGCCGTTCATGACAGAACACAGAGGCTTCTATTTTCTCCCTCGTCAAATCACCATGTGAGGCTGTGTGTGTGTGTGTGTGTGTGTGTGTGTGTGTGTGTGTGTGTGTGTGTGTGTGTGTGTGTGTGTGTGTGTGTGTGTGCCTGAATATTGTGTTTGTAGCAATAAAGTGTCTTTGCATCGGTAAAAGTATGTTTGTGCCCATAAATGCCTGTGGAGATGTACTTGTGACTCCTCACAATCAACAGATACCACAGGGCCAAAATTAGCCCAGAGCAGAGGCTAAGCAGCTCCTCCTGTTTTTTCTTTTGTACTTCTTCGAGCAGAAGAAGCTCTCTTCAAACCGAGTTTAAAGACTCAGCCGGGGGCGGCCTCAAGCTCACCCAGTAAGAGTTCATCCCATGTTGGCTGAGTCCTGCAGCGGCCCAGGTTCGAATCCGACCTGCTGCCCTTTGCTGTGTGCCATCCCCCATCTCTCTCTCCCCCTTTTTATTCACTGTCAATAAAAGGGAAAAGCCCCAAATCTTAAAAAAAAAAAATAATAATAATAAAGACTCAGCTGTTTGTATCTGGACTCTCATCTCTCAATTTGCACCGTTTTTCTTTGTGCGCCAAATCGATAGTAATTGGCACTTGAAGCAGTAGTTTGGCATTTTGGGAAACACGTTTGTTTGCCGACAGTTAGATAAGAAATGAGAAGATTGACACCGCTCTTGTGTCTGTTTAATATGAAACTAGAGCCAGCAGCCAGTTAGCTTAGCATTAAGACTAAAATAAGGGGAAACTGTTAGCCTGCTGCTACAAACACTTGTTAAAGGCTCACTAATTGGCGAGAGGGAGGTATTACGGGAGTAGTATGGGATCAGGGAGTAGTAACTTGCTGTAGCTGCTGCTGGTTGCCTGGCAACCTCTTGATGACGACAATAATCCAGGAGGTTACTGCTCCTGGCCAAGAAGTAGTCCTACAAATAGCATATATTTAGAGTGAAAAAGCTTTTTTTTTTCTCCAAAATATTGAACCGTGACTTTACTTCTTTTCTACAGTAAGAACAGGTTTTTTTAGCAGCTCCTGTGCACTGTTTAAATGAAATCTGTTCTAGAGAGTGAGTTCTTGATAATTCAAGATAGTTTAGTAGGTATTGCTATAACTATTGATCTGATTGCTTTTTTAAAATCATAAACAGAGCTTTATTAGTAACGACTAATCAATCAGAAATATTTCAAGAAAGTTTTTTCCCCATCCTGTCTTGCTTTATACAAAGTCCAAATTGGGAATTTTCTGTCTGCATGAATTTAAAGTATCTCCAAATAATTTCTAACAAATATTATAGCTCACCCAAGAAAAAAAACGGCAAATGCTGCGCCACTGTCGCCTTTTGAACAACGCCTTTGTTAGATTTAAGACAGACTCCTGATTACCTCCTCTTCCATTGCGAGATATTCCCAAAAGCTTTTAAGACGGTGGTGATAAAGCTTCTGCTGAAGAAATCCAGTTTAGATCATTCTGCCCCTAGCAGCTACCGTCCTATTTCTAATTTACCTTTATGGGGCAAAGTGTAAGAGTGGGTTATGTTTAAACAGCTGAATGAGATTATCTGTATTATATATATATATATATATATATATATATATATATATATATATATATATATATATATATATATATATATATATATATATATATATAAATAAATAAATAAAAGGTTATCTTAGAACATCCAATGTGGTTTGAGGACAAATCAGAGCAGTTACATTGTGTCTTGTTGAAGTTTATGATAGGTTAAGGTTGAACAGCTGACATTGAGTGTGTAGCTGTCCTCATTCTGTTGGACCTTATTGACATATATGACACAATACACGCCACTTTAATTGATTGCCTTAAGTTATGGGTTGTCTGTAGCGTGGTTTTAAGCTGATCTGGTTTTTCTTCTGTCACCGGAAGAAAATTACATAAAAAGTGAAACTGCCTGGTGGTTTTCTCAAAGCAATAAAGCACAAGATATGTATATTGATTATTCCAACAGTATTATTGTAGTATTGTTCGCCTGCCTGTGACACACACACACACACACACACAATAGGTGCCCCTGAAGCGACCAAACTAAAATAAGATTTTAATTTATCTGTATTATCATTGCATGTCTACAATGAACAAACACACAGATAACTTCATGGAGCTTCCGCAACAAGAAAATACTTTGTCATATTAATAGAAAACTTGAAAGTCAATGTTTAACATGACTTGTGTTTCAGGCAAACAAAACAAAGACTCTTTTTCTCTGATTCAGAAACAGAGGACACATTGAGGATACATTTACATTCAGTTGCCATGACAGCTGCAACAAATTGTATTCATAATAAACTGAATGAGATCAAATCATTCAGAACGTTTTAAAAGGCCTGAAAGTGCTTTGAACCATGTGGTTAAGATGTTAAGGTTTGGGTAACAAATCTCTTCAGTATGTTTGATGTCTATAAAAGGGACGCAACAGGAATGTAAATCATGGACTAAATCCCTCTTTATTGCACACAGACACACTGTATATATGTAGTTGTCACTGCTGGGAATAGTCTGTCTGCCTGTATCAGCACCATAAGAAACAGTCTATTTTTAAAACTCATATTGTAACTCACTTCTTTACTATTCAGTATCTCCATAGCTGTCTCTGCTTTATAAATGTGATTTCTCTCCTGAGGGCCTTGAGCTCTCAATACTTTTTGAAGGGCACCATCCTCCACCCCTCCTGCCTCTAGTCCATTTGGTTTCCATCCTTTCCTCCCTGTGTGGTTTTATCCCCTGACCCTGCACTGTTCGTAATCATCACTGGTTATGTCCTGCTTCTCACCTCCGCTGCTCTGGCAAAGCTCAGCTCGGCTTTCATCGCTCATCATGTCCCGCTGTCCCACTTGCTGCCCTACACCTCCACTGGCTTGATGCTGCCATGACGTTGATCTCTGCTGCCAACACCAGGACCTCCAATTACCGCTGTGAGTCAGAAAGCCCTGGTCGAGGCTTCTAAACAAACTAAGTTGCTGTCATTGATGTTCTCCCTCTCCTCTGCGAATTTCGAGAATTATTAAGGTGACTCGCATTTGAACAGTAGCCTACATCTCTCTCCTTTGTCCCCAAAACAAAACGCTTAAGATACACAAGAACACTCATTCATGCAAAGCACACACTTCCTCTCACGACCAAACTGTGATCTTGTTGATGCCTGTTTTGTCCACTTTTATAGAGTGCTTGAATTACTTCTAATATAATTAAATTAGTTTGTTTTAATGCTTGGGTGTCTTTCAGCATGTCTGTGTAAAATTCAGTTTGAATAAATTGGATTTAATTAGACCTGAAAATCATATTAAATGTTTATTACATTATTATGATTATCATTACTATCATTATTATTATTGACAAGTCCAGCATTTAGTTTGTGTTGTGATTTATTATGATTATTTTTCACTTCTGCTGGAAGACACCCAAAGCTGGACCTGATGCATCTGCAGTTAACTGTGATGTAATGGGGGGGGGGACACACACACACACACACACACACACACACACACACACACACACACACACACACACCTTGTTTAACAAAAACTTCTCAATCCTACTGAAACAGGGCTGCCAAAAGAATGTTATATTATATATGACATTATTAAGTTGTTTGTATGAATGCATTAATGCGTAAGTAGCATTGTACTATATTGTAGCTTGTCAAGGTTGGGTTGTTGTGCGGTATTTAGTCCAGTGATTCCCAACCTGTGGGTCAGGCCACCTCCAAAGGGTCACAAGATACATTTGAGGGGTTGAGACATGATTAATGAGGTAAAAACAAAGTTCTTTGTTCTTTTTTCTTTTTAAAAACACTTTTTAACCTTTAAAGCTTTTTGGGACAAATTGGATAATTTGACTTCTTTGGGCCTCAAGCTCAAACTAGCTGAAAAGACAAGAGGGCAAATCTTTATTTGGTAAAACTGCTTACAACTCTTAGGCATCTGAAACATGACAAAGAAACACAGGAGGATCACAGGGAACCACTGGTTTAGTCCTTAACAATGTGTTGTATTTTAGCAGTATAGAATGTAGTGGAGCAAAATATATAAATAAATATTGTCCTCTAAAAATGTAGAGGAGTAGAAGGAAAAATAGGCATAAACTGGAAATACTTAAGTATAGTACAAGTCCTTTAAAAACTGTACTTTTAACTGTAGTTTTTGAGTAAATGTACTTACTTTCCACCACTGCTGGCAGGCTGAGCTTCAAGACTGCTCTACAATATTTCATAAAAAGTCAAAACAGGAAAGGCTTTCTAATTTACTCCTTTGTCAGAAAACTTTAAATATCATTGTGGTAGTGCATGAAATCTACTTTCTGCCAACCTTTACACTGTGTCTGTCACATTCATTGACACAATTACCAACTTTTCTTGGTTCATAGGAAAACTAAAAAAAAGTTGTAAATGAGCCACCTTCATATGATACATTGTTGTGATAAAAGTACTGTATGTAAATACAAAATAATTACATATGTATTGAGACAAATTAGGCAACAACTAACTAACAAATAATTTTCTTCTTCGTCGGTTTTGGCCCTTTTGCCCCGACATTTAGCTGACATAGTGGTTTATCTGATCCACACAACATATTAGGTTCATTATGAAGTTCTGCCATGCAAATTTGTCCAAGACTTTTCAGGCAAACCCATGTGACTACATGAACTTTGCTTGGAATTAAGATTTTTAAATTAGACTCATTCAAGCCGACTTAGAGGTTTCTATTCCCACTGAACAGAACCGTAATGTAATCCCATATATGCAAAGCTGCTGGGAGCTCATCCTCTCACCTCTTTTTACTTCCCTCCTGGTCCCTCTGCCTCCAGTCCAAACGGCTCTTACGATACAGCAGGTTCATGTCGCTGCGGGGTCGCTCCTCCTCGCAGCCTATCACAGCGCAGTGTAGCCGCTTGCTTCGCCTCTCTATGTCACGCAGGAAATGCTCGACTGCCACATCCTGGGCAGAGCCAGAGCTCATGGTATAGAAAAAGTCTCTGGAGATGGGAACGTATGTCGCAGGCAGCCTCCTCCAACTCACCTAAACAAGAAGAAACAAGGGCAATGTTTAAGCTCATTAATCATTAAAAAAAAAACATGTTTAACATCTCCCTTGGCCTACTTGCAAGCTGACAAGATTGACAGTGATTACTTTTGAGATGTGGCAACGCACAATGAAACCCAAATAATCAAACCCCAATTACAGGCAGAACTTTGAGGGAGTCATAGCTTATCATGCTCACTGTGTCATTACAAACAATCCTGCCCATTACTCCAACTGGCAGCCTTCAAAGCAGAGACACAGTGATGCATGATGATGATGGAGGATGCAGTTTTGTTTATCCCAACCTCAAGTGTATCACATGAAAACTATTTATACTTTCATTATCCAGTTATGAATATTTGAGTAAGCATGGTAACTCAGCTGCAGAGCTCTGGCTGCAGGCCTTGGGATGGCCTAGCTAAGCCAGTCTGCTAGCTAGACAGTAATGTGGTTTGTCATATGTAGCGCATGCACAGCTTCCTACTCACGCTCACCCCATGAGAAGTCAGGCTTGTTGTGGGGCAGATATCGAAGTGCCCAACAGTGTTTTTACATTGGAGAATGTGAGTGTGCAACGCAATTGGCTAAGAAAAGCACAGCTGTCAGCTGATGCATGTTTCCAGTGTTTTTCCATCATAAATAGAGTTTTTTTAGTGGGGGACAGCGTAGCATTATTATTGGTGCTTCTGGCATCAGTTTGCTTTGAGTTGCAGCAGTGTTGGTGCACAAAACTGAATCAGTCACTGAGATGCATTGAGGTTCCTTGTTGGTTAATAGTTTGAATGGCTTATATTGTCAGGTAAAGCATGTGAATAGAGTTTAATGATACTTTTGCTTTTATACACAAGCAGCAGAAAATATACATGACATTTGCACAAACCAGCTGTGTAACAGTTCTTCTTATTCTAGATATATATAATATATTAAATAACAACTGCACAACGTCCTTACTAAAATATCTAAACCATCCCTCACAACGCACAGTGAGAAAATCAGACACTGTCACCTGGTCCAGGCAGCATGTTGAGCTGTGTAGCTATGTGTGATTCTACTGTCACAGCCCAGTGTGTCATCCAGGGTGTCAGCGTGGCTACTGCTATTCTTGTATCCCACAGCCCTTACCAAAACCATGGCCGCTGTTGCTGCTGCCATGCTTGCTGACTCAATATTAATTAGGTTAGGGAGCTGCGACTGTAGGTTGGGCTACTGCTAACTGGAGTTCTGATATGGGATTCAAGGATCTGGCAGCTGAGCGGGCAGCCCTTCAATTGCCGCACTGCATGCTGCGGGATGGTGTGCTCTTAGCCGAGCTAAAAGAACCAGGAGCACTTCATCTTACATCTGCAGGTGGGTTTGTCTGATCAAACTGGGCTGCAAACATCGTTTATACACAAACCATATAGGTTGGCTGTGATCAAGTTGTGATCAACTTTAAATCCCAAGTAAATTCAGAGCATTTAGCAAGTTGTTTCAGCAGCATCTGTAGGTTCAGGAGTCACTTGATTTCCTCTCATTAGAACCAAAAGCCAGATGGTGCCACGATTCATTTAGCTGGATCTGTATGCAACACTGCAGACTACTCATTCATGCATATAAGCAAACAGATCACATGCACACTCTAATCCCCCATACATGCTAAACACACGTACACACCGTGTGAATCAGTAAATGCAAATGCTAAGCCGCTGATTTGAGTGGGCTACTGATGACACAAAATTTAGATTGTCAAAAAAATTTGGAAATGCAAAACATTTGGAGTCTTTAGTTGTTTAAAGAAAAACCTATAGGTGAATTATTATGCAATTTAAGATGTTCCTTTTTTCCATTTATTATTATCTTCTGTCTAAAATCTTTTTGTATTTCACTGCCACTGAATTTAACACTTCTGGAACGCTTTGTGCTGCAGCCCTCAGCCCTCAGCCTCCACCTCAGCAAGTGGCCCTGTAGTGTTGCTGCACCTCACTGTGAGTAAGGCAGTACCACTGCAGAGTGGAGCAACACATCACAGCCATGGCCTTGACATTGGGGCAATATTTCCACAAAGCATATTTAAAATACACATCTAATTACTTTGGGATATTTTATCCCTTTGTGTTTTGCAGACATCCACAAAATGTGATTTGAAACAAAATTACAAATACCAACCTGCCTTCTTTTTTTGATTACAGAAAAAGCATTCATAAGATATATTTGCCTTTGCAAAGCTACTTGACTAGAAGCATTGATTAAAAAGGGCAGATAGTACAGAATGTTTTGTTCATTAGACATCTTGTTTCGTCTGCACACTCAGTCTTAGGATGTTTGGCTTTGCATCCCTTCAAGGCTGAATTATATAGTAAATTAGCACAAAGAAACTTTGTAATTTAGTATGTGACAGTAAGTAAGGGATTTTGTATGTCCGCAGATGTTATAAAGTATCATTGTGTCGATGTGGGATCTGTTTTTTTTTTTTTTTTTAAACAAGTTACTGTAGCCTAGATGTGCTTGAGATCATTTGTTTCTCCCTAATACCACAGCCATTTCTGCCCAGCGCTGTACAGTATCATAACTTAACCTCACGGCCACACGGTACACCACAGTCAACGCACTTTAGCCAGATACATTGCTGCAGTTCAGCCAGAGAAACAAAAAGGAAGAGGAGGAGAGAGGCAGAGAGGATGCAGGAGTGAAACGTTCAGGAGAAGAATGAGCAGCAAGAGGAGGAGGAGAGATCGAGGCAGCGGGAGACAGAGATGGGAGGGGGCGCAGTAAAAAATGGGGGAAGCCAATAAATAGAGTCACTAAGGGATCAACCGGGCTAAAGATAAATATGATTAGGCGGGACATGTAAAATTGGAGACAGGCTGATGGAAGGGAAGATTGAGGAAGGGAACGTGAGTGTGGAAGGAATAAGCAAATGGAGGCGAGGAAGAGAGGATAGCCAAACAGTGAAAGGCAGCCAGACTACAAGAATGGGGGAGGGAGGTGAAATCAAGCCTCTCACACTAGTCGCTGTGTGTGGTCTCCTAGCAACACTGTCAGCCACGCATCTTTTCCTTAACCACTGAATATGCAACAAAAGAGGACGTCAGCCTTGTCCTACGTGATGATCCCCGGGTCGAACTTCACTGCTTCTACATTTGTACCTGATGCCCCACTAACAATTTATCTCAAGTATTTTAATTGGAGATAGCATCTGTCTCTAACAGCAACCATACAACCATGCTGCTGAATTCATGACAAACTGAGCCACACACTGCACACTCTAGACGCAGCAAAAGGCTGCTACTTTGACATAAGCAATCTATCCAAAATAGGAAATCTGTCTAACATATTTAAAGAAATAACATGACAGTTTTATTATAAATGCTTTCAAGGTTGATTTAAAATATTTTATTTGTCAGTTAAAGCCCTCCTGTCACATCAGCTGCAAGTGCGCCAGCATTAAGCATGAAAATCAGGTATAGATGTTTGCAGCAAAGTAACATTTTATCACCTGTCACAGTAAGAAAGAGAGCCTAGAAGTGAGATAGATTAGATTGATGTGAACTTGGAGAATAAAATACTAAGACTGGAATAATAAAACAGGAGCTCCATGAAATTCCACCTAGCTGTGATCACTGATCTATGAACAAATGCTCACATGTTAATCTTGTCAAACACCAACTTCCACGTGCTTGATGGTCTGAATAAAAGCATGAGACGGCTAATGAGTACATAATTCAGCGGGTAAAACGTTCCCAGCCACTTGTTTATAATCTTTATTTTCCTAAAAACATACATATAGGGCAGAGGCGTGTGTAACGTGATAAGATGTGTCATTTCATCACCACGGTTGGCAAAGCAAAACTTGCTTTCAAAAGATAAATATTGACCAGTGCCAGGAACTAAAGGTCTGCAGAGGAATCATTTCCTTGCTTCTCATGAACATCTGGTTGGTATCTACTTTTCAAATAATGCACAACTTATCTGTTTCAAACATCGTGGGTGGTGACTGTGATTTTGGGTCATGGTAGCATGGTCAAGCCAATTATATCTGTCCATTGATGGTCATTAATAATTAAAGGCATAACAAATAGGTGTAAAAGCTGCATAGTAATAGAGTGAAACTGAAAAGTAATGTTTACAAAAAATGTACAGTAACAGTCAAAAGTTTGGACACGCTTTCCAAGACAGAGCAAGTCTGTTTCCAGTCTTTGTGCTAAGCTAAGCTAACAGGGTGCTGGCTTCCCATTTACCGCACAAACATAAGTGATATCAGTTTTCTCTAACTGTCAAAGACTAGCTCGTATTTCCAAAGTTAACTTTGTGCTGATAAAGTCATGCTGGCAAAATATTAACGGCCAGACGTCTCACACTTTCTGTTCACAGAAGCTCAACTTGCAATAAGAGATACTGTCCTAAACATTTGGTCAGTCAGAGCATTAATGCAATATCACACCATTAAGCATTAATAATTAGCAGAAGGTGTTCTTATGTGGACAGGATATCCCTTAACACATCAAGGGAACACTGACACACTCAACCTTTCATAACATCATCACCAGTAGAGTGATGGTGCAGAATTCACCTATTGCTAGTGATAGTCATCATCCAGGTATCAGTCTACAGCTTTTTAAGGACGCATTAGATGCTCCTTTCAAAATTAGAGAAATTAAATAAGGCTTGACATAACCAATCACCCTATTTCATTGTTTTAATCACCACTTTGATTTCTCCAAATACTGGGTTTGATGTTAATGTCTGTTTTGGGGTCTAAAGAGGGGGGTTCGGCAGAGTTTGGCCGTATAAAAGATGATCATTTACCTCAGTTTAATAACACATACCTTTGGAACATTTAATTCCTCCCAAAAAGAAGGTAAACTGTTTGAAAGTGGTTCCGTCAGACACACAGGATGTTGCAATCCTCTGACAGCGGTATTGCACATGCAGACTTAAGAGACATTGGAAAGCTTGGGCTCTGCCAGGTCAACCTGCAGGCTAGAAAACCTTTCAAGCAACATGCTCTGTTGGCTTTTACACACTACTTATGACAAAACCAAAATCAGTCCAGCTCACCCCAACAACAAAACAGTGACCTAAGGTAAAACCTGCTTGAAAATCCAAGCAACCAGAAAGATGCCTCTGGTAGTGTGACCAGTCTTCTGTCTGTAACGGTTACTATGAGAGTCCCTCTTGTGTCTTGTTGTCCTAACTATAGCCTGCTCTGGGTCGCTCTTTTAATCTCGCAAAAAGTGTTCATATACTAGATATTCTGACCTACTCAGCAGGCACAGATTCATTTTGTGAATTTAAAATATGGAGAGAGAAAAAAATCTTGGTGCAGATTTTTTTAGCACATTGAGTCTAATTAATGCATTTTTAAGTGTCTGTGGTAGGAAAAAAATTTAGATTATTCAAATAATTCCCTCATTGTGCATCACTAAACCAGGAGTCATTGCCTCAACTTCTTTCTTCTTGTACTGCTGTTGTGTGCTGAACGCTCTACAATATTGCATTGTGCAGTAAAATGCCTGTGGCTGATGAGAATGGACAGGAGGAGGAGGAGGAAGATGTAGAGGCTGATGCATCACTCAAGGCCAGGGATGAAAGGCACATAGGACGTTTTTTGCACAGTTTTTCTCTTGACCTCTTTCTGGTGTTTTGCACATAAAAATAATTACGTAAGTATTTTTAGTATTTTATAAGAATGGTCATGTGGAATAAATCATGATGCATCATTCTTTTGGGGGTCAAAAACCCAAATACACTTACTTAAATATACATGCTCAACACTTTGCACTCTTTGGATTCTCCTCCTCAGTGTTGTACAACCTGAGTGACCACTAAATTTTTCATGGACTGCAACCAAAAATACACTACAAAAAAAAAGCTTTCACTGTTCCTCTTGCCCTGTGCTACCACCAGGACACAGACTTGAGCCACGACAAACTTGCAGAGATGCTTAGTGTTTGTCTCAACTATGCACCTTTCCTGCCAACAAATGAATCTAGTATTGTTGCCGTGTGACTGCATAAGTAAACATCTGTACAATGCATGCATCATTAATAGTTAATAATGTGTAGAGATGGAGTTACAGAGTGTAACATGCTATAGAAACTCACTCATTATCTCCCTGGTCAAAAAGAGACGGCCAGTGTATGACCCCTGACCCCAAATTTCCCACCTCATTGTGCCCTTGCCTTCATCATCTTCTGCTAGAATCTGCAGTAACCAAGATGACCCACTGCACTTGGCATACATGAACACCTACAGATCCACATGCCCTTATACTACACTGGTCACGTTTTCATTTTGTCTATGTTGTTTACTTTTTCTGATGCATATATAAAGGGTTCAAAACATCACAGAAAAACGAAGCAGGAAAGAGCCAGAGAGAAGAAACGAAAATTGAGCAATGACATCAATCATGAAAGCAATGCTTAGAATGTGTGCAAAATGAGCACTGTGTGCAATAACAAGTCCTCCGAACAATACGACGATATTGATCTTTTTTCCTACTCTCTAAAATAACCCATAGGAGCACCCCTAGCGGTGCCAGGAAATAAGACCCACAGCAGTGTTTACCGCCCTTTTATCTAAAAAAGGTAAAACTCGCAGTTTAAAATACACCGTTGTGAAATTGTCGCAGTTGGATCACGTTTAGACACAATATCTACTTAAAGTTCAGGGCAAAAAAAAAAAAAAAAAAAATATATATATATATATCTATCGTGGTTTGAGTTATCATGGACATTTGCTACCTACTTCACTTAGAAGCTAAAAAAAAAAAAAAAAACACCCAAAAAGGGACCCAAAGCTGGGTCTCCTGCATTAAAGTCCAGTGATTGTTTGACCCATTGACCACCAACCACACACATAACTTGCCTCAATTTGTGGATTTGCGTCTAATATAATTGATCTATGATTTACGTGCTCTTATCATGGATGTATAATGGGCTCTTATACTTTGTCACCTAACCTCCTGCTTTGCTCACGTCAGAATTACTACGGCCACTAGAGGGCACCATCACTGGAAATGTATGGTTTGTAATTGCAATTTAAACAAACGACTTATGCAGGTGTTTTTCGGGGAAGGACGACAGTCTTCATTACATGTGGTGTGATGGACTAAGACATTATTCAGGATTGTACAGTGAGTAAACTCTTGTCCATCACATTACAAAAAAAAAAAAAAGAGATGAATCACCTCATATACAAAGAGAAAGCCTCGGTTTTGTTTTCTCTTTATGTTTTTGGTATGTGAAAACCAGACTGAGATATAGCGCTGCAGGGAAAAGAGTAGGAACTTAAAAAAAAACCTCCATGCTCATCTTCGTTTATGAGGGAAAGAGCTCCACTCTGCAGCTGCACATGCTTCACTGAGCCAGCATCCCTCTCTAACCAAGATCTGACTTATTTTAGATGTGGATTACCCAGCAATATTGCCTGCCTCTTTTAGTTTTCATTTCAAGTTTTTTTTATTTTTCCCTTGGATATTTATTAAACAAATACTGATCATATAGAAATCCACACTGTGTCAGATATAAGCAATGGTACACAACATCGTTCCACAGTACATGTTCCTTATCTCAAATGGAAATGAGGAATGTCTTGTCTGCTCTAAACAACATGGATGATCTGAGCCAAATCAATCCTGCTTGAACCAAAGCTAAACCTATTTTATGATCCAGAGCAGCAGTAGATTTGATTCGCCGATTTCAAAAAAAGAAGCTAAAACATCCTAGCCCTCGGCACATAGGCTGTCCCTGCCCCAACATGACCAACCTCATAAACTATTCAGCTACAATTAAGCAAAGTCCACTTGCCCAAAGCAAAACAAGGATCAACTCAACATCACTGTAAACTAGACATATGATTTGCCTCTGAGCAGCTTGTAGTGGGCTTGACTCGTATCTCAAAAAGAGCTAGTAGATTTTAAAGTGCCTCAAAAAGCCTTGTTTGCAGTTGCAATATTTAGTGAGAGGCTGAAGAATGGCAAATGGACATGTAGACGCTGGTCATTTCTATCTTAAAAAAATAATTAATTAATCTAATTAAACAAAATCAGAATTGTAATAAACCTGCTGGTGCACTTGCTGAGTTGAACCTTCTTCTGATTGAAAGATGGAGTGGCAGCGTTGGTGTGATTAGCAAAGCCAGATATAGGCCACAAGTGGTTTTCCAACATTCAAATCATCCTACTCCTTGTGCTCAAAATCCCCTGATAAGCGAGTCATAGCGTAGGTTGCACACACACACACACACACACACACACACACACACACACACACACACACACACACACACACACACACACACACACACACACACACACACACACACACACACACACACACACACACACACACACACACACACACACACACACACACACACACACACACACACACACACACACACACACACACACACACACACACACACACACACCTCGGCTGTTTAGACCCTACAGTGTTCACCAACATGACAGTAACTCAGAAGAAGAGATATTGTTAAGACACTTTGATGCACTTGTCTGAGAAATTAGAGCTTGAGCGACAAGTGAACCATACACTGACACCTCTGAAGGACATACACATAGTACACACACACAAAATCACATCAGACACTCTTTTAAGAGTTGTTGAAAATCATGTCAGACATGTCTAAGAGCATTTTGAGGGTCTGTACTGCAAGCTGTAAAGCAAGAGAAGTGGTAAAAATGTACAGGCGCGTTGGCCTTACAGGTTGATTGGCAGGTTTTCAGCTCAGGGTCTCACTTGAGCAAGTCCTATTCCTTTCATTCCCGCTGTTCACTGCACTAAGAGTGATAAAATGAACAGGCACTAACTGGGGCAAATGGCAGGCAATGGCTTATCGCAGGGTGTCTGATTCAGGCAGTGTTTTCTTATATATGGTACTTCCCCAAAATAGCATATAAAAAAACAATTTGCTTTAACAAGATGTTATGAGTGGCTTGTGTAGAGACTTGTTTTGGCCCAAGTAGCTCTCATCTAGAAATGTGAGGGTAACACTTGTACAGTCTCACCTCTGCTTTATCGGCTGCAACCGTGTAATTGTTTTTGATGCACCAATGTTCGACACATTGCTCTGAACCGGAATTGTTTATTTGCCAGAGATTGTGTAGAAAAACAATCAGTCAGATTCTTAATTTACCCAGAATTGAAACCTATTACAGGGCATATAATTAAATTAAAAAAAATGCAATTAAAATAATTGGTAAACAGATATATGCTATATAGAAAAAAAAAAAGACTTTAAGATCACCTTCTTTAAAAAAGGGGCTGTACTCAAAATACTTAAACAGCGGGCTGGGATTGCCTCCACAAGGCTAACACAGTTCTCTAATATGTTAAATACCTACGTTTTTTCATGGCCACATGCACGCATGGCCAGACCAGCTATTAAGACAAAGAATAGAGACGCTCTGATGACAACACGCACAGAGAGAGTGTAACTTTATTCTCTGGTTAGGACACCATTACTCTACCATAGCTATAGCAAATATGTTTTTGCTGCTATATTAAGTTCTGAATATCGAGAACAGCCCCTTTAAATATCAACATGTTTGTATTTGAAGCTCCTTTTGCTGACACCTAGCCAATCCGCTGGACTTCTTTGCAGCACAAATAAAGATTGCTCTGACATTTACAACACATACTTAAGTCATCCGGCATTCAGATTTGCATTTCTAAAGTCTCTGTGTATACTTGCCTATTTTACATACGGTGGATGAACCCTGAGTTTTTGCTGGTGACCATTACCGAATTAATTGCCCCTGTGAGATACTTCTGCAACCATTAAGCCGCCTACAGATGGTAAGTAATTTGCTTTGCCGCAGAAAGCAAAGCGCAGCGCAGGTATTCGTCATTGATGGTGGAAAGAAGCTTCCCGTTGAAGCAACAGCTGTTATAACTAGGTTGCGCTTTCAAAAGGTCAGGGGCAACTAGGTCAGAGTTAAAATATTTTGAACTTTGAGCACAATGCAAAGCGGCATATCCGCTCTCCCCATAGCGCAAAGAAGTTTGGCTGCCTATCATGTGTAGGAAGCTTTATTTTCCACGTCAGTTTCAGACCCATGTAGGCAGTAACATGTTAGGACAACAATGATGTGGAACATACATTTTCACTGTTTGCAACATACAGTTGCCAGAAAAATAACATGTTACTGCCTCCTAATGATTTAGTTAGTCAAGGTCTTTTGAAGGTCTTTGGTGAATTACTGAGAGTCTTTAATGAGAATATGGACAATAACACGTCTCTAGACCACTTTGGACCATTTATGCATGCTAAAACATGTATAATTGAAAATAGAGCTACAACGTGCTGCGCTAGTAACTCCATTTCTTGCCAATTACTGTTCTCACATAATGATGCTTAAATGACTATGCTAAGGGGTTCTTGATAATAAAAAGATAAAGGGCACACAAACTCTTGTAAACATATTGCTTTCTGTCCCAAATACTTGCATGGTTATCCATGTGGAAGATACTGCACAGATACATTTAAATAGGTAGTGATTAACATGGCTTGGGACTGGGACCTCTGTGCCAACAAGAGAGGAGTAACTGTTGGCTCCTAACTTTATTTATTTTGCATGGTACCATGCGGATGGTTATGAAAGGTTTAATGAGAAGGAAACAGAGGGGGAATGAACAAAGATGATTTGCCTCAAGGAAATCATTACCACACATCATTACTCTTGACTACACACTGCAATGAAGACTTGGGTGCTGTAAGAGGCTTACAGACCAGAAAGAAAGCATTTAAAAAGGGAGCATTTAATTTGAATTGTCACTGGTTAATTTGGACATGTACATCCCAGACATCCTCCAGTCAAACAAGGGGACACATATGTATGACCTTATGGAGCACCCAGCAAGCCAACAAACAAAGGGAGCTTGCAAATAAAGCAATAAGAAGCCAACATTTATTTGTAGAGCAAGTGGGTGCATGGGATGTCTGTCCATTTCAAATTTCACCATGTTTTTTTCAGCCCCTACATCCAGTGCATCACGTTAAAAGAGCCATCAGACAAATAGATTACAATCATTTCTAAAGCAACGCAAGGATTCTGTATGCCGTTATATCGGTTTAGAGAGGAGTTGTAGAGACAGCTTTAAAACAAAAAAAAATTGAAATGGGATTCAATTCTTTTTTTGTCCCCCTCTCTTTACTGGGCAGCATATTATTAAAGAGCCAGGAGAGGCAGAAGACAAAGGGGAATGACATCTAACAATGTCCAAGGCAGGGTTTGTACCCAGGACACCACTGGTAAATGGCATGCCCTTTGATCAAGGATCCACCAGAGAGAACCGCTACACCTATTTATAAAACACTGTGACTGACTCAAGTGCATGACTGACAAGTTGATTTAATCCACAAGAAATTTAGCAGGGTTTAATGTTGATGCAGGATTCAAAAATTTGCGTCATTATGAAAATATACAATACACTCCTAAAATGGTAGTTTAGGTAATAAATCATTGCAGGTTGAATCATTCGATTTAACCTACATTAGTGACGGACAGTTAAAGATTAAAAGGGGCACCCTGCATGTTTTCATGGTTTTTCAGTTTGTGAAAACAAGTGTCTGTTGTTGGTTTTTGGACCAGGTAAAGTCTGAGAAAATGACCCTGATGATGTCACACCGATGTCAACAGGGTTATCTTAGCTCGGTCAGCATTCACAAATTTATGACAGCCTGTGTTTCAACCTGGGAGCTTGAAGTTTACCAGGAAGTGAGCATAATCACAATGTTTTTTTTTATTGAGATGCATTATAGGAACCGTAGGATCCAGCCTTAAGTGTCAACTGAAGCCAGGATATCTCTGCGGTTTCAATTTTGACCCATATTTTTTCCACTTTTGAATGCAATAGCTCTATGAAACAAAAAAACATACATCAGCTTTGCTAACTCCTTTTCTAATTAGAAGGGTTATATACCGTATTTTGTATACAAGGAAATTCAATAGCAAGATGAAACACCCCTGAAAGAAGTCTACTGCTTTATTATTAATAGATTAACACGCTTGTTGATTTAAAAAAAAATAAAAAATAAAAACATCTCATGCCACTCAACCAACACCTCCATAATATATACAATTCCAATATAAACGGCCAACTTCTACACACATGAAGAGGAATAATACACACTTTACTTAAATTCACCTCATCTTGACAGTTTCTCATCCTCTCTGAGCGGACACAAATGTAAACAGGCATTATTAGTATTGAGCTACACTGATACCAGTACCGAGACAAAGATGGCAGTCAAATGTCTTGATTTGTCTGACCAAAAGTCCAAAACCCAAACTTAATCAGTTTACTATTATATTTTACAAAGAGAAGCAGCAAACCCTCCCATTTGAAAAGCTGGAATATGACAATGTGGAGCATTGTTTTATTATTTTTGCTTGAAAAAACAAAACCAACTATCAAAACTGTTCAGTTGCTGATTTTTCTTTGTCAATAAAAAATCCATTAAATCGACTAATCCTTTCAACTCCTCTGAGCTATTCAAGCACATTTACTTGAGTGTTATTTACTCAGCATGAGCGTAGGGGGAAGTGAAGCACAATGATGGGAGAGAAAACTGTGGCAAGATTCAATCCAAAACCACTAGGGGCAAACTTTCCTCTGAGCTAAACAGTCATCTTTTCTACTCGTAGTAAAAGGGAATTACTTCTCAGACCGAATAACCAGAAATGTCTCCATTGGGATGATCACTGAAACCTGCACACACAGCCAGAAGCACAGTTTCTTAATTCTAAATGATTACTCATTAGTCACTCATGCTGCCCATTTGTTACAGTGGAAACAAGTCTTCATCATTTCTCATGCCATCGCCCTCTGACAAAGCTGAGAGAACCAAGATGGTGAAACCACAGATGGAAGAAGCACCTGTTCTCCCCTTAAAGAAACAATGCACACTGAAGCCAGCTAAACACGCCTACAGCGGTATTGATTTTGAAATATCTGCACGACTGGCCAGTAGTAGCATATATATTACTTTTACCAACCTATTGACTGCTCCTGCTCAAACTCTAGGTAAACAACCTCTTTGGGTGCTCCGAGAAATCCACAGCAAGAAAAGACGAAAAATCCATTACTGCTCACCCAGACGGGTGTCCACTCGACTAGAGAAATGGGCTTAAAATGTCAGCATCTGCCGCGTATGTCGCACATCCATCAGTCCCTCTCCTCTCTGGCCCTGTGTGGGCCTTCCCTCGCTCTTTCTGACTCCAGTATATTTGTGTATTCATTCAATCTTCCAAACTTAATACTGAATTGCTCATCCTTTTTGGAATGAGACATGATGTAGGCCTACACTGCCGGTCAGAGCAACTGAATCATCCACTTTATGTAGTCAGAATCCTTTCTCCTTTATTGAAAACACTGGTCACTTTTATTCTTTCCATAAATATATGATGGGCTCTGCCAAATTTCATTAACTCTTAACCAAAGTATCACCATATATCACCATGCCATTTATTTGCTGCCACATACAGTTGCTGTTTCCTGTTTTAATCACATTTCTGGACTGAATTTGGGATCACCAGGCGAGCAAGGGCAGGTTGTGTGAGCCATGGTTTTGTTTCTGCATTTAAGACACACTGCACAGTATGTGTGGCTCACAGCCTGCCCTCAATGACCCCAAACTCACAGCTGCTCAAAACCATCCCCGCTCGCTCCCCTCTTAGTACCAAGATGTGCTTGAACCAAACAGCATACGAGTCACATATCAGATCTGATTTCGCTGTATCTGTTAGCCTAAGCAGGACTTAAAGTCATAGGAAGATGTTCTGCCATATTCTGCTTCAAGGTCAAGCAAGACTGACTGGTAATTAGTTCCATTTTATATTTTAGTTCAATTTCAGGCAGATAGGGAAGTGTCCAATACGCTGGTGCTTCATCCCTAAAGAAAACTACATTCTACATTCACATAGGAATGTCTGTTATATTCAATAGAAGTTGCAGTTTTATGATATTTGCAGCCAATCTTTTTAAAATCTCACATTGTTTTGGAGCAGTACTAACTGAGATTCCTTCTTATTTCAAAAATAAAATTATATAACATTTCCAGCCAAGTCAAGCTTATTCTTCCAAACACTGAAAGAGATATCAACGCCAGTCAGGTAGAGAATAACTATAACAAACGTTTTCATTTGACATGAATTTAAGCTTGTGGTGGGGTGGTGAAGAAGAATTCTCCCAATGTGTGTGATGGTCGTTGTGAGTGGCTGTCACGCCCGAAAAAGGGGGGAAAGAAGCAGTGTTGACTAACCTTAATTTCACGTTTATTTCCCAACCCCTCGATCCATGTGGATCGTCTCACACAGGATATAAGGTGTGATCCTGCGGCACTTTATTGGGTATCATCTTTAAAAACACATGTGATGATCGAGGCTTTCCTCATCCAGACGCCTGCCTCTCCCGCACCTCAAAGACGCGCCAACACATCCTCACCTGGCTGCGCACAAGCACACAAGCATCACCAGCGTATTCACAATCAGAGTATCTACCGCCCATTCACACACGCACCATACAACCCTGCTACACTCTTATTATCCGTAAACATGCAGATGTTCCATCGGCCTTGCAGATTGAGGCTCCTCACACTGACGGGGTGTAGGTATTTGATTAATAACGCCGTGCATGCTCCAGCATCACCAGTCAGCTGATTGAGGCTTGTTTTTAGTGAAATATTTAGAAGGTCTGTCACGACTGAACTTAAACGCGGGCTGTGGGTTGCATTGCGCGGCGGTGTTGCCATATCTACCCATCTTTTTGTGTGTTTTGAGTCAGAATACAGGCCTTATATTCGCCGCCATGGGCTATGAGGCTTCAAGGTTGAATAATTTGGCTTGTGAACACGCAGCGGCTCACGGTCAACCTTTTTTACGCGTAAAAATGCCATCAGGCCCTCATCTCCTCCGCAATACAGCGTCGTATTCTCTGCTGCTAATTAGGCAGACAGTGCATTTTGACTATGACAGCTGGTTATATGGCTAGATGATGTAAGCAAATGATGCGGTGATTTATAAAAGCAAAACATAATATTAACGAAGGTGTGATACCTACCTTAGAAACGGGGTAGCCTATGGCTGGCGCAGAGGCAGACTGTGCCGATATCCAGTGGCCCAGGCTCGTAAAATTCAGACAACAACAACACCACGCCGGTTGTTGATGACACAGCTGTCTTGGTAGACTGGAGGGGAGGAAAAAAAAAAATCCTTTCCCAGATGTGTCAATTGACGTGGGGATGAAAAATCAGTTATTCAGACGCATATTACCGGACTGACGCCTTTTCTTGACGTGAAAGGTCTTCCATTTTTATGATAAACAGCGCACCGACTGTAGGCTACTACCGAGGCTCGGTGTAGCCTGGCCGGTGTGAGATCTGATTGAAAACCATGGTGCAATTCAATGCGACGTTACAAAAGGTTCCTCTGCAAACACTCAGGTACAATGCCATCCTTGTGGGCTTCAAACGAGGTTCCAGCGCGACCTCCGCAAAAGAAACATGCTTTCAGATCAAGCACAGAACAGAAATAAAATGTCAAAACAAAGATGCGCAGATATCAGCGCGCTGTGTTGGTTCAAGCGCTGGGTATCCTCACTGTGTGTTTGCATCCATATTAATATTCATACGTACTTCCTGAGAGCAGACCAGTGGTTGTTTATAGGGGGAAAAAAAGCATCCGAGGTCTTTGAGTCCAACTGAGACGAGAGGCAGTTATTAGCAGACCGAAATTAAAATTTCCCTTCACGATTCATACTTAGCAGAAGGATTCAGCAGCAGACTCATTAAATGTCTGGGGTGGGGGGGGATTATTGATAAAGTAGCGGAGGACTTTTTTTTAAACTAATAAACCAGGACTACATTATTAGAATACACAAAAACAAAGCCAAGCATATGTTAATGGGAGATAAAAACACATTAAGTATAAAAAAGGCTCGCCATAACCCCATACCTCAGACATATAAAGTAGGCTAAGACGTCATAGGGATTTTGGTGTGACTGGATGACCAGTTGTTTAAATTAAACCCAAGGGGGAGAAATAAAATATGATCTGACTGATACAGTGTGGGAATCCAGATTCTGTATAAAGGAAAACACCGTCTTAATAATGTAGTTTTTTATTCTATATTTTAGTATGGGAAATTGTAACTAAAGCCTAAACCTACAAATGTGGTGTTTTATTTGGGGGTGTCACATGACCAACTAGTCACCACATGGCCTGTGTGAGGCTGACACGCCCCCTAAAGTCTGTGGGAGATTGTATAGTTAAGGACAGCTGAGAGAGTGAAACGCTAACCGAAATTAGTGCTCCCTCTTGAGAAACAGGCCTAATCATTTAGATTATTATCAAGTAAGACCTTTGGACTCTCACTGCAACAAATAAAGCTGTACAGCAATGTGCACGGGTCAGAGTATGGCTGTGAGGGTCACCTCAACGAGCAGGCACCTGAAAGAAAGTCCACACTGTCTTCAGACGTTGCTCAGTCATTTAGAGCAGATCATTTAAATTCTATGCAGAGGTGAAAGACTACTCAGATCTTTTACTTAAAGCAGCAACACAAAGTAGAGATACTTTGTTACAAGTAGAAGTCCTGCATTCAAGATTTTCCTTGAGTAAAATTATAAAAGTATTGGCCTCAGAAATGCTTCAAGTAGGCCTACCCCAAAAACAATACTCATTATGCAGAAAGAATCATTTTCAGAACAATGTATATAATATTGCTGAATTATAATTATTGATAATATGGACATCACTTTAAGGGATCAATGAATCAAAAAAATACTTTTATTTACAGCACTGTGCAAAAGTCTTAGGCAGGTGTGGAAAAAAATGCTGTAAACTAAGAATGCTTTCAAAAATAAAAATGAGTTTATTTTTTATCAATTTCAAAATGCATTGTGAGTGAACAAAAAAATATATAAATCACAGTCAATAACTACCCTATGCCTTCAAACCAGCATCAATTTTCTTTTCATTCTTAATTTACAGCATTTTCTCACATGCACAGTACTGTATATATAGTATTATTAATCTGAATCTGCAAAGTAACTAGTAACTAAAACTATCAAACATAGTGGTGTAAGAACAACATTTCCCTCTGATTGTAGTGGAGTAGAAGTATAAAGTGGCCGACAATTAAAATACTCAAGTACAAATACGTCAAAATAATACTTATATTGACCATTATTTGGTATTAAAGCTGTAGAGGAAAGCACCATTTCCAGTTTGGCCTCTGTAACACTAGCCTCATTATCAAAGTGTTTCTTTTAATTGTCGTTCTGAAAAGCTGAAACATCATCATGGACTTCCCCCACCAAATTATATTATTTATATCTAAATGTATATTCTAAAATAAATCAAAACATACTACTGTACCAGCTAATAACATTTCATTTTAAAGTTCCATTCATTTGTTAGCATTCAACAAATACATCTCCCATTAGACTTTGGCTGCACCTCTGTGTACTGCACTCACATGTGATTAAATGTTGAAGTCCATGCACAGCCATAGTCCACCTAAGCAGGTGCTTTCACCTGATAAGACCTTTGCTCAGGACTGTGTGGGTGTGTACAAACTGCACTTAATTGGCATCTCCCTCATCCTGCTGTTCATTTTGTTGCACCTGTTTGGGCAGGACAACTTACACTGTTACCATTGTCATTGGTTTACAGAGTTTGGTGACATCACATATCTCCCTGCAAAGCTCCACCCAACTTTAAACTGACTGGCGGTCCAATCAGCCAGGGCCATTAAAAACACCTGCGTCAGTGTGCAGGACCTTTAATGAAAATATACCCTTTTGCAGCCATGACAGAACCAGAGAAGCACAGGTATACATAATATTAACAAAGGCCTATTGGTACAAACCAAAAATGCAATTCATTCTTAGCTGCCATTTTCTCTCTCTGTTGTTCCTTAAAACCTCCCATTGGTTCAGGGTGCAGAATCCCTTCACTTTGAGAAAGGCTTGTATTGGGAAACATCTGCAGGAAGTGTTGAGCTTCACTAACGGTAGCCTAAATTGATTAAAAATGTAGTAAGCAAGATTTATTTCTGGTAAAAGCCATCTGTCTCAGTTCATGAGATTCATAGAAAAGCCAATATTTTTGACCATAGCATCAGAAGAGATTGACATAATCTTTTTGGGCACTAGAGTGCCCAGCTACAAAGGAGACCCATAACACCAACCTGATCATGCAATTATTATTACTGCATGTCCTCTAGGAGACGCTGTGCAAAAAGTATCCAACTATTAAACTTGTCATGTTTATCTCTGACATTGCTTTCTTGTGTCAAAGTATCGGGGGAGTGGATTTGTTATCAGCAGCTCTAAATGGTCAAAGTGCATCCTGCCCGTTGTGCTTTCCCTCAACTGCTGAACCTGCATCCATTCAAAATAACCTTGATACAAACTCTAATAAGGTAAAGTATTATATTTTATGACTAGCAGCATGATTTATAAAATTTGTTTTATGGTGTCTTAATGAGTTTTGGGCAAAGGTGTTTTGTGGTCAAACATGCTTGGCTAAGTTTTATTTGTGAGCAAATTAAAACTGTTTAGCTAGGTTACCTCTGCCAGCTTATTCATAAATTATATCATCAGGCTGCTGCCTGCTTTGCAAGTTTTTAGGCCTATAACTGTCCCTAAAGGAAGATTAAGAGCAAAAGCTGAAGTGGTCATTACTGATGCAATCCAATGTCTAGTATGAAGGCTACTATCATAAATGTCATCTCAGATAAGCAACTTGTCATTTCTACTGGCATACGATATGATTTATATACCATAACCTTTAATTTATATTATATGCGCAGTTTTAAGTGTTGTGATTGCTGAAAATTAATGATATGGTCTCCAGGTTGAAGGAATGACAAAACAAAAAACTCAGTGGAAGAAGTTTTTAGAGGCAGTAAGTACTCTGCAATGGGTACTCAGCTTTCTCTTCTTGGGTAAGTGCCACTACATTAATCCTCTTATTTATCTATCTATCTCTCAAAGAGCATTTTGCTATAGTTACATTTGCTCACCTGTTAATTCACAAGTTTGTCAGTGAATCTTTAATACACTGTATAAATACTGCTAATTGATATCTCTTGTACCTCCAACATATATACAATACGATGTCAGGACTGAGCTGTAGTATCCTGATGGTGTACCTTATGTTTACCTCATTGTGGCCGCTCTCCACTCTCTACTTTATATGGCTGGCGATGGACTGGCAAACCCCTGAAAGAGGTAAAGAAAATGAAATCATTTAAGCATTTAAGCATCCACGAAAAATGGAACAATCCAGTTAGCTGTGTCTCAATTCCATAATCAAGTGTATACAAATTGCAAGCGGTTCTATAACAAAGTAACCAAAGTTTACTTTTTAGTGTACTTTTTTTTTCCCCTATGAGACATTCCACAAGGAAATATTAAAGAGTTAATCACAACTGGAAATCATTAATTTATGGATGGTAAAGCTGCTTTTGTGAACACCCAAAAAAGTTGTATAATTGGTATAAACTGTTGTGTATCGCTGTCCCAATGTTATGCTGCACATTCATTCTACACAGAATATGCTAATCAGTATATTGATTTTGTAGTTAACATACAGTGGGGAAAACAAGTATTTGATACATTGCATGTTCTCCTATTTACAAAGCATGTAGAGGTCTGTAATTTTTTATCATAGGTACACTTCAACTGAGAGAGACTAATCTAAAACAAATCCAGAAAATCATTGTTTTTATAAATAATTAATTTGCATTTTATTGCGTGACATACGTATTTGATACATCAGAAAAGCAGAACTTAATATTTGGTACAGAAACCTTTGTTTGTAATTAAAGAGATCATACATTTCCTGTAGTTCTTGACCAGGTTTGCACACACTGCAGCAGGGATTTTGACCCACTCCTCCATACAGACCTTCAGGTTTCGGGGCTGTCGCTGGGCAATACAGACTTTCAGCTCCCTCCAAAGATTTTCTATTGGGTTTAGGTCTGGAGACTGGCTAGGCCACTCCAGGACCTTTTGAGATTCTTCTTATGGAGCCACTTTTTTTGTTGCCCTGGCTGTGCGTTTCGGGTCTGGATAGTCCCATCTTCAATGCTCTTAGTGAGTGAAGGAGGTTGTTGACCAAGATCTCGCAATACATGGCCCCATCCATCCTCCCCTTAATACGGTGCAGTCGTCCTGTCCCCTTTGCAGAAAAGCATCCCTAAAGAAGAATGTTTCCATCTCCATGCTTCAAGGTTGGGATGGTGTTCTTGGGGTTGTCCTCATAATTGCACCTACAGTTGTTACCTTCTCACCAAGCTGCTTGCCTATTGTCCTGTAGCCCATCCCAGCCTTGTGCAGGTCTACAATTTTATCCCTGATGTCCTTACACAGCTCTCTGGTCTTGGCCATTGTGGAGAGGTTGGAATTTATTTTTTTTATACAGGTAACGAGTTCAAACAGGTGCAGTTAATACAAGTAATGAGTGGAGAACAGGAGGGCTTCTTAAAGAAAAACTAACAGGTCTGTGAGACCCGGGATTCTTACTGGTTGGTAGGTGATCAAATACTTATGCAAAAAAATGCAAATTATTTAAAAATCACACAATGTGATTTTTCTGGATTTTTGTTTTAGATTCCTTCTCTCACAGTTGAAGTGTACCTATGATAAAAATTACAGACCTCTACATGAAGTATGAAAATCGGCAGTGTATCAAATACTTCAACACTTCAAACTGCTAGTTTAGAATTCCTTTGCCAAATAAGCTCGGAGAAAGGAAAGTGTTTTCCAAATATCAAAGTTTTGGTTCTGAGGTGTTAATTCTTTCACTGTGACCTCAACTTACTTTGTGCATTGCATTTTGGTAGAATAGTGCCAATCAACATCACACACTGTTTGGGGTATACACAAAAACATTTTCACTTTTCCCAGTGTGAGCACACTACAGTTGGAATTGGAAAAACCATGTACTACAGCAATTACAGAAACTGTATACAGTTGGTATGTAGTATGCCATTGACATTGTCTCTACGATTTCTAATATCTCCATCAGGGGGCAGGAGAACAACATTTGTGAGGAAGTGGAGGGTTTGGGATCACCTCAGAGATTTTTTCCCAATCAAAGTAGGTTTCAGATGTTTTTTCTTCATCGTATTTGATTTAAATTTGGTTGGAACGCATGGATGTGACAACTACCAGTAGCATAACTATATATTGAAACAAAAGTTGCTTTTACCTTAAAATCATCCTGGATATTATCTTCTATGACTCTTTTATAAAGGTGGATTTACATATATGGTACACAAGATAAAATTTTTCGTGAGAATGTGCTCTTTTAAAACTCCCATTCAACGATGTACAGAGTAAATGGATTTGGTTTAATGGTTAACAGACCAACTGTTCAACTCTGTTATGCACAGATTGTGAAGACAGCAGAGCTGAATCCTAACAAGAACTACATCCTAGGCTGTCATCCACATGGTATCATGAGTTTTGGTGGCTTTGCCTGCTTCAGCACAGAGAGCTGTGGCTTCACTAAGGTGTTTCCTGGGATGAAAGCCACCCTTGTGGTATTGGCAGGACTTTTCAGGCTACCCATCCTTAGGGAGTACATTATGAGTGCAGGTATTTAGAACAATGTTCAACTGAAGGACTGAGCTATTGACATCAACCATATGGAACTCTAAACCTTTTTCAGACTGCAAATGGAAGACAAACATGTCTGTGATTGTTAGTGCCTTACTTTGTCTGATCAGGTATCTGTCCAGTCAGCAAACCAAGCCTTGTCCACCTCCTTTCAAAAAATGGCAAGGGAAATGCAGTGGTGATTGTGATAGGGGGCGCTGCTGAGGCTCTGTCATCTTCTCCTGGAGTAAATGCTGTAGTCATGAAGAATAGAAAGGGATTTGTCAGGGTGGCCCTCGAGCTTGGGTAAGAGCACTCTTATTAAAAATAAATATAGCAGTTGTCAGTTATCTTTATACTCACATGTAGCCAACAGCCCACAACTGATATAACCCCTGATCTTCCACAGGGCTGACCTGGTGCCTGTTTACTCATTTGGGGAGAATGAACTCTTTCAGCAGGTTATTTTCTCCGAAAGCAGTCTCGGTCGGAGGTTACAAGAACTGTTTAAAAAGATTATGGGTTTTTCCCCGTGTCTATTTGTCGGCGAGCACTTACTATTCCTGCCCTACAGGACTGCAGTAACCACTGTTGGTGAGTGTTCAATTCTGTAGATGAGCCTAACTTCCTGTCCCTGAGCCTGTTTTATTATTTTCTAACACTCTGCTACTTCCAGTGGGATGTCCAATCTTGGTGCCAAAGCGTGTCGCACCCACTGAGGAGGAGGTCAACCACTATCATAAACTGTACATGGAGGCCCTGTCCAAGTTGTTCCATGAACACAAAGTCAGCTGTGGACTTTCTAAAGGTCACAAGCTTCGGATCCTTTAGAAATTCCACTTCCAAATTAACTGTAGCAGTTTTAGTTGCTGCTTTTAATGGGAGTGTGGATCTGTGTTGAACTTCTTAAACAATAGATTGATCTGGCAGGTTTCTTTGTTCATGCTTCATTCTGCAAGTTCCAACTGTATTTGAAATGTTCATGAATGTAAGATGTGATTCCTTCGTGTAAAGAATATATTCATAAAGCAGTGAAAGTCTTGTGTGCTAGATTGTCAACATTTTTCATAATTACTCACATTTCTAATGATTCAACAATGTGCGCTTGCTAAAAACAAGTTGGTGCATTTTCATTTGTGTAAATAGTAACCCAATAAATTAATGACCAGGACTCCATTTGAGTTTGTTCAAGTATTGTTTCTACTTGACTATTTAAAATGTCTTGCACCACTGTCTTCTAGTTAGCAGCTGTATCAAACTGCCAGCACCCATAACCATATGTAATTCAATGGTTTACCCAGAAGAGGGCAACCATTTACAACTGGCTTGCCGTTCTCTACATCCCTGGAGTATTCAGTCTTGATACATGTGCAGAGAAAATCAAGAGCACAAAGAAACAATCTTGTTGAATTAAAAATTCAGTTTTAAAATTGTCAAAATCCCGTCCCGTTTTCTAACCTTAAACTCAAGTTCTTCAATGCAAATGTAGTTTGTTGCTCTGATCTGCTTCAAATAACACAATTTGATTTTAATTTGATAAATACATAATTCAGTTTAATCAATTTTATTGAGGAACCAAGTTTACAGCAGAATTGTTTTCATGTTGCACAGTTACAAATGAAATATTTAGGAAAATAATCAAATTACTACAAAAACGAGTGCATAACACTGGCAGAGTGAAGACTCTAAGGACCAGGCAAACCTTCTAAAAGAAGTCCATATCATCAGGTGCATCCAGGTCACGATATTCAATAATGTTGCGTGGATCACCGCGTGACATTCTAAGATGGTTGAGGGTGCAAGGAGAAAAACGGACAAAATAGAAATTATTAAGAGGTTCACAATTCTCCAATAGCGGAAAACTGAGACAGCTATAAAATAAAGATCACACGTACAGTGGTCTCACCTGAGGTTGCGTGGCTTCCCCAAGTAGCCACCTTGTCCACGGAAGTTGTCATAGTTTCCTCTGCCTCCTCCGTATTGGTTGGGGGGGTAAGGAGGTCCACCTGTTAAAACAATGACTCATAATTAACTTAATAGTGGTTTGATAGACAACACATTTCCACTATAATAAAAAAGTAGTCATAACATACCACCATAGCCCATCAATGGTGGACGAGGCTGTCCAAAGCCCATTGGACCCTGAGGACCTTGGGGAGGAAATGGCATGCTGGGAGAAAGCAAACCTGTAGGACAAAACCAACCAGAGAGCGGCCGGGTTAGCTCAGTTGGTAGAGCAGGCGCACATATTATAGAGGTTTATTTCTTGACGCACAAAGTCCAGGGTTCGAGTCCAAATTGTAACAATTTCCTGTATGTCTTCTCCCTCCCTCTCACATCTAGCTGTCCTATCTATTAAAAGCAGAAATGCCCAAAAAATGAATAAACCAGAGAGAAAGCGTTTATATAGCTCTGGACTAGAGTTGGGCGATATCCAAATTTTAATACCGTCAAACCTCCTTGCTATTTTACCACGGTGTACGGTATTACCGTGACTAATTAAAAATTATGGAGGAATTTCACCTGGGCCTGGAAGAGGAGGAAGTTTCATCTCTGGCAACGATGGTCTCTTGGCATCCATTAGGAAATTGTTGAAGAACACCACCTCCTTTTTCACTTCTTCAATTTTGTCCCCATGTTTGTTCAGGATGTGCTTACGTACAAACTCTGGACCCTTGAAATTAATTTAAAAAACAAAAGGTTGCATCAAATTAACAATGAAGCAGAAAATCAGACAGTAAAAGGAAATCATCAAAACATGTCAAACCGTCGTGTTGTGCTGTCCTGAATGTTGTTTAACAAGCACTCACCTTGAATTTCTTGCCACTTAGTGGGCAGAGCCATTTGTCCTTTCCCAGCTCTTGAGTGTTGGCATTCACAAACTTCTCCACCTCTTCCACAGGATCCTTGCGGCCCATCTTCCCTGCCTCATCCTCAGACAGGATTTCTTTTAAACTAAACAGAGGACTCAGCTTCTCCTCCATCATCTTCTGCCATTGTTGCACTGTTGCAAAAGAAATGTACAATCACAAATGATAAGGTGCATTGTAAAGTTTAGCATACATTACAAACGTATATGAGGTTTAAGTTGATGAGAAACTGCGGCAAAATAGTGTAAGACCCTGTGGGGAAAAAGTGTGATAACCCAAACTTGTCACAGCTTATGTTTAACCATCAAAGAAAGCTAAACAGGAACACACATTTCTGCATATAATATTTATTTTCCCTCCAGTAATCCATGTTAAATAACACAAACAAGGGGAACACTGACCTTCACCATGTGTGATGCGGTTAGGAGGGATGGGTCCACGTACATGGATCATGCCACAGCGATTGGGCATTTCATCCTCACTGGGGTATTCACAGGTGTTGTAGTAGTCAATTGAATGCACAATACGCAGATACAAGACCAGACGATCCAAAACCTGCAGCGACATAGACGCCGGAGAAAAGTTAAAGACGGAACGTTAAGATTTTATATTTTATTTTCACTAAATAAGCCAGTTCTAGCCAGCCATCTGAATGACTGACAATTAGGGGTGTGACGAGACGCTTACTCCACGAGACGAGACACATCACGAGATTGGGTTCACGAGAACGAGACGAGACGAGATTTTTTAAAAAAATTTAAAGAAATCCTCGATGAAATATATGAATGGAAAATATTTTTTTATTCAACTGAAAAATCACAAAATGCAAAACAATTTAGGTGCATTTTGAAATCAACTATTAATGATGAATGTTATTTAACTTTTTTTTTTACTATTTTAATGAATTATATGCAAGGACGTGCAAACACTGCAAAATGTTTTGTATAAACTCTACCAACTGGCTTCTGCCCTGTACAATTTCACACGAGAAATCTAACTCCTTGCACTTACCGGTGGCAGAGATGCAAAGGCTTTTAGAGTTGTTTGCCTTTTAATGTTTTCGCGTGGGTGCAGTAGTTAGTAGAGAGCTGTGGTGGTGCTGCAAGTGTTTTTGCATAGTGCAAACCGGTATACAGCATTTTTTCTTACAATGTTTACATATTGTGTCGTCTTGTCTGTCACTCTTCGCCGTTTATCATTTCCGCAGGAAAACCAAAATGTTGCCACACAAATGATTTAAAAGTGGCAGGGGATCTTCAATAGTAATTTCACGCTCCATCACGCTGACATCACATCGCCTCACGAGACAATTCACCTTCGCGAGATCTCGTAAAACGAGATCTTGTCACACCCTTACTGACAATACATCAAGGACACAAGTAACAAAATCAATCTGCTTTCAAAAGAGGGCAGAGAATAAACAGATTAAAGATAATGCATTGCTTTGATACGGAATTATGCTGCATGTGGATTCTTAAATGTAGTTAGAACTGCGAGAATCAAACCTTGGCTAGTTTTTCATCCCTTTCCACAGTCGTCTCTGCAGGGTTTCCCTCCTTGGTGTTCTCCTCTGAATCCATCCCACTCCCAGAGCCCAGGAGCTCCTCCTCTTCAGCACTCACCTCCTCTATCAGATAATCTGTGATGTTCTTTAAGATGGGGTTCTGAGCTGGCAACTTCTGAAATCACAAACCACACATGAATGAATAATTCAGTTACAGCAAGATCATTTGAGAACAATCTGCTTAAATTGTAATTGATGATAAGCGTTGTACCTCTGTGCTCTCTCTGTGCCTCTCTTCCTGGGACTTGATGCTCCACAGGTCTCCTTTCTCGTCCAAGGCATGAATGAGCTTGGCAGCCAGCTTGATGTCGTTGCGAAGCACCTGCTTGTGCTGAGTGAGGCCATTAACATTACGCACCCTCCGGGCCAGGTCCCGGTTCACGCCTGGTGCCAGTTCACAATCTCGCAGCTGTGAAAGGTAAGAGAGTAAAACCGTTTGAACCGCCTCAACTGCTATTGAGGAGATTACATAAGTAATAAATACAGGCACAAAGACTATCCAAGGCTCCCTTAAAGTGATCATATTATGCTTTGCCTAAAGACCACCCCAAAGAGACTTACCATCTCCAACAGAAAACACTGTTCACAAAATGCTCCAAACAGCTCTGTTGTAGTCCAGCCTTTACTTCCATGAAAAATGTGCGTCACTTTGTAACATGTTATAATGCTCGCCTAGCTGCCCTCAAACTCTGCTTCTGACTGGGAAGTAGTCCTTACCTAGCTACTGAGCATGTGCGACTCCCAACAAAGATGGAATAGAAGTGAGATGCCTTACTCTGTGGCTAAAACAGAGAGCTCAACACATAGAGTGAAAAGAGGAGATGCAGCAATGTGCAGTATGCCAAAAATATGGTGTTCTTTGAAAATTAAACCACGTAAACCTATTCTGATATAACCTCTTAATACAATTATGATCCTGAAATTGAGCATAATATGAGCACCGCTATCATTGCAACTCTGATTTGCTGATATATATATGGTTAAATGATCGTATTAAAAGAAAATGAAAAAGATGGAAAACCAGAATGCAGTCAACAATCGCATGCATTTTAAATAAAGTCTGCAATGCATTTTGTTTTACACATGTCCACAACCAATGATCTAACAACTCGACACAAATAATCACACATAAACTACCGCAAGTTATTTGACACAAATCACTGTTTTGCAACGCATCCTGTGCTGCATATTAATATATCACTTGAAAACAGTAGTGTCAATAGCTGAGGCTGGCCCACTTACTCGAATATTCTGAAGGTTCCAGCAAACCTCTTTGATGTTGACGCTACGGTCAAACGTTACCCAGCAACGCCTGAAAAACCTGCAACAGCACAGGGTTAATTAACCATTGATGTGCATTCGTGTGTAGTCTCTTGCGTCACACAATGTGTGGCTAAATGAATCCAAACATTCCCAGAATTTTTAACCAACCTGCGCTCTGGATGAGGGTCAGACAAGCAAACACGCAGAAAACCAGGATATCGCCGGCAAAGCTGAGAGAGAAAAATATAAAGGTTTAGGTTTCTTTTATTTATTTATTTTAAAAAGGTGCCCTGCCACATTTATTTCATTACTTTGTGGTAATGCCTGAAGTTCTACCATGGACTCATTTTTGTGGAAAAAATGCCTTGGTTACCTTGTTTCAAGCCATTCTAGTGTGGTATAGAAGGCCTGCAGGAAGACTCCTGCAGGCTTGATTTGTGCCAGTTCTCATTAATATTCAACGCTCTAAGCTGCTTGACTCTGATTGGATAACAGCTAACCAATAAGAGCCAGGCTATCAGCTTCCTTTACCCAGCGCAACTGGTCAAGCTCATGAATAGTAATGACCTCAGGCAACATGACATCAGACTGACCAGCTTTTGTAATTGGCCTGATTTCTCCACTTCTTTCTTTTCAGTGGCTAGAGCTGACAGAGAAGGTAGCAATTCATTTTCATATTCACAACATAACACAAACACATATTTCAAAAAATACAAGTAAAAACGGTTTTGTGTGGCAGGGCACCTTTAAAGGTACACATTACTCAGTGATTTTACATCTCCTGACCCATTAACTACTGTGTTCAACTTACAGCAATAATCTCAGCCCTGGAAATGGTGGGAGCAATACTTCTCATGAACAAAGAGCAGGTTCTGTGGAGAGGCCGTGGTCTGGGAGAGTCATCTTTGGGTTTCTTTTCTTCTTTGTTGTCCTCTTCAGCAGTCTCATTTGGTTTCTCTTCTTCATAATTAGATTGGAGAGAGCAAATGGGTGGGAAAAAATATTACAAATACTGTTACAAATAATTACAAATACTGGGAACATAGACAGTGTATAGTCTTCCTGAAGATAAAAATCAGACAATATGAATTTGACTCCTCACCTTCACCCTCCTCTTCCTCTTCATCTTCCTTGTCTTCCTCCTTTTCCTTCTTCACAAGTTTATCAGAGCAGTTGGAATTTGAGTCTGAATCAGAGTCAGAGTCACTCTCTGAGGCGCTGGCTTCATCATCGCTGTCTCCACTGCGCTTCCTCTTTCTTCTCGGCTGATAAATGAAAATGAGAACAATTAATTGGTTCATTTGTCTCTTTAGCAAATAAATATTGGACGCAACACTTACTTTCTTGGGTTCAGGCATTTCTTCTATGGCAGCTTCTTTCTTTGACTCCTCTTTCACATCCTGCCCTTCTGTTGTAGCAGGTCTTTCTATGCCGGCAGAGTCGCTCTCCTCCTGTGGCAAAGTTTATTATCATCAACACAGCACAGTGAAATCTGTACTGCCTGGCAAAGGCTGCTAGAAAAACATACCTTCTCATTTTTGTCTTTCTCTACTGAAGGTTTGCAGTCACTGTCCAAGGTTTTAAGGTCTTCCCTCTTGGGGGGTTCGGTGCCCCCTGAAACAGATGCTGACTTCTCCCTTTCTTCCTCCTCTTCAGATGACAGGTCCAAGATGCGAAGGTCATGATCAGTCCCTCCCTCCATCTTTATCACAGCTGAAGACAAGCAAGAGTGTATATGATTCAGGGTCCAAGTGATGACGGTGGCTTTTCTTTTAGCTACTATTCATTAGTTATCATCTCACCTGCATCCAGAACCTTGATGATGGCTGGGGTGTGTTCAATGTCCAGGGAGACATTATCAAACCAGTTGTTCTCCATCAGGAACATGAAGACATTCAGACGGTTTTTCAGGGAACTCTGGGCCTCTGCCTTAAGTCGGCTGGCTTCATCTGGATGATACTTGGACCTGAACCTGTGTCCAGAGTCGTAGTAGGAAGGGAATGACGGGGGGGTTGGGATGAACGGGATGTAAAAGTTAGAAAACAAATGCATATTATGTATCTATACGGTGGAGTTACATTTTTTTAAGAAATATCTTTTTTTATCCAGATGGTTATTTGTTTGGAATTAAAGTATCTATACAGACTATCATTACTAATGTTGTGATTTTGGTATTTTGTATAGCCTAGTCCTTGTGTTGGGCATTCAGTGTATGCATGTAGACTTTATTATTAAAGCAAATGATTGCACATTATTTGAAAGTTGAGATTAACTCACCAATAATTAAGGAAAAAACACAACAGAGAGATTATGAAATTAAGCATTTACATAAAAAAATGTTGGACTACAGTTACCTTTTGTTCTGCCAGATTATTAACAAATATAAACAGAGAAGGGATCTCTTCTGTGAAAGTGCGCTCCACTTCACCCCAATGGTGTGTCTGTTTACACACAAATTCGGTTTTGGGATTCGATTTGATCCGAATATAAAAAGAAAGTAGCGTAGAAAAAGCATAAAAGAAAAAAAAAATTCTCTATGCGCGACCACTTGACTGTCTATCTAAAATCCCTGGTACTGTGTGTCTAAGAGCAACTGCATTGTGCGCAGTGCATGCCCTTGCTGACTAAGAGCGATTCTTGCTGATAAGTTCCACTTTTTCTCATCTTCAGAAAAAACGTTGTCAACGTTGTAGTAGGAAGGGAAGAAAAATGGGTTATGGCAAAACAGAAAAAGTTTTCATGACACCTGTGAAATAAGTGTAATAAGCATTAACAGGCATTATACAACTGTAAATATTTGAAAAGTTAAATGCTAAATAAGAACAAGAAAATCAACCCACACACTGAAGATTAGGTTTTGATCATAGCTACATATAACTGAACAAATAATGTACTTAAATCCTTCAGTTACGTAAAAAAGAGATTTTAGAGACAAGTGATTTTATAGATATATTGATCAACTTAATGAAGAAGGCAGGACTGTTACACTGCTACAGGTACAGTATACTTTATGTCAGACTTTATTTTCGTCAGAGAGGTTTAAACGACACCTATGGAAACCTTTGTCCAAACTCTTACAATCAAACTAAACAATCACATGTGCGCTAAGGTTGCATTTGGGTTGATTTTCTTTTTTTATAAACTGTGACAAAAGGCATTAGTAATAAACTAGTGTGAGCCTGGTCCTATTACATGGGTGGAACATGTCAAAAAGGCCTACGTTGAGGTATAATATTCTCTTGTTGGGGTTGTTTCAGCAGATACTTAATTTATCAGCCATGAAATAAATATGACCACCTTAATTTCCCATGATAGACCCACCATAGGCTCAGGCCCATTTATATTATAAATGTATATTTATATATCATATAGATATATTTATCTATATATAAGTATACCTAAAATAATAATTAAATAAGACAAAATGAGAAGAACTGTAAAACTTTGGGAATGACAATCACAGATTAAATTACTATATACAGTTCAATAAAAAGAATGGCAACAGTGTTACTACATGAAAACCTAATATTCATTTTTAGTAAAAGCAACTGACTTACCACTCTTCATCTTTATGAGCTAAAAAGAAGTCCTGCATCTGCTGCCTGCGGAAGTCGATCTTGTATTCATTGTAGCGTTTGACTGCCTCAGTTTCATCCACAGAATCATCCAAGGACAGCAGGAACTCCTTAAAGCTCTTCATTATCGGAGGGGGTGGACCCAAATCCATGTCATGGATGTTACCAAGCCTAATGGAAGAGAAACAAGTTGGACGAAGTTTTGAACGGGCCAGCAAATCTTTAGCAGCTTTTTACATTCTATAAATTAGTTGTGTGATAATAGAACAAAACACATACTGTGATTATGCTGCATGCATATTCTCTCCCTGTCTTTTTTTATTTGTTTTTCATTTTAAGTTCTGTACAGAACATATTTTTTCTACATACTTTGAGGTGAAAAACGTTAAAGAACAAGTTTTCTTCAGGCCGTTAACATTAACATTCAGGAACAGACATACATATCTAAAATTTTCATAAATTATAAGAGACTTAATATTGAATCCTTTAACATGTGAAAAACAACATTTGACTTTTAAACTCACTCAACACTGATTCCATTTCTCACCTTGCCTGAATGGGGATGCCATGATGAGGCTGCATGAGGTGCATGTCAGGATGGCCCCAATGCTGTGGTGGGCCATAGCTGGGCCCTCCTCCACCACCATAACCCAAGTCATACCCCCCACGGTAAGGATCTCCACCGTGATCATCCCTGCCAGAGACAGATAAAGGAACATAAGTAACAGCAGATACCAGTTTCAAATATTGGTGATTTGTGTTGCAGCTAATCTCACCAGTCTCTTCTCATGCGTTTCTGCTGGGGACTCATGTCGTGTCTGGGTGGTGTGAATCTCTCCCTACGGCCTCTGTCATAATCCCGGTACTCTCCGCGACTACGTCGTTCCCTGCCCCTGTCCCACTCTCTGGAAAATTGATTTTAGGAAACCGTAAACACATTAAAAAATGAAATAAGCACTTATTTACACTCTGTGTGAGAACACCAGAGTACCACCATTTAACAAGACGCGTTTTGTTATTAGTGAGGCGTCTGCATGGGCTTTAAATGAATCATGTTTGAGACTCAAAGAGCTTTCCCACATCTTTGTTACCTGTCGTTCCAGTCATCTCTGCGTCTGTCTTCTCTCTCTCTTGAACGATCATAGTCACTTCTCTCCCGTCTGAATTTGTCCCTTCTCCTGCGATCATACTCATCATCACTGTCTCCCATCTCCATGAAGAAAAAGAGAAAAAAGCCAATTTGAGTCACAATTTGGTATGGTAAGATTATAGTTTACCTGACTGTGAGCTTAGCTAGTCTCTGAACAAAAGCTAACGTTAATGTGGCCACCCTTAAGATTCTAGACCTGGTTTATTTAGAATTATGGCAAATTGAGTGATAACCATAGACGGTAAAACAAATAATGGACAAAGGATCAGTGTTCATTATTATTGTGAAGAACGAAAGTAAGGCCCCGGAGGTGTTGACAGTAGCCTATGATGTTAATTTGGGCGACTTGTTAATACGGTTAACTTTAACCCCATAAAACAGCAGCACCCAGTGAGAATAACTCTACAGCGGAGAGATAGCGGTAACTTTAGTCTCAGTTAGCCCAAAGGTAGTGCACAGCTAATCCATATTCTTGGTTTAGCCAACTATTGTTAAGACAAAGCTAATGTAAATGGATAAAATTATATTCGCTTAACGTCATAGGACACCGAGATGGCTAGCGTAGCTAGATTTAACGTTAACGTTAGGTCTGTTATGATAGCGTAGAACTTGGATATCCAAATGACCAAAGAATTTGAGATTTCAAAAAAAACTTACAAATGTGGGGATAAAGATGTGGCTTCTCAACTCGAAACAAAGGGGAACGTTATTGTAGTGTGGGTTAGCTAACGTTAATAGGCTACGTTAGGTTAGCTAGCTAGCTAGGTAGCGTTAGCTACAGTTAGCTAAAATTTAACTCGGTTCCATTCGTTTATTTGTTTTCTAAAAGAGAACGGTCGCTCTCTTGGTAGTTTTACCACAAATTATACGATATTATATCAACTAGCACATTGACACCTTCGTAATTATTTGCTTGAATGATGTTCGTGTTCTTCCCGGTTCTTTCTCTTCTTCAACACTTCCGCTCCTTGTCTTCTTCTTGATGTTTTTGCGGCGGTAGGCAAACAACGAAATGGCGCATTACCGCCACCAACTGGGATGAAGTGTGGATAGGTAATATTTTGTATTATATAGAATAATTTCATCACACACTGTCTTCAAGTATCATAATATCTGACTCACAAATGTCATTGGGTTTTTTTAAATTCATTTTAAAAATGATATACATATCTTGAACGTTTTTTGTACCAATAATCAACAGTGGTGGTTAACCTGCAACACAACCTTTAAGATGCTACAATAGCTCAAAATAATTGTACCTATATAATTTATTAATCTAACTTGCAGCAACCACATAAGAAAGAAACACTAGTTCATAAACGGTCATAATAATACATTAATGTTTCACTATCAGGATAACCAGACCGAATCAGATATTGAAATTTGAGGATTTTTTAATTTGAGAATTTCCATCAATGCTTTTCCATAAGGTTAAAGGATAGCTTTACTCTTTTTTAAGGCTATCTCAAAACAATTATCACATGCCCCTATGTGCTGTAGGTTTATTGAATATGTTATAATTGGTTGCAGAAATAATTTCTCTTGCATTCTTAAGTTTATCTAAACTTAAAATTAGGTTTCAGCAGTCAGTTAGTCAAATCAAGTTTTTTTCCAGTATGAAAATCCCTCTTTGTATTACCCCAGATAATGTCTTTGCTGAGCTGCATTGGAGGTATAGTAACAGAAAGAAAATTTTGTACACAAAAGACATACAGATATTAGAAGATTTCTTCATTTTTCTAACTCAGACTGTTGTCCCCCCCAAGCCTTTTGTCCCCACCTGTTATATTAGAATCACTTAATTTTATATCATTTTGAACACCTTGTTTTGAATGTGTATATTCATATCTTCCAAATTACCTGTTAACAGCAGATGATGGTAGGTAGAACACATGTAAATGAAATTTTTATTTTATTTTATTATACTTTCATTTTTCAATAAAGTGTTAAGTAGTACATCCATTTTTTGTGCTTTTCTTTGTCCTTCCTCTAAACCTTAACTGGTGTCTCATATAATCCATGATTACTTGTGGCCACACTTCTGTAGTCTGTGCTTCATTTTCCATAATAAATGCAGATTCCACTTCTCGTGGGAAGGTATGGCCATCCCTGGATCCAAATGGAAAGTCTTCTCCGGGTCCACCATTGGCTCCCAAAGGACTGGAGAAAAGATGCGGCTGGTAACTATCCAAAAAACCCTATGAACATGTAAACTATTATTATTCCCTTCTTTTTCTTAGCACAAAGTTATTAAGTTACATTTTAAGAATAACAAAGGGCAATACTAGGCAATAAAACAGGGTATTAATTTTGTGGAAAAAGAGCTTTTGACATTAAAAAGCCAAGCCAAAATATAAAAATATAAGCCAATTGTAATGGTACATTTAATAAATTAGTGATTGAATATTCAGTGATAAGAAGCAAGTGGCAAATAAAAATAATGTAATCTAACATCTATAAATGTGTACCTCATTGTGGTCTTGAGGAGTTACTCTGGAATCCAGCAGCCCAAATGAAGATACAGTCAAGAATAGCCAGAAAGACAGTCTCAGCACAGATGGTAGTGATCCAGGCATCTTTTCTTAGAACTGCATTTGTCAGAACCCAAAGAAAGTTCAAATATTTCTAAAGCTTTAAAACACAGCACACCCAAAGCAAAACTTGAGGATTAATATGACGATGAACACTGAACAGGTTCTTTTGATTTAGGAATTCATTGATGTGCTGTCATGTCCCGTCTATGACAAACCATGTCCATATGCCTCATGCAACTATATTAATTTCTCAGCTTGCATAGAACACACTAGCCTATATAGTCCCACACATGCCATAATCCAGCCATTGGCTAGCCTAATGTAGCTATTTTGGGATTTATTCAGCTCAAACATGAATTGTCTTTTCTTCAGAGCAGCAGGTGATGTGATGTAAGGCACATGCAATGGTGAATGACTTGGAGTTTGTTAGGAGGGATTGAAAGGACTGAATTCATCAGCTGTAGGACGTCTTAATGAATCACACCCAAAGGCACTCAACTCCTTATGGGCCATGTCAGCTAAACAGATCTGAAAAGACAAAAGTATTAATAGTATTTAAGCTCTTTTTCGTCATTGATGTAAAACATTGTGACTTTAAACAGAAAACTATTTTTTTACTCATTGCTGCCATTGTATATTTAAATGTTTTTGATTAACCCAAAGTATTTGGTAGCAATGACTCACCACCAATGGTATTATTACGTTCATTTAAAATAACCCAAAACATATTGAAGATCATAGGAAAAGGGATAACTATATACACTTTATTCAAGATATTACAAACTGAACATACAGCAGGAGGGAAGAAGCAGTATGGAGACAAACACAGTGCTGTCATTGTGCTATAGTGTTTTTTAATGATCAGAATAAAAAAAACTAACGACTCCAAATTCAGCAGGGTGTCCACGCTCTCGGCTAATTAGTTACATGCCAAAAGATTAGCCATGCTTTTACAAAAGCTTAGTCCTTTCATTATTCTTAATGAAACCACCTGCAACTTAGGTGAATATGATATTGACACTACATCTAAAAAGTCTTTATTTTTTTAATGGAGAGTATTTCCTTCTGTAATCATAACATTATGTATTATGAATAAATTATATTTATTTCAACTCAGATATTTGTAAATATTTAAAAAATGGTAGATAGTGGTAATAGAATACCCATTTGGTAACAATTTGCCCATGATCATGTATGACAATAGTAGGGGTGGGAATCACCAGACGCCTCCCGATACGATTCCTCACGTTACTTATGCCACAATATGATACTATTGCGATTTTAAACATATTGCAATATTCTGCAATACATTGCAATTTTTAACCTTTTTTTTTCCAACTTCTAATTTTTCCCAATTTCAAATGATGTTCCCAAAAGGAACCTTTGTCAACATCTGTTTCATCTAAAAGATGTTGTTCATCTCGCTTCAATTTCATTGCTGCAAAATGGAATTTTCAAGTAGACAAACTGACCAACACATGTATAAAAAAGATTGATACTTGGCGTCTGTGTATCGATACAGTATTGCCACTGAAAATGTCGCAATACTATGTTGTATCAAATTTTCCCCCCACTTCTAGACAATAGATTATTTTATAGAAAGAGGTGCTTAATTTTTCGTTTCTCATTTAAACACAACCGTGGTACCACAGTCCCATTTCAGTATCATTTAATCTTCTACAAATCACACATTAAATGCAGCTTTCCACAGAATGGGTTTCGAACCTTCTTGATACACAAAAATCATAATTGACACTGTACATTTATTATTGTGTGATAAACCAGGCACATTCTAAATGAAAAAGAAAAAATAATAATTTGGGGATTATGTTTTTTCATTTGTTTCAGTTAACAGTCTCAGGGAGATATAAAGCAAAACAAAAGTACAAAGTCATTTAGAACATACTACAAAAAGAAAAACATTTTACTATACAGACTATTGCCAACAAGTCCCAATTAAACATTGATAGCGTCGAGTCTTTTAATTAATCATCAGTAAAATATAAAGATGGAATGTTAGGATTTCAGAGTCCTACTGATTCTTCTCTTTCACACTAAATACAACTTACTAAAAAACCCTTAGACACAGACTGTGCAGTGTTTGCTCTGTTATATGCAGTTTGATTTGTGGTACTGATCAAGTTGAGGTTATACATTAATTGATAAAAGAATCCTCAATACATCTGGAGCCCTAAATGATTATTCTGATTTCAGATTTTCTGACTGTAGTGCAGCAATAGAAAACGAATAAACAGGAAACACTGCTCACAAACTCATATACGCGAAAAGGGAGTGTGGGTAAATTTGTACAGTGGTAAAAAATGTCCACACCCTGTTAGGTTTTTTTTTTTAATTCCAGTTGTGAATATACAATGTAAGACCAAGGTGAACGCTGTGCATTTATTTAGAGCAGTGCAACAGTGGCTGAAACAACTCTTTATGTAATTTAACAGCGTGGACCCCATCTAGGTCATTTTATTAAATAGAGAAACCAAATCTAATTTGACAGCTGCTGAGCTTGTCCAAACATTCAGGTGCAAATCAAGCATGTCTAAGCTGTCTGTCTGTATCATTACTAGCGTTACAAATGTGGAAACAAAGGCTGTCTCTCTTTTGTTTGTCACCATAAAAACATATGTTGAGCACATTTACAGACAACACAGGGACAAGATCAAATCTTTCTAACCAGTAGTTTTAAATACTGGCTAGACAAGAGGAAAACAAAGGAGTGTGAATTCCGTCCCTTCAATTTCCAAACATTTAACATACACATGTGCATCAAGGCCGATGTAAGGCAATGCTTTTTTTTCTCCTAAAAACACCTTGAGGGTCCCACGATTCAACATGTTATCATTCTGTTGTATATATATATATATATATATATATATATATTAAAAAAAATGGAAAACATCTATTAATATTTGTGAATCTATATTTTACTGATTCAAAAAAGGTAAAACAATATATAAGACCAACCCCAGTTAATTCTCACTAGGTTATTAATTTACAATATCGACTGACCTTTAATTTGTTGCTAAAAAACCTGAGTTTGTTCATCTTGACAAACTGGATAAAGCTAAAGATATTTTCCTTAAACTGAACACACAGTATCATCAATAACAATGTAAAAGCAGCATAAATGTATAACAATATTGCAAAATTCTATAATGGCGTAATTTACTGTAGAATTTGAGAAAATCTGACATTTCAGAGAACTGAACTATAGCTTGAAAAAAAAAATGCAAAAAAAGACCTAAATGGATTACAAGGTAAAACAAACATTTCCCCTTCACTTGCACATCCTTGTTAAGAAAAAGCTGGTAAAAAGGGCTGTCAGATATAAAGCAATTAGAATTCAAACAACAGAGATTCTTCATACTGCACCTACCTTACATAGAGAACCTTGAACAGTGTGAATTTCCCCATTGTGGGAATAATAAAGGATTTTGAATCTTGAATCTAGAAGATCTACTTTAGTGTGAACACAGAATTAATTCTGTTTAGCAACACAGGCTTTACACTCTTATGTATACAGCACATTAGATTTAAGAGGCCCATTCTTTTAGTGCAGCACTATTGGTTAGGTTGCATGGCATGTTAAAGTTATGAATTAAAACATGCTTTAAAACAGGAGGTCAACAGACACATTTAGGAGTATTGGAGGGAATATGTGTATATTAGTGGCTGGATGCTCAATGCTGGATTTTGGTAAAACTCTTCAATACATATGCTGCATGTACTTTGACACCAACAAGTAAACCTCCTCTGGCTACTGGGTAAAACATTCTGTTATAATAAATGTGTTACCACAAATCTGCAAACTATTTTAAAGTACAGTGTGATAGCACACCTGATGACACAAAGACCCTTTTTAGGTCAAACTAAGTAATCTTGTTGCAGCTATGGTCCAGGCATCAGATCTCCACTATATCCCTACCAGCTGAGCGAGGTCATCATCAGTGTGGTGCCTGTCTTCTTCTGCGTCATCACTGTCTGAGTCTGTGTCTGTGGGGGATTGGTAGCCTTCATAAGCCAGGATGGGTGAGTCGCAGTGTGGAGGGGAGGCAAGGCACTGGGCAGTAGTGGTGGTGGCCGAATAGGCACCTGGGCTCCCTGTGGGGGACCCCGGATTGGACGGTCGGAGCAGAGGAGTGCGCTCCGAGTCTTCGCCCCTGTTCCTTCTTCCCCCACGTCCTCCAGTTTCCTCCTCAGACTCGGACTCGGAGTGCTCTGCATTGTTGCGAGTAACGCGCTGTTTGCACACAGGACACGTCTTCTTGGTCTGTGTGAGCCACGGGTCCACACACTTGCAGTGGTAGGCTGACAAGCAGAAAGAGTGGCAGTTAGCAACAAGGACTTCAGTGCAGGATGAATTGGCAAGTTTGGAGGAAAAGGGATAATGTTGCTTTATGAACATTTTGATCACTTGGAGTACAATATTGTGCTTTTAAAGATGCACTAAGTAGTGATACAAATATTGACTTGCAAGAAAGGGTACATTCATGTACTTTGTGTTCAAATAGTACAAAAGCTTATTGCTGCAAGAGTGACAGATGTGCACATTCTGTCCATCGGTAGGTATTTTGCACTGCAACATACAAATTTCACAGGTACATATAAAATATTTACCATGTGAACAAGGTAATACTCGCAGCTTGTCACCTTCTTCATAATCATCCAGACAGATTGCACAGACATCATAGTCGTCCCCTAAAACAGAGGAGAAAAGTTATTAATTTGAATCACTCAAAATAATAAATTGAAATTAAACTAAATTGAAATATAATCTATTTTAATACATAAAATTTAATCTGAAGAACCTGTTCTATAAATATAAAGCATGCACTTAGTTCCAATATTCTTAAAAACAACATACTACAGTGGCATCGTGTTACCTTTCCTGAACTTGTGGGTTGGAATCCGCTTCAGTTGTTCCTTGGACAAACGATTTTTCATCAGCCTTTTTCTGTACTGTACACATCGTATAATCTAAACAATACAAAAAGACCATGTTACTTATGGCATGAGAATTACACTGACACTCAACATGCACGGATGAGTTTGTTTATTGTGTTAATGTATAGGATCCCACCGCTCATAGTAAGTAGGCAACAATGATTTAGAAAATAGGTTTTCAGATGTGTCTACTGAATAAATATAGCATATAAGTGGATAGTTAGCTCAAGCTTTGCTGTAAAAGCAGCATATTCAAGGCTTGCCTCTGCTAAGTTTGCTTATAATAGACTTATCTTTGGAATCTGGATGACTAAACAAACACATTGTGTGCAGTAATTATTGCACCACAATTATTTCCGTCCAAAAAGGTATATGTTAGAATGCAACACATAATAACACAACACCAAGGGAAGCATAATATCATATGCATACTTACCAAGACGACACACATCACAAGAATGATCATGCCAACTACTCCAGTGAATGGAATAAGGTAGTATGAGAGTGGAAAAGCAAACTCCGGCTTGAGGATCACATAGGCCCTGCAGATACCAACATTATCATAAGCACTAGCGCTGAAAAGGTCAGTATGTATTGGTCTGTGCACATCTTATTCTGACTGTTAAGGTTTGGTTTTGTATAGATTATATTTAGTTTGAAAAATGATTTCATACATTTTTTTATGAAAGCATTGAAATGGTTTTACTTACCCTTGTTCTGGAATTATGTAATTCCTAAGAATTTGGGAGGCATAGTAGCTGGTGAATACAGAGGGGATCCAAATTTCCTCTGCAATAGTGTCTGAGAAAAAAAATAAAAAAGATTTAAATTTTAGCCATTTTATTAAGATGGTGTGAATGTCTAAAGTTTGAAATATAAAAGAGAATTACCATTGCTGAAATTCATATTGAGCAGCACGTCTGAGTACATGTTGTGAACGATTACAGCACTGTATCCAGCCTGCTGTGCATGCAAGACCTAAAAAACAGTTCCACATAGTAAACCAGTTTGCCTCACAGACACATACTCAATGTCACTCAAAACATTACTGACCTTTATATCAAAATTGCATTCATAGCGCCTGATGAGAGCAATGAATTTGGTGGTGTTGGCATCATAAGATAGTGGCAATGGAGGGGGAGGGTCTATTGCTGTGCAGCCATTAAGTGGACGAGACGCCACCAAAATTCCCTTTCACACAGAGAAAAAAAAAACATCATTATAAAAAGGACTATAACCTCTGATTTTCCTGTATGCACCTTTTCTCCAACAATCTGCTCTTACCATTAGTCCATCCTTAGGAAGTTGAGAGCCAAAAAAGGCAGGCAGGTCCTCAAACAACATGGAGGTCATATTGCTATAATGCTGCAAAAACAATATATACATAAAAGAAATGACATAACCTTCAGGAGAATTTGAGGAATCATATTTATAGCTAAAGCCTAAAGATTACTTACAGCATAGATATAGGCATTTGCGGGTAAGGGAACCAGTAGGCTGCAGAAAACCACTACAATGATACTCATCCGAGCTTCAATGCACGACACACCAAGGTGAGCCATCCTTGGTTGCACTAAACTGTGAAAAACATACAACAGTAAAACACATCATAATCAAGAGTCACAACCAGAGAGAAATTCTTTAGGTCTCAAGCTAGAGCTCATCTGGCAATTTGGTTACAGCTTGGCATTAACATACTACTGCAAATAGTCAATTTAGGTGGTAAACCTTGTAAATATGCACATTACTTTTTCTTGGTGTTAACATCTTTGTTTACAAATGTAGGCAAAATAATTGGATTAATTAAAATAATACAATAATAACTATAATTGAGTTCTGTAATTCAGCAATACCCTATTGCCATTCAAACAGATACCAGCAGAACCAAGCAGACAGTCTCAAATTTTACAATTTGAGTTTGAATAACGCAAAGCCAGATCAACACACTATTTACATGTGTTGGCCTCATATGAGCATAGAGTGCAAAAAGCTTCTCGGCTTCAAAACAGGTTAACAATGCTATTTTCGTATGCATCTATCTAATTTGTGTACAGAAAATCAGATTTAAGAAGCAAACATTATAATCAGGTAAAATAAGTGCAATGCTCAGGTGATGTGTGCTTGTAAACAAGATGTTAACAGTTATGGACATGCCCACTTGTCCTGGGTACTATTCTGTTTATTACTTTATGGCACTAGATAGCAATAAACCCAAAGTACTGCCTCTTGTGTGTACTAACCTAAAACACGTTGAAATCTACTGTCCGTATGTTAAATCAACATAACACATTTTTGGCGTAACAGCCTAACGTAACAGGAAGTTAGTGGAGAAAGAATCTGATGCTGTTGTGTTGCTTTTGTCGCTAAACAAAACATCAGCTAGTTATGTAGCTAACGTTAGCTAATGTTTCCTCATCAACAACCTGACTTAACTAGCTAACGTTACCGTACTCATGGCAGGCGATTAGCTATAACCTTAAATAATTGTTACTTATAACCTCCGGTATTGTTTATGTTCGTTTCAAAATAACAATAACACATATACAACATATCAAAAGTAATCGGGATAACGTGTAACTTAATTAGCTACTGACATAACGTACCTTAGTGTCCCGCTAAACTCGGCACCGTGAGGGTTGTAATCTAAACCCAGTCGTCCGACTTGGGTTTCTCACATGTCGTGTAAAACCTATTAAATTAGTTTTCTGTACGTCTAGCTACTTTCTCGGCAATCGTAAACTCCACAAGAAAAAGACAGGAAGGATTACCGTTAGCTAGCTAGCTGACGTCTAGCTAATGTTAGCAGATTTTAGATACCAGTTAACGTTACGTGGCAGATTACTATATGCCTTCTGTGTGGTCCATGTACATCACTATCATACACGGTTAGAAGTATACTAATAATATATTTGTCCACCGTGAAGGAGACACTTTGCCTGTGTGCTCGATTTCTTAAAGTTACGTTAGCTAGCTTGCTGTTAGCTTTGTTTGTTATTGCTTCTTGTTCCCTGGCTTCCTCGAGTTGTTAGGCAGATTGACTCACCAGCATCCTGACTCACAGCGCCACCAGCGGCCACAAGGACGACCAGCAATGAACGGAGTGCCCAGCAGGCTTCATGTTAAATATAGCTAAACACGCAATTGACCCAAAATTAAAGGAGTGAAGGATCTACGGAATAAATTATATTATATTTTATAATATCAAGAATAACAGGAAATGCTAAGGATTTCAGGCTGCATTTCGAGACGTATGAACAAATTCCAATCATTCAGGCCACATTACTGAATTACTTTTTACTCAGGCATGTCAGTATCAAGAGATTGGGTCCCTGGTAGAAATCCTGTGAGGGCCTATGAAAATAAGAGAAAGCAGAATAACTGCAGCAAATAACTTCAGTCATCAGGCCACCTTCCTCAAGTGGTATAATCACTGTACTACAGTGTTTCAAATGTTGTTGGTCTGATGCATAGACTGTATAAAACAAGAATTTGGGATATTTCCTCACGAAGGGGAAATTAAATGTTTCAAACACACACACACACACACACACACACAAATGCACAAACAGCTATAGGATACATGCAATGTTTTAAATCAAAACACGTCTTGGGGTATCTTTTGGATTATCATCGCTGTACATTGCTCACATATTCTCTATACTCTGAACTTTTTCATATCTTAGAAAATATTTGGCACATTTCTGCACAAAACTGTACAACAGAAATATTATACATATTTGCATTGTATTTTTTCACATCTCTAGTATATATTTTCTGTAGTCTAACGTGTAGTCAGGGGCATAGCACAGAATTCTGGGCCCTTCAGAAAGGCATTCTCTATGGGCCCCTCCTTGCATCCACAGCTATTCATTCTAGGGGTGGGAATCACCAGACGCCTCCCAATACAATATCATCACAATACTTATGCCATGATACAATATTATTGCGATTTAAACATATTGCAATATTCTGTGATATATTGCAATTTATAACCTTTTTTCCAACTTCTAATTTTTCCCCAATTTCAAATGATGTCCCCAAAAGGAAAGTTTGTCAACATCTGTTTTATCTAAAACATTTCTCTGTTTGTTCATCTCAATTCAATTGTATTGCTGCAAAATGGGATTGTCAAGTAGACAAACTGACCAACACATATATAATAAAAGATTGATACTTGGCGTCTGTGTATCAATACAGTATTGCCATGGAAATATATCGCGATACTATGCTGTATTGATTTTTTTCCCTCACCCCTAATTCATTCTAGCATCCCCTTTGTTGGAAGCCTTAATGCCATACAGGGTGCCAGAGAGTGGTCAATTTGATTTTCATTAATTGCTACTTATATTAAACATATTACAAACATGGTCTTTATACATATACTCTGCCATGAGCCATTACTGCATGATGACGCTCTGGGGCAGACTTAAACAAAATCCATATTACTTTATAATTTTTACGTTTTTAAAATTGAAGATGTAAAACTGTTATTTAATTCTAAATTCCAGCTTGTACAATAGAGAATAAGTGATTTTAAGGTAAAATTCAGAGTGAACTCAACTGAAATCAAAACAACAAGTTTCATTTCAAGATGAGATTTGCCATACAAGTGGTAGTCTTTCTCCCCAGCAACATGTTTAGTGTGTAAATCACCTTAGTTTTCTATTATTCTGACCAGCATTCCAACGTTTCATGTGAAAAATACAAAGCAAGCAAGAAAGTTTAATGTAGTTTTTTACTCCACTTCAGCAATTTCAGCTGCATTAAAATCAGCAACAAAAAAACTACAAGCAGTTAATTTAACATTCCAAAGTCCACTGTGTTACATTAGAGTAAAATGCCAAATATGGCCCTTCACAACAGTGCCTTCTGTGATGCTTCTTGTTTTAGCATGGCTGAATGACATTTTTAAGACCGCAATCTCTCATAGAAAATGAGGCACACAGCACCTGGGAATAAACAAGAAACAATGCATTACAATTTATTAGCAGATAAACACACAAAATATTCACATACTGCATCTGATCATGAAAACTTACAAGAAGTTTTTTCCGCAGCCCAGAGGTCCAAAGAACAGTTCTGTTTTGAGGCAAACCGTCCTACACACTCCATTTAGACTGGGGCAAGACCAAGGGAATGATGCAGCCTCATTCTCCACAACTGTAATGATGGGAAACATTGTATATGCTAATAAATGAATAAATATATTGTCTATAATCTTTGGAAGCGTACAAATGTGCAGATTAGGGCTACAAAAATGTGCAGAGAAATGTTATCAAGACTTACCATTTAGCAGGAAGACAACTAAGAGCGCCAAAACAACCACACAATGACAAGCCATTCTTGTGTCTGATACCAAAATGAGGATTAGCCTCGGGTCTGTATATTGGTCAAAGGGGAGGAGTGAAGATAATTTAAAGCAGCATACTGGTCACTGGGTTTTATATTATAGAATTATAAGAATCCTTAAGAGAACATGCTTTTCTTAATCACATTTAAGAAACCTACGGCACTGTGCCAAACCCATGACCAACTGTCGTCATGAGACAAGAGACAAAACATTCCCAAGAAGCTGCTTGTTTTCAAGATGATTTAAAACCCATGCCCATGCTTTCTGAGATTGGGTACATAAACATAGAAGTTCTAAGCATTAGAGAAGACATTTTCTCATAAATGGTCACTAATATACCTATTTTTATAGAGGAGAACATTTTGTAAACAGCATTAAAACTTTCCCAGACAGAATAATCTAAGACCAAATTTAAAAAAAAAGAACTTGAGTAATTGATTTGAATTATTGTATCTATTTTTGCAAGCTCATTTGGCCCTTGACACATTCTTTGTAAAATTAAGTTAAATCAGTTTCAGAGAGGATGTTTAAATGTTTTATCAGGAGTATCTAGAATCACAAAAAACTGCTTACTGTGGGAGCTGTAAATAGTCATCATGTGAATATGTGTGAATTTATGTTGTGCAAAGGGAAGATTCGATGTGAAACTAGGGTGTGTGTGTGTGTGTGTGTGTGTGTGTGTGTGTGTGTGTGTGTGTGTGTGTGTGTGTGTGTGTGTGTGTGTGTGAATAAGGAGATAGAAGCTCCTTATTTCAGCATAAGTAAGCACATTTGTCTAACTTGCCCAGTAACAGTGTTCTATTGTAAGAAAGAAACATGGTGTATTATGCAAGGTTGTACAAGAGATACAATGTGTTAACTCCCATGCATTCAGCTTCAATAAAAAGGCAGAAACTGAAAGAGTGGTATGGAAGTTGGCATGTGGTGGTAGCATTCCTTCTTCAAAAGATATTGCTTAAACTCTCTAGTATAGTCAAGTATATATTTCACTAAAAATGTGGTTAGACATGGACAACAACTTTGCCTTCATTGAGTCAGGTTTTCAACTGACTCAATCAGAGGCACTGGTATTGGTAACAGCAGGGTGTACATGCAAGGCTGAGCCCACTACCCATTAGAACCTCTAAGTGGGGAACAACTGTTTGACACAGCCAGAGCAGTCCTCAACGTTGGCCTCTTTGGTCCACCAATTTAAGGAGTGTGGCATGTAGCCAAGGGTTAGATGGGGCTCTTTTGAGGGGCTACAATTTACTTTTAAAATAGTCATGTATTTGAGTATATTTAGTGAAAAGAATATACTTATTTTATGGCAGAAACATGCAGAAAGCAACAAAGCCACTGGGAATTGCAAACACCTCCTATACTCCCACCTGTGGGCAGATACATCAAATCAAACCACTTCACTGCGTCCACTGATATTGTTGTTGTTTAGGGTCACCAGTAAAGTAGAGGAGCTGCTGAATCAAGCATCACATGTACAATAGTAGGCTACAATTTACAATTAAATGCTGGTCCAGGTTTGATTGGTTACCTTGCAATGTCTTCCCACCACTTCCAGGGCACAGTTCATCTATTATATATTTGCCTTCTGTACAACGGGGTGATGGATTTGTATCTTCTCAGAAAGAATGAGAAAATGAATTCCCTCTGCCGTGTTGGTATTTTTCTTGTGCATGCTGTTAAAAAAAGCAAATTGTTTTATGATGGTATAAATAAATTATTGAACAAATTCTTGCTGCGTTTTGCATTAGCTCAGAGGTCACAACCCCTCGGACACAGTTTCACCAGAGTTACATCAGTGTTCTCCAAAGGGAAGACATGTACTGTTTTCCTCTCACCCCCTTCTCTATTCCCAAGGTGCTGTCCAAAGAGGTCTCACCAGACATGTGGCAAAACAGCGGTGTCTAATTGCTTTCTAGGGGAATGGAAACACAAAGTGGACTAATGACCTTTAATGAGTGTTTTTATTCATTTATGGCTTGCATCATCGGTAAAACTCTTTTTTGGAATTCAAATTACAGATGTATCTGATAAGTAGAGGTCACGCAGAAAAGTTTCAAATTTAAGGGAAATTGTAACATTTAGAACAAATTAGATTAAAACAAAACTGAAAAATAAGAGATTTTAAACACAAGGTTGAAGGTACTGATATTCAGGACTACAAAGAGAGCTGTTACACATTACAAATAAGCATAGAACCATCACTTTTCTCACCGCACTTTTTTTTTTCTGCTACAGACTCAGGCATGACTGTCTAGCAGATATTTTAGTGGCTTAAATCCATATGTGATATGCTGTATAGTGCAGTCTGACAACACAACTGCCTTGCTCAGTCCTCTAGTCTAGAGGCCTTGTCTCAGCTGAATGGAAAGATAGTCCAGATACCAGTTCTGGGTCAGCTCCTCGTGATTTAAATCCTTACTGGCATCATTGGAGGAATTCAGGTTTATTTCCATCTGTAGTGCATTTGTAGGTATGCACTACACGCAAGTGTTGAGTTTTGTGCATTAGTTGTCATGGGATACGACAGATATGCTGCCATATGTTGCCCACTACATTACCACAGCATCTTGTCTAATTCAAAGACAGAGAAGCTTGTTGCATTGCATCCCTGTGTGAACATGGATCTGGTCAAAAATGAATGGTCACATGCATTGTACATAAGTATTGTGGGACTTACTTACATATTAGGTTTCTTGTTATGCCTCAGGTAGTGTTGTTTCCTCGTATCCATAAATATCAAGAGTGTAGGAAATTATCAAGAGACACCCAGAGAAATGCTCTTAAAACACATGTATTTTCTTTGCTAAACTACCCAACAGGTTCTGTTTTTGAAATTATCCAAATTGGATTTAACATTTTATACTTTGTCATCATTCCATCAATTGTCAACCCAGTGTTGTATGGACTCGGTACACAAATAATAAGAGTTAATATCCTGTTTGTTAGATAAAAAATCCTGCCAAGACATTTGGTAAAGGCAGTGATTGCAGACTTTCCACAAAGAGGTGGAATCACTAATTCATCATACCCTCATTTGCAATAATCAACTATCATTATTAAAAGGTTGTATAAGTTGACCTGTAACATCGCAGTTGAATGAGGGCTCGATCTGCCCAACCACAGTTTTAATCATTTAAATCACTGTTATGCAGGTTTAGTGTGTTCAGCACAAGGCATGTTTTTGATTTTAAACTGTATGCATTCCTTATTAATATTGGTATTAACCGCATGTCCTGTGGTTGCATCATTCAGACTAATTGCAAAGCCTCTAACATTTTTAATTAAGCATTATGGTCCAGGAAGTCGAACACAGGCTCATTCACAGCTGTTATGTATCAAGTTTGTTGCATGGTTTTGCTCTGAACGTGTCTGAACAGAATGCAGTAGCCTTCACAGCAGCTGCAGCTGTCTCAGACAACATATCACGTTAACTGAAGGGCAGCTCATGGCTGTTTCCTGACTGTCTAACATTACTAACATTATGAAATAATAATGAAGCAACAATGAACGGTGCAAGTAAAAGGTAATTCAGCGCTAAGTGGATTGGCAACTGAAATTCAACCGACAGTGTGTGAAGAGAAAACACACATTGTAAAAAAATATTTACAAAGCCTAGTAATTACTCAGATTTAGTTCATCCAATAAATCACCTGGATGGTAGCTAATTGTTACATTAAGAGGATCTATCAAGAATTTAAAGAACTTGAATTGGATTTGAGGAGATTACATGATTTATAGTGTAATGATTTGTAGGGTAACCCTGGGTAATAATCAATCATAATAGGAACAAAGTGTACACTATATTAAATATTTTCCTGTAATGTAAGACTTGAGCATGTAGAGAGGGTCAAAGTAATGACAGGGAGTGAAAGGAAGATGGAATTGAAGACTGACTGTAAAGGAGGGTTTCAGCTTGTTTGGGATGACTTTCTGTGCAGTATTATAGAAAAGCTGAAGGGTTATTATCCTGTGAAGAAAGCAGTAATCTCTCATCTCTGTGGCCAGAGTGTCCTGCAGCACACTGCATCAGTGGATTCAGGGGCATCATGCCACGGCCTAAATCTGTTATGACACAACTGTTTGGGTGTGTTAGTGGTTAAGTTAATAACTTATGTTAAGTTTGTACGGTGTGTGTAGGCCTTAACATGTTTAACCAAGCTGGACATAGTTTTTAGTTTACAGTTTGTGCTTTGTTTGCATTGTTTTTGGCAAATAAAACCCTCTTTCTGAAAATCTACCTGTGACTCCTCATGCCTACCAAATTGCCATAGATCTTGGTTTGGTGTAGTACAGCTAACTCATTTGTCTTGGTTTAGTTTGGTATATCTTATCTTATACCCTTTTCCACTGGCCAAAAAACCCACCTACAAGCACTAACATCTGGCTATGGTCAGCAGTGAGAAAGGTTATGATCGTTTAGTTTAGTACATGTTCAGTGCACGTGTGTTTTACACGTTAAGGTGTATTCAGTTTGAGTGAAAAACATTTTTAACTCTTTAAAACTGATCACTGTTTTGTGAATTAGCTAGGGAACCCGGGAAGAAGCTCAATGGAAAAACATACTTATTAGTAGCCAGTATTTAACATCCCTTTGGAAGCAATTAGGACGTGCTTTATAATGAGAGTAAGACCTGTGGACAATACCTGGAGAATAGGCTATAGGACATTGCTGTATAGTGATGAAACTTGTGTAAACACATTGTCAATATTGTTGGCTAACAATTTTTTTTTAAATGACAGGAACATTATAAAAGTAGCATGAAGGTGAAACTCATTTCATCTTCATGTGAAGGTAAAACATTGCACTGCATAATCTGGATTACTCAAATGCTTTTAAATATGAATTTTTCTGAAGTGACATATTTTTATCTATCTGATTACAATGGAATGGAGGACATTAAGCCAATGTACTTCAGCATCTTTTTGATTATATACATGACTATTGTTACTGAAAATGTTGTGTTAATCGGACTGGTCTATTGTGAAAAAACCCTGCATGAACCAATGTATTTTTTGCTGTGTAACTTGGCTGTGAATGGCCTGTATGGAAGCACTGCCTTACTGCCAGCAGTACTGAGCAACCTGCTGTCACACTCATATGAGATATATTTACCGTTTTGTCAGATACAGATCTTTGCTTTACACACATATGCCATCATTGAATTCACAATTCTTGCAGCTATGAGTTATGACAGGTATGTTGCCATTTGCTATCCACTGCTTTATCATTCAATGATGTCACAGAGAGTTGTTAAACTTATTGCTTTTACGTGGCTGTACCCCATGCTGGCATTTGTCATTGTTTTAATTTTCACTCTTCGGCTGCGGTTTTGTGGGAGAACCATAGATAAAGTGTATTGTATGAATTACTCGCTGGTGAAACTTGCCTGTTCAGATACATCTATTGTTAACATAGTTGGCCTGCTATCTGTAGTTCTATATACACTTCCACAGATCATCATGATCTGTTATTCATATGCACACATCTTGAGGATATGTGTACTGTCATTCAGCAAATCCAAGCACAAAGCCCTCCGGACTTGCATCCCGCACCTGCTCGCAATAATGAACTACTCTATCGGGTGCATTTTTGAAATAGCACAAAGTCGATTCAACATTAGTCACCTGCCTTACCAAAGCAAGTTGTTTTTATCTCTGTATTTTTAATATTCCCACCCATTCTTAATCCGGTAATCTACGGTTTGAGTATTCAAATCCTAAGGACACGACTGTTTAGGCTTTTTCACAGAAAAAGCAGGCAAGTAACAAATAATGTAGCCAAGAGGCTGTTGGTATGGTGACTTCAAATTGCGTTCTGCATGGTGCTGGGAGGACCGATGCCTCTGGAAACACATGAGCAACAGAATCTCTTGTCTCTCCATGTTGTTTCATAAACTTTTCTCATCTCATTTTCAAAAAACCAAACCAAAGAGAATTTTTATTTTTATTTAATCAGTTATGCCAGGTGGGATTCTTGGAGTATTAGCAGACTGAAGCTCAGGCTTTGTGCACGTATTGAAAATTAGTCCGTTTGTCTGTGATTCCTTTGATTGTAATACAGGAATGCTGTGAAGACATATGTCTCAGCATTCAATTTATTAGGGTTCAACCCGCAAAGCGGTAGAACCATTCTATGTTTGTCTGTTATTATTATTATTATTATTAATATTAGCTGTCTTCCGCGCCGGCTCAAATTCCCGTGAGTTGGAATGAGCTAGAAACATGAAATTTAGAGGAATAACTGGAAATGATGTGCATGTGCTTCTATAAAAATATGAACCACATCAGCCACGCTGTAATTAAGGTTTCAAAATGCAAACGTTGAAAGGCCACGTCCCCCACACCGTTAGTCCGATTGACTTGGAATTTCTCACACAGGTGCAGCTTAATGTGCTATAAATGCAAACCGCAGGTGATATAGCGCAAATAAAGCTATAAATGACTAAATGTTTGTCCAATCAACACAAAACGTCCACATGTCTACATAATGACCTCACACATACACTGGCGCTTTAAATGCACAATTACTGGACGTGGAATGACGCATATCAAGGTTTGAGCTTGGAATCGCAGCTTGCGGCTTTATTAGCAATTGTTTTTGTGTTTTTGTGTTGGTCATCTGTTTTTCTCAAATTGCCGTGAGCTGGACTGAGCTACATATCACACTGAATTGAAAATAAATGTTTGTGACAAATCAGTTGTAGGCATTTTAAACAAAGTGCACTGTTTGTCCAATCGTTACGACGCTTGGACACACGTGTGTGAGATGACTTTGAAGTGGCTATTGAGAAAAAAGGTTTGAACCCGCGATTCGCCGCTTGCGGCTATTTTTCTATATTTGGTTGGCTGAAATGAATATAACACTGGGACTTCAAAGCACAGCTTTGTTTTCATGCATTCTTCCTGCTCTATTATCACCATGTTTGTTGGAATTATACTATGCAATGTTTTGGTAACGGCAATTTAATGTTTTATGTTTTAAAGATCATTATTTTGTTGTTTTTAATTAATAAAGCACACATTTTCCAGTCACTTCTAGTGATTTTCCTATCATTATTCCATTTTCTGCTTCCTCTATTTGTCATATTAATAAATATCAATCAGCGGAATTACAAAAAAAGACACATTTGATGAACTAAACACTTAAATTGTGCATTGGGTATAAAAAAATGAAAGCATTTACTTACTAAGAGGAAAAGAGATTAACTTACTAGTCCATGACAGAGCATAGTCAGACTACATGACTGATATATAGGGTACTTATAGTTGAAATAACAATCTTCACAAACAATGAAAAACAATACCCAATACTGTGCTGTAAATATAAAAACAATCATATTTAATATAAATGTAGATTTTAATTGTAGGACCTCTACTACTCTATTTCAAAAAGAAGCATCAAAGTCTGCAATTTGAGTATCATTCTTTAGTTAGCCATTGTTTAAACAGGACCCCTGATCAAGAATATTATTACAAGACATGATTGCTATGTAAAGGCTATTATAACGTCTCAAGAGAAATTAGAATTATGATATGAGATATAATTATGAGAATTTTGTGCCCTATGTGCTTTATTCTATTTTGCTCTCATTCTATTTGTGAAAAGGATTGTGCAGCGATAAACCGAACTAACTGGTTATACGGGAAAAATAATGACAATGTAGGACACTTGACACCTTTGCAATAGTGTCATAATATGTGTCAGTAATACGTTTAGGTCAAACATGATGCACGTTGTTATTTTGTTTGTCTGGAGTGAACTTTACCTTACACACTGCAGCTCTCCACTGTTTTGAGGATGTCATTTCTGCATCTTAAACCAGTAGAAATGAAAAGATTTATTCCTGTTTCATGCTGACAGGTTTACTCCATATTGCATATTTGTGTACATACTTACACTATTTCCTGTGTTGAGCCTCTTCCGTGTTACTCTTATGTAATTTAACATATCCTACAGAATAACAATGCCTGAGGCTTCATATCCACAGAGTGCATGTGTATTTGCATATCATTATCATCCTTTGTTGGGCTCCCTGGTAGAAGTAGTGTCTAAAAATAGTCATCTAAAATGTGATTATTAGAAAAAAACATTTAACAATAGCTCTCACTTACAGTACGTGTGCCAATGCCATACTTTATTGGATAAAAAAAAAGTATTGTAGCTACAATATGGCACACCTGTGCAATGTCAGTCAATTCCCAATGGCATGGTAAAGTGTTTTAGTTATACAAAGCATGCTTGTACATTAAACACTTAATAAATACAGTTATTCCTCTTAACACTTAAAACAAATAAAGTTTTTCAGGGGCAAATTGTAAAATAAGTCTTAAAAACACATTGTGGTGGAGGAAGGGGTCAACACCAGTATTCTCTAGACTAAACGCACTTAGAAATACAAAACTGTTACGTAGAAGGCATGCATACAAAAATAGACAACTATTCTGATCATTCCTTTGTAATTTACAAGTTCATTATTGCCAAGCATTATACTTTGTGGTCCTGTTTTGAGGAATAGCTTGCTAGGTCTTCTCTCATCTCTCTTGGAAAAGTACAATGTACATTCACAATCACTGAGGCACAGCACTTGATTAACAGCTTGTATAAGTACCCCAAAACATTGTGCAGTCATTGTTGTAGTAGTAGTAATAATATTATATATATATATATATATATATATATATATATATATATATATATATATATATATATATATATATATATATATATATATATATGCTGAACACTCTGTAAACTCATAGAACAAACATACTCTTTAATCATACATACATGCATAACAAATGTTGTGTACATCCAAAATAGCTTTTAATTCTTCCATCAGACCTTACTGAGCGGCTGTACACACTCCAGCATAATGTTCAAAACGATTCAATAGAAGCGAGGATAGGTGGCCATGCATGTGAGCAATGAACTACAAGGCTCTCCGACAAGTCTTTGACACAGACACAAAGTGCTTATTAAAGTGCCATAAACCCTGTTGTTTTATCAATGTTTTTAGCTTTTAGTAACAGCCCTCATTTTTAAAATAGGAGAGGGACACCAAGTCTTTGTGCTCCTGCACGGTGAGCAAGGTTGAAGGAGCAGAAAAAAGGAAAAGCGATGTAGAGCCGAGCAGGTAAAGGGAGGTTTGTGGTGCCTTTTATCTCCAGGAAACTGATGCCGGCTGTGTGAGGCACAGGCAGAGGTGATACGTATGAGGTTTAATGAACACGATGATTCTCCTTGCAGTCTACCCTAAAAAGCCCAATGACCGGTTTGTGTCTTGAAGAGGAACATTCTGTAAAGAGGTGAAGGTATCAATTAGTAACTAGCAACAAAAAAACACAAGTTTGGAGGGACACAAACGCTCAAAACATGTTACCTTAAGTGAGCTGTGGAGGATCCGGAGGCGATGAAGCTTGTCATTGAGCAGGGGGTCATTGACCCGGCGGACAAATGAGCGCTTGTACTCCAGACGGCTGGCTGATCTGTGGTCAGCCGAGGAGGACAGACTGGTCTGCTCCAGAGCCCGGTACAAATCTCCCAGCGAGTCTGCCTGCATCCTGCAGTCCCGTCCATGACCTGGCAAGAAGCACAAGCAATCATCAACAAAAACATTTTACATTAAACTGAAGTCAAGAATTAGTTTTCTAATTATTCTTTTACAGTTAAATACAATAGCTTGCATACGGTGAATTCTTCTAAATGATCACCTTTTTAAACTGAACAAAGACACTTAGTTAGAAACTTTTGCAAAATAACTAGTAACAAAAAAATAAATGCAGTGGAGTGAAAAAAGTAAAATATTTTCCATTATTATTATTATTATTATTATTATTATTATTATTATTATTATTATTATTATCATCATCATTAATAAAAGGTCTTTCTAAAATTAACAATTTAACTTAGCCCAATTTATGTCTGAAATATTATTCCCATTTTCGATATTTCCTTTTACAATTTGTATTCCATAAAACGTCCATATAAATCTTTTTTTGCACCATCTATAGCCTCTCCTGTTTACTCAGGTAATACATTCTTCTTAACGGATTTACAGGATTCACATTCCCGCTCTTTCTATCACACCATTCTGTGGTAGTCTCTTCCTTATGGTATCTTCTACAGGGAAAACACGGGTGAATAGCTCATACATATTGTATTATTCTAATGAATTGCCAGGGCCCTTCTTTTCCTGTTTACATACACTGCCCTCTGTTGGCTTGATACAGACACTACACTAGGGCTCTAAATCTGTTAGTAGTCACTCTATTTTGTGTTTTGGAAGCAGGGTGGTACGTTCTGAAGCTTTGGGGCTGTGCTTTGAAATGTATCATGCTTTATTTCCCGCCTGTTTGTGATTCTTTCTTGTCTTAAGAGGCAGTGGTGGAGATAGTGAACGGTAGAGCAATAGATAAATGAGGACAAGTAGAAAGAACCCTTAGGCGCGTTTCTTTATCCTGTTCAGAATTCAACATTAACATGGACTGAAAGGATTCCTCCTCGCTTCACCATTCAAACACTGCCGAAAGGCACAATGACATCTTGATTGAGAGAGAGAGAGAGAGAGAGAGAGAGAGAGAGAGAGAGAGAGTGTGTGTGTGTGTGTGTGTGAGAGAGAGAGAGAGAGAGAGAGAGAGAGAGAGAGAGAGAGAGAGAGCGGACTGTCAAGATAAATTACTATCAAGACACTAAATTTGATCTCACTTAGGCAACTGCCCTGGAGGTCTTCAAGGGACGGTAAATGGGCTGGCTTCAAATCCAATCCAATAAAGTAATAATAGCGAGTATTCAACCTCTGACATTTTCTGGCTCTGACGACCTATTAGCAGCTTTAATAAAATAACTGATGAGAAATAATCACACTTATTCAACACTATGCAGAAGAAAAGACTGATCTGCATGTAACAGTGAGCAGATGTCCCTACATTTGGAGATTTCAGGGTGATCTTAGTAAAGTGTGTGACACCTTGATCTCCTCTAGTGCTCCACTGCAGTGGTTCACAACCTTATCTTTGCAACGTACACCACTTCCCTGTCAGATTAGCTCAAATACCCCTTCATCCACACCAAACCTCATGTCCAAATGTATTGATTTGAATAGATTTTTAATTTGGGTGTTATTTAACACTGTTGTTTATATAAAAGTGAATACTGTTGCACTCATTTTTCCATGCAAGACAGCAATCCTTTTGACAGTAATCCATTAATTCTTTTGACTCCTCTTCTCACTTGCAAACTAGTTTTAACGCTGTCTCAATCACAGTATGTGGTGTTAAGGTGCTACACGTGACTTAGCTTGGTTGGAAGTATGTCCTGTGCAGTTGGTTTATAAGAAATCTCAGCCAACTTGTAATCCTATTTGTGTGTATATTTTTAACACAACTATGCGGCTACATGTTTTTGTCAAATCCTAATTTCTAATTTTTGTAATTATCTGTGCTACTTCACATTTTTTTAAATAAATGGCTTGAATGTATAATTGATTTTGTTGTCAATTAATGTTGCTTAACCTGGTTATAACTGTAAAGGTCTAAGCTTGTGGTTTGTATAAAAAGATGTGAAACACAGATGCTGTGTGTCTTACCACTGCCTCTGGCCCGGTCCAGCTCGTAGTGATGGTGGTCTCTCTGATCCGATGCAGCAGCGGTTGCAGCCAAGATAGCATGAAGCCCGCTGTCCCTGGGTAGCGTGAAGCTGCGGGGTTTCCCTCCCGCATCTGAATCAATGCTGGACCTGAGGGGCAGAGGCAGGGCTCTGTACTGTTCTTGCAGCAGACTGCGCTGTGTGGGCAGGGTGGACTGCCTGCGGTACTCCATCGCATGTTGGTCTCTGTCCTCAGAAAGCAGGGTCTCCTCCACCGGAAACGTCTGGAGGTAGTGCATCCTCGCTTTGCTCTCCATCTGGTCCTGCCACGAGTTTCGGTGGATGTTCGTCTTCTGCCCGGGGGAGACGCCGTTTTTGCTGCTGCTGATGCCGTCCTGAGGCTCAGAGTGGAACTCGTCATGAGAGGAGCGCGACTGGAACGTGTCGGAGGAGGATAGGTGGCCCCGTTTTGGTTCCAGGTAGGGACTAACCTAAACACAAGGTTAGCAAGTAAAAAAAAACAAGAAGTTTGCTACATATCTATCTACTTATCTATAGGTTGACAGACTCACTGAGGATGCTCTGGGATAGGTGTCATAAGGTGGTGGCGGACTGTCCTGTTTTGTCATCGACGGCATCTCCATGTCCTCATGATCACTCTCACTCCAGTAATCTGTCATGAACAAACATATTGAGTCATTTTCTTTTTTTCTAAAGCAGACAATTACAATCTTTCCAGCTGCACTTCAGGAGCTTAGTTTAGAGAGGCTGAGAGGTTACATGTTTGTAGTTGACACAAATAATACCTATGTACAATTCATGATAGGTTTAGCTTTTGAACTGCTGCATCAGGTCAGAAAGATCATCTCTGCCCATTATTGAGTTGTTCTGACAGGTGTAGCTGCAGTGTAGGTGTGGTGTAGGAGTGATTTAAGTCCAGGTCTGACTAATTTTTGAGGCTGAATATGGAGACGGATGAATCTAATGATGTAAGAACTTCCTGTTGAAACTCTTGGGGGTGTTGAGGGTCTAATTTAGCAACATGTCTAGCAAGGAAGAAGCCCCCTCCTCATAAAACCAACGACAACCAGGATCTCACACGCCCACCTTTGCAAGATATCTATGTAGGCTCCCCTAAATAGAACAAGGGTTTGTTAAATAATTTTCTGTCCATTTCTGTGAAGCCAAAGAACACCGGAATATGAAAATAACAAGCATGCCTTCAATCCCTAAAAATAGCATTTTTATTCAGCACAAAGCAGAGACGTTAGAAGCAGATGTGACGTTAAACCGGGGAGATGAGTTGAAAAAGCTAAGATTTATTTATTGAATTCTCTGGAAAATGACTGCTTTGAACCTGTGATATGGAATTAAAACCTTGCCAAGTGAAGACTAGGCCAAATAATTATCAATGCATTTGTCATTACTTATTTATATATGATTTCTCAAACATGGTGTTTTTTGTAAGTGTTGACCAGCAACCTGTAACAAACGGAGAATCCTTTGCAGCACCGTGACTAATCTCACCTTGGTCCTGGCGAATTTTCTCCTGCTCGGAGTAGCCTGCCACTGCCATACTGAGACGACTCAGCCACCTGTGGGGGAGAATAACAGTCATGGCGCCCAGCAGCTTGACATCCAATAAAACATCATGTGCTGTGTGTGTGTGCGTGTGTGTGTGTGTGTGTGTGTATGTGTGTCCCTTTTTGACCAATCACCTTACAAAACTGCTCTGTTCAAGGAGAATGGGCAGTCTGGTACAAGGATTCAATATCCGATCAGCAGGGGTATAAATGTGGTTGCAAATGTGGGATTGGGGGAGTTTACAGCATGACTATCATAGTCTCATTAACTCACCGGGACATGTCGTCTACATTTTCCGCTGCAAAGTAGAAGGTCTTTATCTTCGGATGGCAAGCCTTGAAAGCACTGAAAGAGAACCGAAGGTATATTTATTCATAAGTAAAAACAACAACGGGGATGTAAAGCGCACATTAACATATTAATCACACACACACACACACACACACACACACACACACACACACACACACACACAAAAACAGCAAGACTGCGTCATAAGATAAACAGCTCTGCTATTCAGGAGCTGTATGTAAGTCTGAGTCTCATTAAGAGTGTGTGAATGTGCATGTGATGGCATTTAATCTATTAGTGCTAACAGCTATTTGCCACAAAGTATACTCTGTAACGGTAGCACTAAACCTTCTCCATCAACATTCATTGTTAACAAATGATCAGCCTGTCTTAGAATTAGTTAAAATATCACTAATGAAATGTGATCTACACATTCTTGTTTTACATTTTTGTCTACTTACTTTTTATAGATATATTTTATAAAATTATTGCATCATGTATTGGTAATTTCAGTCTTCTGCATCCACTACTATTAGCACTGCTGATACATAATCTATATCAGTTGTTTAATCATAATCTCAGATTTGGGTTAAAATCCTGTACAACATATAATAAATGTGCCATAAATGTGTGCATTTGCTTTCCTCCTGTCAGCATACTAATATGTTGCTGGTGCAATGTGCATGTACATGTGCATATTGGTTGTGAGTCAAGCGTCCTCTGTAATTGTCCATTTTACATGGTTAGTCCCCTAAATTATTCAATATATATGCCAATGTTTTTCCTGCCAAGAACCAATTTTACCGATTTTATATGACTATGCAACATGACTCTGCTGTAAGCTTTGTGAATTGTAGTCAAGAAATTTGTACCTATGTATTGTCCAATTTTGAGGCTAAACAGAAAAGCAATGCAAATCTAAGGAGCTTGATCCTTGATCAGTACTCACTACTTTCTTCTGCATTCAGTGGCACGGTCGATCTTGAACTCTGGAAGGCTGACAAAGCCCTCTGCCTTCTCATCCTGCGACAAGCAGCAAAAGCACAGTTAAATTTGAAGTGCCACATAATGAATAAAGGCTTAATAGTGTGTATTGCACTTTTGGGAAAAACAAAACATCATATTCACCTCCTCGTTCATGTACCAGTACAGGCATGTGTCTTTCAGTATAAACCAGTACTTCTTCCACTTCTGCGAAAAATAGGTTTTAGCATCCTTCTTTTTCCACAGCCAGCCCTCACAGTCCCCCTGACCCAAGTCTCTGCAGGAAATCCGCCGCTTGCTGAATGAAGACATAGGACTTCCAGCTGCAGGCGCCAGCAAGGGAGCAGAACAGACAAAGGGTTCAGAAAACACTCTCCGATAAACACCTGCTCATGTCTGGGTATGACTACATTGGAGCACTAAAACTCCTTAAAAAAAGCTTGTACCTTTACTCTTCTTCTTTGACCTTGACATCAGTGAGGAACGTTCAAACACCTGCATGGTAAACAACAATGATGTCATGCAGAGAATCACAATGTTGCTAATTGCTCCTGCTGTACTATTATTTAACTATAACTCCTTGATTGAGTCTCTGAAATAATATACAGGGGACAAAATGTATTTCTGCAGTTGAATTACATGAAGATTTAAAGCTGTGAATGTTGAAATATTAATGCTTGTAGAAATGCAATGAGATGATAAGTTGCCTTGTCTATAACTAATGTCTGTATTTATTTGTTATATATTGCTTGTTTAATGCATTTTGTCAAAAAGAAGAAAGAAAAAAAGCTCCTGCTTCCACGCCACGCTAGCTTACAACAACAACAAAATGATTTTCACAGACATAAGGGACTGACATGGTAAAGGGAGGCAGAGTCAGAGCTGGATGTGGACAGGGAGACTTCCATCTGGAGGGTGGGGACAAGCGTGTACTGGGTGGGGCTGCCTCCTCGCTCAGTCTTCCTCCTGTTTTGACTCAGGCTGCGTCCCAGCAGGAAGTCTTCCCCCGGGGTTTTATCTTCACTCGCAAAGCGAAGCAGGGAATTCTCTGCAGGGACAAAACAGAGGCAAACTCAGTGCTACACACACACACACGCACACGCACACACACACACACACACACACACACACACACACTTTACTTTAAAAATCTATCATTTACATACTACATGACCTGAACAGTTCAACAGAATTCTTCTGAATTACAAGGTACCTCTCCATTTTAGTAAGATAATTTGTCAATTAACTCCTTCAATCTAGACTATGGACTTTTAACCACATTCTACAACAGTTCATAACATTGATCATAAACTTTTATGTAATCTACTTTAAGACCAGTCAGCTTAAAGGTGCTCTAAGTGATGTCACACGTGCTTTAGGTTACAACATTTGTTGTCCCATACAGCAAACATCTCCTCACTATCCGCGAGCTGCCTGTCCCCAAAACACACTGTAAAGAAACACAGTCTCTGTAGACAGCCCAGGGTCTACAAACACAACAAAAACAACAACAAAAACAAAAATGCAACAAAAAAAACTAAAATGTGCCCACCTGCACCACGAAGCATACACACAGCGCTCCAGCATTCCAGCCAATAACCGACAAGAAGGATTTGGTGGTGGGGGTTGGGGGGGTAAGTGCATGGAAGCGCAGAAGGGAGGGGACAAGATGAGGATGAGGATGAGGAAGGGGGAAGATAGTATTATTTTGTTTGAAAATACTTTGAACGTCAACAAGAAGTAATGTCACCCAACATCGCTTAGAGCACCTTTACCGATGTCCTTTACTGAGATTAGTGAATGCTGATGTTTCAAAAGACTACCTACAGAAGAATGCCGTTTTTGGACAGGAAGCCCTCAAAACCTCCAGATACTGTCTCATGTAGATAAATATAGTACAATCAGCTTTTGTTAAAGCCCAAAGGAGCAACATATCACCAACAATTCCCAGAGGAAACAAACACATCACTCAAGTCTTTCTTTGAGACTGAAATAAATTCAATCTCCTCCCACTCCATTTACCACTCCAGATATATCTCTACAGTTGCCAAAGCAACAGAGAGAAATGACAAAGCTGAGAGTGAGAACGAGAGGAATGAGGGAAAAAAGGAGCAGTGATAGATTGTGAACACATGGAGGAGATAGAGGCACAAACAGATATCCAGCATGTTATCAGTTTTGACAGGCCAGCTTATCCTTCTACCTTTTGGCTCAGAGATCTAAGGGAGTGAGGATATTATGAGATATCCACCCACTCACCTTAGCTCCCTCTGTCCCTCTCCGTGTCCCTCCTTTCTCTGCCTCCCTTCATTTTTCTCTCTCCCTCTTCCTCCCACTCACCTCTCCTGCTCTCTCTCTTCAGCTTGGCCAGGTCTTCGTTGTCTCCCACCCAGTTGTATTCTACCGGCATTGAGATGGGCCTGAGCCTGCCTGGAGCAAGGAGGCGCATTGAACGTCAATATTACACACCTGCCCACACACACATCAAACAGCCGCAGACGTCTCAAAAAAAATCTCAAAAGCATACAAACGTCACATTCGTAGGGCTTTGGGCTCTTGGCTCTCACAATAACAGCAGCGAGGCTTCGGATGAGGCAGAGGTCTTACCATAGGTGGGAGTACTTCCCCTGCGGACTGATGACACCTCTTGGTTCTGGTCATACTCGTAACAATACAGTATGGCATCTTCCTCCACAAGAGGAAATCTCCGCCGACACTCATGGTCCAGGTAAGAGTTTGGTGACTCAGATCCCTCTGAGACATGGACATCCGATTGAGGCTCATCACCCGACAGATTTCCCTTGTCATCTCTGTTGTAACGGAAACCAGGAAGCTATTTAAATATTAGTGAAGATCTTAACTAATATGAGAGAAAAAAGAAGCAATGCCATCATCAGAATACACTGTAGGATTAATACGTGTAAACTCTCAAAAACAGTTTTTAGATGAAGGATAAAGATGGCAATATTCTATATATTTGTTTTCAACAAATCCGAAAAAAACAACAATGTGTTAGTCCGTCTCTCAATACAGGCTCACTTCTCCAGCCTGTCTGTAGCTCTCAGCCACAAGCCGATTCAAAAAACACTTGCAAAGCCAACTTTTTTACATTTTAACCTGTGCATTGTTTACATCCGTATGCTAGCTACAGTAGTTGTCTTCTTCTTCACTGCCTTTGTGGGTGCAATGCTACACTTTGTGTGTCACCAACTGTCAGTCAATGGAGTACTATGAAATCAATAGCATGAATGTGTATGGAGTGTGCTCATTTGTGTGCATGGGTCCTTGTGCAGGTTACAAACAGAGACAGTTTAGAACCAAAACGCCACGATAATTTCCTGTATCTGTGTCACATGGGTTTCGCCACTGCCACGCCTCTTTTGGAGACTAGCAGCAGGTCCCGAGTGTATTACTCAGATTATGACCGATTCTTTTGCCCCGTGGTCACCAAAGTAAATATTGGACCCATTCTTTTTACAACCCACATAAGTCCTGAACATCCTGACACTAAAATGGCATTTTGGACGCACAAATCAGGAGAAAATTCAACAAACTCTCACGAGATCTGGCAACAGCTAATGTCATCTATCAAAAGAAAATCTTAATAAATTATGCATTTAGGAGACAGGCAGTGTGTACCGTTTTGTACCATTGGCACAGCGTGTAATACGCTCTCATTAGTTACTGAGAATCTTTGATACAAACAAAATGGGGTCCCACTTGTAAAAACATTGCTCCACAGCACTACTAGTGTTCAAAGACTCCACTGGATACCTGTATTTGGTAAAGCATGCACTACTGCTGAACTATGTGTTTTATGTGTAAGGGTGAGTTCACCTGGGGGTGTAGGGTTCTGCTGGAGGAGGGGGGATGTAGAGGTCCTGCAGGGCACAGCTATTCCTCCTGGATGGAGTACTTAAAGTGCTGGTAGGTGTGGCAACACTGCTGCTGGGGCTCTGTGGGAAGATTGTGTGTGTGTGTGTGTGTGTGTGTGTGTATATGTGTGAGCATGTGCGAAAGAGAGAGAGACAGGCAACCAGAGAGAAAGAGAGAGGGATAGGAACAGTTACAGGGATTGACACATATACATTTTGGAGTTCACAGCAGTCCAGTCAGTTAGTCGTCAGCAACCATTTGTTCAGTTCAGATTGTGCTGCAGAGCATCTCAACCGTGAAAGGAGCAGTGTACTGTACATTTCGGATGCTCCAGTTTTTACTAGTGCACACAAGATGACGGGTTGGTGTGCAGTCTCGTTGTCCCTTTCATTCAGGTCAAGGAAAATCTGGTCATAGCCTACATAATCTGTTAAACAGTGCATGGAAATAGATTGCTCCTTGTTTATTCATTATGCCTTCATAACAGAATATGTATCTAATACATTTTTCCTTTTTTTAACCTTCTAGTCACATTATGATATCTTCATATCATCAGCTTAGCTTAAATAGTCAGAGAGATCCAATCACAAGATACCAGTTTTGCAGTGATTCCAAAAAAAAATAATTAAATGAGTAAGAACTGACATTCTGTTAACATTATAATATTAATTTGTCACTGCTCAAACTATGCTAATATGTTGCATAACTCACAGCTGACTAATATCTGAGATGTATTATGGGGAGATGTGCTTCATCATAAAACCATTATGTGTGTCAGAGCTACTGCAAGGCTTCCACAGCACTCTGCACTTTTTAATAACTCAACAGACTACCTTGACATTGATAATTTGAGTCACAGCTCGGAGAGGAAAAAAATTGTTTCTATGTTCTTTTTTGTCTTTTCTGTCCTAAAAAATGCCAGCAGGAGAGCAAATTTGATTTAAGTGGAGAAGAAGAAGAATGAGAGTGTGATGTGAAGGGGGAGGAGGCTGTGCAGGACTGCGCTTCAGGGCCTCAAGGGGAGAAAACATTTTCTCTGGCCTAGGACTCAAAGAAAGGCTGGGCTACATTAATACACATTCTTCCCATTTCCACCCATTCTGGCTCAGGCACACGAGCCTAATAATGTGGTTGCTTTGGCCAAAGTAGGACAACAGATGCCACTGAGGTCAAGTTGTGAACGTCCAACCAATTAGTAACAAGGTGTGGTCCATAAAGAAGGTGGATGCAAGAAAAAAAACACCTGCACAATATGTGCAAAGCCCAAAGCAACACTATATCTCTAAAAATGATACCTTTTACAAAGTTAATGTTTGTGTCGGGTATCTTGTTTTAGATGACATCCTATTGTAAAAGCACTACTTTAATTTAACATTATTCTCACTTTGTACTCTTACATTTTGGTAATTTATGGGCTGGTCCAGGATTTTGGTGTCTAATGTCCAGGGTATGTGCAGTCTCATTTTGAACAGACAGAAGCACAGAGATATACACATACAAATACACAGAGATGGGAAGTAACGAAGTACAGTACTCAAGTAGATTTTTCAGATATTTTTACTTTACTATTTATTTTTTTGGCGACTTTTTACTTTTACTCCTTACATTTTAACACGAATATAGGTACTTTCTACTCATTACATTTTACAAAATTGGCTCGTTGCTTTAGTTTTGTACAAAAGGTCGTCTATCAGGTGTGACTGTGAGTGCATGTCGGAGAACAGCGCGGCCACGCGCCTCACACGGCGAGCAGGGGCGCACGGCACACGGAGAAAAATATGAGAGAAAAGAAAAAGAAACTATCTGTCTGGAGGATAATCAGTTGAGATTGTGTGCGTCTTTGAGAACTGTAAGTCGTATAACTAACAGTATGTTGTCAGTTAATTTTATTGGTCTATAGTCCTGACAAAGTTAAAGTTAGCTAGTGATGTTGTTGTTTGTGTTCTTCACCTGTTACCTAGGTTACACTTGGCTGTTGATTCATGATGGAGATTGTTGGGATGTCCTTGCTCACGTTTGTATTTTAGGTGCATTATTTACATGTTACAGTAGTTACACTGCATTAAGATAATGTAATTAATAGTTGGTTTATTGTTATTATTTACTAACATATATGATTTCTATGCATTGTGTATGGTAGCCTTTACAATGTTATTTATTTCTTTGCAGAACCACACACAAACACAGCCCTAGCAGAGCTACCCACGTCCATGTTTGTACTGTTGTTTAACTGTAATAAAGCATCAACAGAGAGAAGTTGTCTCCCTCCATGTTTTAACAGACACAACTGGGGCGAAGAATCAGCTTTAAATACAGTCCTAATCTAGTCCTCACTAACAAGTTTAAAATAATTTCACTGGAGTTCAAATTTAATCTAATTGGATGGTAATATACAGATTTCTCACAGAATCACAATTGAATTCATAGCTTTCTACTCAGAATCGTATTAACCTGGAGTCTCTGTCACAATAAACAAGCTAAATGTTTTAGGCCTATTGGCAGACATCCATTTAAAATGTAGGCAATGGCATATAAAGAATAAAGAACCTTTTTTCCATGTCCACTGAAGTTTCTCAGCATGCTCTCTGGTAACGTGTCTGGTCCAGGTAGCTTTGTCATTCGCAAAGGCTACTTTTACTTTTATACTTTAAGTAAATTTCCAAGCCTGTACTTTATTACTTTTACTTGAGTAAAGAAGTTAAATCAGTACTTCTACTTTTACAAGAGTATTTTTTTAACACAAGAATCTGTACTTCTACTTGAGTACGGGAAGTGAGTACTTTTGCCATCTCTGCAAATACATTTACAAATAAAATCTACACACAAACAGGCATACACAAATATATCTGCGTAGGATGAAAGCAGTCATCATACTTGGAGAGCCAAGGGTTTCCATCTCATGTTCTTGAGCAGAGCAGGGGTTGACGTGAGTGTGCTCTGTGGGCGTTTCTTCAGTGTCAGGGTGACACCTGCAGGGTCCCCACGCAGCAAGTTCACCAAGTTCTTCAGCTGCCAGCCCACCTAGCAAACAACAATAGCATGATAAGGGTTTCCTCACACAGGCATCCCTGTTACTCAGACTACAGAAATAGTAAGCTGATATTTCAATATGAACATCCAGTTAATGAATAGCACACATGGTTTGGATGGCTTTTCTTTACGCCTAACTCACTTCTGTGTTGTTATGGCTGTTATGTCTATAATACACGCTGATCCTGATGGTTTGAAACTGCGGCACAGCCTCTGAGGTTCATGTTGACAAAGATAGTAAATGCAAAGTTGGATGCCAAAGGGCATCTTGTACACCTCCGGTAGTATTAATCTGCAGGCACTGTCATGATGTGGTAAGCCCTGATGCTGTGTGTTATGAACAGCTGCATGCCTTGTAAATAGTCTTTAACCCAGTTTTGATGACACTTGGCACAAGAAACATCCCTCCCAGAGAAACAGTCTGCAGCTGAACCAAATATGCCTGGTCCAGTTTGGGGAGGAAATATCCTCTCTTGCTTGGGCTGACTGCACCAGCTTTCATTACATCTTGTGTATTCCAAGCAGCCTGAGAAAAGCCTGGCATTTTTAGCCACTGACCTAGCAATCACTTCGTTACTTTCCAAGTAATTTTTCACCTTGACAGCCACTACACAGGAATGTATCACATAGAAAGTGCATAAAAGAGACAGACAGGCTGAAACAGACACTTTTATACTCCAAAGCATGCTTTATTCTATGATTAAAAAAAAGATTGTTTTGCTGTGTCTGGCCCAAAAAATGTGTTTATTTAAAGCAATGCAACTCATGATTTGCTGTATGCTGTTTGATGTAGCTGTTTTTCTCCAGCTATCTACTGCTTTGCCTTGGTAAACAAATGTCTGCTTTAAGGTGTTTCTTATGACCCGTCATGTCACTGGTTTCTTCTTTTTGTCTCATTTCCTTTAGGGGATTCTTGTTAACACTCTCCAGTGTTAAAATGTACTGTCCCTTTTTCATGTGTGTGAATCCTTCCCCATTTATTGACCTACACCAGAAATTCAATCTGTTCTTTGCTGTCTGAAGTTATTTATGTCTGACATGCTGCCTTATTCTTTTTACAGCCTTTCAATCTTGTGCACAATAGCACCACATAATTTGCTATTTCTTTATTCTACATGTGTCATAGAAACTCAATTTTAATTACAAGGCCGCTTTGGCTCGGAGGATTTTTCTTTCATTACTTTCGTTCATTACTTTCCTTTGGTTGATGTAACTCCTTTGCCTCAGCAGCCAGTGTTATGGTTCTCGTGGAGAAGAATGTTACAATCCAATGATCTTTGATCTGTATTTAACTGCTGGACTTCTCCCAGCTGCATTAATTATAGATCCCTGAAATGTTTCAAGTATCTATTCTTATTATTTGTTTGTTTTTGTCTCTCGAGCCTGAAGACAGTTTTCCTTGCTTTACTTTTAAGACCTTTTCAGTACTTTTCTGTCCTCTGGTTTCTAAAGTTCTTGTGAGAAGAGATAGTGTAAGCAATCCTCCCAACACAAATACATCGAGTTCAATGCAGCATCGCCTTATTTCTCCAAAGTTTTCATCGTGGCTAATGCCTGCCCCCCAATGCAATGGGATGTTCATGAACAAAAGCCCCCAGCCGCAGCAAGATCCGGCATTCACTATCACCTTCATGGCACCCTCCACCTATGAGTTCCATACTATGTACTAATAATAAACAGTAAATACAACATACTAATCTTCATTTCATACTTTTTTTCAGGTAATACACAAGAAATGAACAAACATGAGAGGACACAAGAAATTCCACTCAATTAATTTTAAACGTTGTTGTCAATCAATCAAATAAAAGCCAAATGCTTCATGAAATGCAAAGGAGTAATTAATACTAAACTATGCTTCACAGCCTTGACACCAAAATCAACTCTTTTTTTGCACTTATTCACTATAAAAATGGCTGCATTTAGTGGGTAAGTTGACTTGAGCTGTGTAATTATCTTCTTGCTGTTGCACACAATCGTAGCAATTATTTTCAACAAAGACTGCTATATTTAAATTGTGCACCACTTGACGTTTTTGCTTTAATTTCTACTGAATATATAATATTAAATTGCTACAACAGCAACAGGCAGTTTCTGCAGTTTTGTCTCTTATCAAAAACAAGTGAAAGGGGGAGTGTGTAGCCACAGTTACGGCGCACCCCATCCCTATCTCTGCAGCTCTTAGTGTTGCTGTTATAGTTTTAGACTGCCGGGGGACTTCCTTTGACAGACTTAGCTCCTCTCTCATTTCATCTGTGTGCAAATGCTCGAGATAAACCTAGCTCTGGGGAGCATGTTCCCCGGAGCCCTCATGTTTTCAAACCCTGCAGTTTTTCCTGGATCATGGTTGCAGTTGTTGCCGTGGTCCTGCTAGGCACCCTGCTATGCCCTGCTACACCCTGCTGTGCCCTGTTATGCCCTGCTAGGCCGTGCAATGCCCTGCTAAGCCCTGATGCATCCAGCTACGCCCTACAGTGCCCGGCTATGCTCTGCTATGTCATGCTATGCCCTGCTACACCATGAACTACTAAAACAACTACTATTTCTAGTCATAGTTAATTTATCTTTATTGTGACTAAATTGCCTCTGTTCATCATACCCTCCACCAGCACTGGCATACAACTGCCTAAAAGGGAGTTTTTCCTCGCCACTGTCACACTAAATGCTTTCTCTTGTGGAAATTACTGTAATTGTTGGGGCTTTGTATATTTTAGAGTGTGGTCTAGACCTACTCTAACTGGAAAGTGTTTCAAGATAATGATTTCATCCTATAAATAAAATTGAAATTGAAATTACAGCCTGACACTTATACAAGAACAGGTCCAGTAGTGCTGTAACAGGGCTCACTGTGGATGTGCTGCAACACAAAATACACATTCACAGCTTATACAAAATCTTAGGGGAAGTATTTTTTGTATACAAAACAAGCATGTGTGAACAAAACAGACATTTGCAGAAAAAATCTGCAAATGCAAAATGCACATAAAAAAATTCATATTCAAATTCAGACGTCAAATGTGAAAACACATCAAATAAAGCAGTGGACTTACCACTGTCTGAAGATTGACCTGAATGACTTCATCTCCAGCATGGATTTTCTTACAGCGGTCAGCCAGAGACTGATGGACAGAGGGACAGCGGAGTCATAACTGCCGCTCTATTTCACTGTCTTGACATGAGCTTACTGTGATACAACCATAAGTGAAACCTAACTCTACATATTATGTGAGAAGTGAGGCCAAGATCTGCATAAGTGAACACAAAAAGGCTTGTACTTACTCCTTCTGTTGTCCCTGTGATTACATGCAAACCATCATAGGTTGATTTGATATACATGCCCTGTGGGAAGATAGCACAAATATAGTATTATAGTGGTATGTATACAGTATATAAGAAAGTATTATATTTGTAAGCAAACTCTAACGTAAGGCTCCTTTAACACATGCATCTTGACTCAGCCACTTGACGAACAGACCTGGTTCGTATATACAGGTAAAAGCCAGTAAATTAGAATATTTTGAAAAACTTGATTTATTTCAGTAATTGCATTCAAAAGGTGTAACTTGTACATTATATTTATTCATTGCACACAGACTGATGCATTCAAATGTTTATTTCATTTAATTTTGATGATTTGAAGTGGCAACAAATGAAAATCCAAAATTCCGTGTGTCACAAAATTAGAATATTGTGTAAGGGTTAAATTTTGAAGACACCTGGTGCCACAAAGTAATCAGCTGATTAACTCAAAACACCTGCAAAGGGCTTTAAATGGTCTCTCAGTCCAGTTCTGAAGCCTACACAAACATGGGGAAGACTTCAGATTTGACAGCTGTCCAAAAGGCGACCATCGACACATTGCACAAGGAGGGAAAGACACAAAAGGTTATTGCTGAAGAGGCTGGCTGTTCTCAGAGCTCTGTGTCCAAACACATTAATAGAGAGGCAAAGGGAAGGAAAAACTGTGGTCAGAAAAAGTGTAGGCTGTAAAAGATGTGGGGGAGATTCACAAGGAGTGGACAGCTGCTGGAGTCAGTGCTTCAAGATCCACCACCAAGAGACGCTTGAAAGACATGGGTTTCAACTGCCGCATACCTCGTGTCAAGCCACTGTTGACCAAGAAACAGCGAAAAGCGTCTCACCTGGGCTAAGGAAAAAAAGAGCTGGACTGCTGCTAAGTGGTCCAAAGTCATGTTTTCTGACGAAAGCAAATTTTGCATTTCCTTTGGAAATCGAGGTCCCAGAGTCTGGAGGAAGACAGGAGAGGCACAGGATCCACGTTGCCTGAAGTCTAGTGTAAAGTTTCCACCATCAGTGATGGTTTGGGGTGCCATGTCATCTGCTGGTGTCGGTCCACTCTGTTTCCTGAGATCCAGGGTCAACGCAGCCGTCTACCAGCAAGTTTTAGAGCACTTCATGCTTCCTGCTGCTGACCTGCTCTATGGAGATGGAGATTTCAGGTTCCAACAGGACTTGGCGCCTGCACACAGCGCAAAATCTACCCGTGCCTGGTTTACAGACCATGGTATTTCTGTTCTAAATTGGCCAGCCAACTCCCCTGACCTTAGCCCCATAGAAAATATGTGGGGTATTGTGAAAAGGAAGATGCAGAATGCCAGACTCAAAAACGCAGAAGAGTTGAAGGCCACTATCAGAGCAACCTGGGCTCTCATAACACCTGAGCAGTGCCAGAAACTCATAGACTCCATGCCACGCCGCATTAATGCAGTAATTGAGGCAAAAGGAGCTCCAACCAAGTATTGAGTATTGTACATGCTCATATTTTTCATTTTCATACTTTTCAGTTGGCCAACATTTCTAAAAACTCCCTTTTTTGTATTAGCCTTAAGTAATATTCTAATTTTGTGACACACGGAATTTTGGATTTTCATTTGTTGCCACTTCAAATCATCAAAATTAAATGAAATAAACATTTGAATGCATCAGTCTGTGTGCAATGAATAAATATAATGTACAAGTTACACCTTTTGAATGCAATTACTGAAATAAATCATGTTTTTCAAAATATTCTAATTTACTGGCTTTTACCTGTATTATGCAACTCTTAGAATTTGTTTTAATCTGCTTGAAGTGCAAAATTTGTCGGAGTTTGGATTTATCTCAATTATTTTTTTAAGAGCAGTGAAAGACATTGTTGTGAAAGAATATTTTTCATATTGAGCTCAATTTTGCCTTATCAGACAAATGTCAAAAGGACTACAGGATGGTCTTTAAATATCATATGGGAATACTTTTTAAACATACCGTACATGAAACCATCTAAATTAATGTAATTTAATAATTTTTACTACTCTTCTGGCGTTCTTAGCATTTTTCAGATGTTTTCTATTTTGTAAAATGTATTACTATGAAGCTAAATGTATTTTAATGTATTTCCTTCTTTTATGCCCTCTTAAACATGTAAGATGTCCTTTTGTATCTAGAAAGGCATCCACCAAATAAAATGTATTATTATTATTATTATTATTATTATTATCAGTCTCACTCATAATGTTCCTTCAAGCAGATTCAATCAAACATGGATGATTATATATCTGCAAATAACGTTCCTCTGTTGCAGAACAGCTACATGTTTTTTCTAAAAGGGCTCGAAAGGGCATTACAAAGAAACATACACACAAACAAATATTCGGACACGGACACACGGACGGACACACACACACACTTTCAAGATGAGTATAAGAGGTTTATTTTTAGGCCACTGGGTCCACTGTTGTGTTCAGGTTTTACCGAACGGATGAGAGAACTTGCATGCCCCCTGCTAGCATTTGTGTGGGGGTGGGGATTTTATTGTGGCCCCAAGCAGGGCACTTGTGCCTGAGTGTAGGTCAGTGCAAAGATGGAGTCCATTGAAGTGGCGGCAAAAATAAGTGTCTTCTTTGTTACTGAACACAATATCAGTTTGACCCCAAAGTAAGTGCATAGACAGCGTATAATGTGTAAATTTAAGCATTTTGTATTTTTGTCATTTCAACAAGAACATGTTCATTTTATGTTGCTTTTTATCAGCTGACTCATATGCCCATAAGCTCAGCAAAACCTAGTTTTGTGACAGTGAGCACCATTAGATGCTGGACAAGCAGCAGCACACAGTTTTACTTCAATGTTCCTTCTATTTTGAAATATAAAATGATACCATGTTCATGTTTAAAGTGCTAATATAAAAATTCAACAGCCACTTGTCTTTCCAGACAAAGTCTGGGATACTCTGGGTAACTGGATATAAACCTTTAACAGCAAAGTCTTTGTATAAACCTCAGTAACAGTTTTTTGCAATGTATTAATGCTTTGAGCACCACAAATTAAAATCCCTTCACCAACAATGCATTAAGGTTAAAACTATTTTATATTAATAATCATCCGTTACATTCAAACCATTGTCAAATGAGTTGATACAAAGCTAATTAAGACTATCAGCTCCACAAAACTCTCTCTGTATTTTTCAGTATGGCTATGTTTATAAAATGGTGTAGTCAGGCGACAGTTGTGCGCAGAAGCTTGAACAAACAGCAGCGTTCAGCTTTTGATACGAATAGGACATAAAAAACCAAGATAATTACCTCTTCTGAACAGTTCATGTTTTTTTTATCATCCGTATCCTAGATTTGACGGGGAAACTACTGCGTAGAGGAGGGGTGGGGGTGGTGCTTGCGTCATGTGGATGCACCGACAATGTTTTAGTCATTACTTAAAATACCTCATGGGGGCAACAGAAACTACACACTATAGCTTTAGCGCCAGACATGTCAGGCCAAAATATAGTTTTTCATGCACCGTTCAAATTTTAGGATTTTTTAATAATTTGCTACCATGACATGTCTTTCAGACTAGTGGGAATAAAACATACAAAATACACATTTAGGTGTTTATTTTATTACACTTCTATTTGTGTCTGTAGAATTATCCTAAGGTTATAGGGGAGATATACACACACTCACACACACACACACACACACACACACACACACACACACACACACAGTTTATGCTTATATCCTGTGACTGCTCCTACCTGTCACTCAAAGTGGCCAAGTCCTTAATTATGCAGAACTTTAAGCCTGAATCTATTAATAATAATAATTCGGGTGCATTTATAAAAAAAAGCTTAGAGACTATAACTGTTTTTGTACCAGGCAGTAAACATGTTTAATTCTGCTGTAAAGTTAGGAATTTTAACATGGTGGTGTATAGGGATTTTCTTGCTTTTGGAGCCTGCCTCAAGTAGCCACTCAAGAAACTGCACACTCCGAAATGGGTGTATTTTTCAGCATCGGACGTGGCCGCTTGGTTTTTTTTCCTCGCACACTCTAAACTTTAGAGTTTTATTCCTATCAATATTTTGAAGGTTTCCACTGAGTTTTTTTTCAAGTGAATAGCCTGTGTGCTTAGTCCCTTCATGGTCCCAAAACACCTACAGAAGAAAGAGTAAAAAGACAACTGATGGTATAACTGGATCCAACAAATCAGGTAAGGTTAGTATTAGTGATTTAGCAACTGAATTAGATATTTTTGCAATGAGTGAGATGCATGCTGCAAGATCATTTGCACATGCCATATTTGAACCAAAAGACGTCAATATGGTGTCAAAAGTCATGCTGCTGCGATGTCTGTAATTAGTAAGTTTCACCATTTTCAACCAGCACTATTAGTAGTTTTGTACTTTACTTTTTTGGTATCTTTTTCCTGTTCATTTCATCAAACCTGGAAAACAATGTAACATCTTGATGTTTTAAGCATATTAAACCGTACTCAAGTGTAATGAAAAGTACATTATAAACCTGTGTGGGGTATTGGGCTTGTACGCTTCTTACATATTGTCGTGTTCACCATTAAAGAAAGTCTCTACGATGTGATGCTGTTGACTCAATTTATTAGCTATCGCTAACTTTGGTAACCTTTTTAGTTCATAGGCTGGTAAATTACATGCACGCTGCAAGGCCAATAAAGGCTATATGTATTCCTTTTTCTAAAAAGTCTTAACTTGTTATGTAGAAACTACGAGTATACTATAATGAAACAAGCCACACTACACATGCAAGGCATGTAAAAGATAATTGCAGTAAAATTGCTTAGTATAACTTTCTTTTAATTTTCTATGTGGTATTTCATACAAATAGTGCACACATGACACATACAATTAACAGGCCATATGAAGGTAATTACATTTAGTAGTGATATTCATTGCCTTTTTTCTTAATATGGAAACAAGTTAGTAAGAAGTAGGCTTTAGTACATTTGTGGCGTAAAATATTATTCCGTAACTACTAGTTATTATATTGGCTTCTTAAGTCACAATCCAGTATATATATATATATATATATATATATATATATATATATATATATATATATATATATCACCATCTTACAATTAATTGCAATTGTTACCAAAATGTTGTTTTTAAACTTAATCTTAATTACTGACAAACTGCTCAGTTATGCACTACAACCATTTCCCATTATTTCAAAATTACTGGGTAACAGTTTAGTTATTTTTTGCAATAACTATGTAATTAAGCCGCCTGTAATTCACATAGCGCATCCACTAATTAAATACTGGGTAGGATGACCAATGAGAAACTTACAACGAATTAGCGTGGTTCTTAAAGTCTGATTGAGGGATAGTCTTACCAGTCCTTCAGTGGATTTTATGTTGGCTAGCTGCACAACCTCCAAATGTGCAGCCTGGGACACCATGGGATCGGAGGACAGAGAGATAATGTGGTCGCACACTTCAGACAGAGTTTTACACTGGGGAGGACATATTAGGGATGAGTACAACCTCAAAGTGTGCACATTACATTCAATCCAGTGTAAAAGAAATGTCATCAACTCACCACATTCAGGATTTTGTTTTCTGTTTCGTACACAGAGCAGTCCTAGGGGAACATTCAGAGAGCACTGTTACCTCAAGAGAATGTGTCAAAATGGAGATATTATTGGCATTTTTGCTGAAGGTGGATATAAGCAAAAAAACGAACAGCTTGGCACCTATAACCCCCAACACTCCCACACAGGCATGCACAAACACAAAACAAATGAATCACCAATGCGGAGGCACGTCTCTCTCCCCTCTCTTTCCCTCCGCCAGTCTTTCTCTCTCCCTTCAACTCTCCCTCTTTCACTCCCACCTTCAATTTTTGTTGAAAGTTAAATTTGTTTTTACAATGTTACATTTTCTCTCAACTCCATGTCAACATTATCCTGATAGAGACCTCCTAAAACCTATAAAGCATCACTTTTCTCATTAATTACTGATCTGATTACTTTCACAATTACACTGATTTTCAAATTGGATGAACATTTTATCTGATCTGCAGTGTCTTTAGTTTTGAAAATATCTGAATATTGGATTACGCGGTATGAAGGCTTTTTTATGTCGCACTGACGGTAAAAACTAGAATATTTTGCAATAAAAGAATGAAGTTATGATTCTCGTATCAACTGAAGTAGTTATTAAGTTATAGACATTTTAACAATTGCAAAGCTTTGTTGTTCTTAATGTATATCTTCCGTTGTTTAAACCTCTAAGTTTTACTCATGTTTAAATATGTATATGGAAGCAATTTGTGCAAGAATAGCAGTTGTGTTAAGGTATTAAAGGCTGTAGATTCTATGTGTATTTAGAATTAATTCATTCACTGGGATACATTACTGAGGTGTATAATAATATATTATACAATCAATTTACCTGTTGTACAATTGTAGTGAGCTCAAGACACAGCTGAATCACGTTATTTCTTGTCACGGAGTAATCTGCCACTGCAGCAAATGGAGACCTGAAAAAGAAGGAGCACCTGAAATGAACCATTAGATCATTCTTCCTTTGAGACAAAATAATTGGTAAATCTATGGGTACATTTCCACACACACAGTTGTGTCCATTAGCACACATACACACGCATTAGGATTCCTTTATTTCTATTCTTTTTTTTTTTTTTTAAAGGATGTAAAGTAAGATTTAGATCTGGATGTTCCTTAAATGCACAATGTATCATTGTCCTTAAAAACAATGATGTAAATGAACAACTTTAAGTGGCTAATACACATTTAGTATATATAAAAACAGCACCTTTATTCATACATGATTAAGGCCAAAATGAGTGGTCACTGTGTAATAAATATGAACTGTTAAACGTTCCTCACCAATACATACATACAGTACAATACATACACCTAAAAACAAAGCACTCATTTCTCTATTCTTGTTAACAATGATGCATTTAAACATAAAAATGAAACATTGGTTTATTATTGTTGGCTGCTGTCTGCTTTGAACTTCCAAATTTGTCACACGCACGCACGAACGCAAGCACGCATGCACGCACAGCACACGGGCACACCCACACAGAGATGCAAAGGGATAGAGCAACATATAAATAGACTTGCTCAGTGCCTTTTTAGCCACCCTGTCAAAGTCTACTTATATACGGATGTAAGGACTTTGCTTATCTTTTCTTGTCAGTTGATTGATCAAGGAAATAACAATAAAAACTAAAAGTGGTAAAAACACACTGGAATCCCCAAAAGAGACTACATGAACCAATGCATGATAAATATATATAATAGATAAATAACATGTTCTCATTCCTTTTAGAAGTCAATTTTTTCATAGATTCTGCTGCACTTTATTTTGTAAAAATGTCCAATCTATGTTTCTATCTATGATTCACTTCAGGGCTTTCAATCAAGGTGGTGCTAAAGTTGAGACTAAATGAGTCACTACCAGCACTGCTACTGTAACAGAACTTCAAGATCTAAATGGAAAACATTGTGGGTGAATGTATCAGTGTGTGTGTGTGTGTGTGTGTGTGTGTGTGTGTGTGTGTGTGTGTGTGTGTACACATGCATTTAAGTGTTTGTCCAAGTGTTTACACATGATTAAATGTATTACAGGTGCATCTTTTTGCAAATCTCACCTGTCCAGCCATGCCAGAAGGCTTTTGGCTGCAGCAATCAGGTCGACCACAGAGGTAAGAAAGTCATTGGGAAGCTTTTGGGTGGCTCGGCCGTCGTAATGGCCGCTGCGCCGTCTGCCTGTGATGAAGTTCTGCAGATTCTTGGCAGATGCGTTGAGCTTATGAGAAAGAGTCTTCAGATTCTCAGTCTCCAGCCCATAATTCTAAAAGGAGAGAGGAAATTAACTCACTCTGTTTGACCAGTTTGTCAGTGTTTGTTTTAGCTGGGATGCACTCCAAGAATTTCTCCAGTGTGGAGGCTGAAACTGATTATTGTCATGACATTGCTCTCTGAATTAAAAAAAGACCACTGACAGAGGAGCCAACCTTGTCACAATACAGAAGATGCTGCCCTATGACAAACACAAAGAGGGATAAAAACCACTGACCCACCCATCCAGCCACGCTCCCCTCCATCTGTCACATTGCATGACAAGGGATAGCGGAACACTCATTACCCCCGTACACCAAACTGCACGTGGAGACCAATATGGGCGTCTGTCACGTCAGAGTTTCTTGGGAGGGGAGAGTGCGGCAGGAGGGCCACTAATCATATTCAATACAGCAGTGCCTGAGAGACTTAAAACTAAATCCCAGTTACATAAGGAGCTTTGGGGCTGAAGCAAGAACCCCCGTGCAGTGATGCAGGATGAGAGGACTTTAGATTCAGATTGCATCTGTGACCTCAGTCCATTAAATCTCCATCTCTTGGGCTAACACATACCCATCTTCATCTCTATTTCACCCTCTATCCTTTATTTCTACTTCTCATACAACCTTCACAATCTTTGCCTTTTCTATTTCCTCAGTCTAAATGTTCACCTTAAACATCACCACCAAAGTGGTGCTCTGTATTGACATACATGTATACTATATTTTTTAAACCCTAATTAGATGACATATGAATTCTGAACTTTTGTGAGACTGATTGATGCTTAAATCAACTAACAAACATCGCAAACTATAAATAAGCAAAGAAATATAACACACCAATAAATAATTGCATAAACAATGAATGAAAATTGTTCCATAGTTAAAACATCCCCACTTCCTAAAATCATGTGTTTTTGGCTGGATGTGTTTTTGGCAGTTGAAAAACATATTTCGCAGATCCCCTCTTTAAACACAGCACACATATATTTTCAGGGGTAGCACAGGTTCAACCATGATACAGCGCCCTATGGAGCAGCTGAGTTGGGTTTGGTCCCTTGTTCCAGGGCACCTCAGCAGTACCCAGGAGGTGAACTGGCACCTCTCTAGCTGCCAGTCCATACAACATACTTGGTCTATATAGGTCCATGGACTAAGCTACTGCCGCCTACTGTGTTTTAATGGAAGAAGAGACTCTCCTGAACAGGAAGTAACATCTTTATTGGTTTATCGTAGGTCATTGGGATCCTGCTGACCTGAATAACAAGGTAACACAGGTCTGAGGTTGCTGCAGTGACATATAGAGTGAGTGTTACAAGCTGTATAAATATTGGGCTTTCACAACTTCAGCAGCACATTAGCCCTATCAGCAGAGCAGCAGTCTTATCATGCTTACACACACAAAACCTATGTTTCAGAGACTAAGACCAGAGGAGGCTATAATCCATGTCAGCACTAATGACAGCTGTAAGATTTCCTGTAGGGGATATTTTGATCTCTGGTAGATTTGCTGTGATGTTTGAAAATTGAGGCCTTAAGCATTTTCCCAATCAAAATTCACCTAATTCTAAAATGACTGACTTTGTTACCTAATTCACAAACTTAATGAATAACAACTTTATGGAAAATTACAGCATCATAAATATCAATTTGAAATTTTACACATTCAAAATGTCTAAATTGACTAAAAAAAACAACAACCTAAACTTCTAGTTTGACCACACAACATTGTTGGGTTTAATCCAGTGTTTTTTTGAAAAGCAGAGGAGGCATCAAATGCTCCAAGAGCATTGGTCTGGATACTTTGAGTGACAGTGTAGAGAGTAGTGGGAAGTGAGTGTGGGAAGCTTGGACTCACCAAAGCACAAAGTAAGTCTACAGCCTCCAGTATGAGCTCCTGGTGGCCGATTCTGGACACTCCCAAATCCTCCAGCTCCTGGTGGGTGATTCGAAGCAGCTGGTCCCCCCCTACTTTCTCCCTTTCGAAAGTCTTGATATACTGCTGCAGGCAGTCATCCAGGCCTGAGGGATTCACACAGGAAAACTTTCAGTACAGCTCAACAACATAAACATTCTGTTTGCTGGAGGCATCAGATTTTCTGATTCATTATGAATCCTCAATTTGATATCACTCTTCCTGCCACTTCTACTTGTGATGTTAATCTGTAAAGTGTGAAAACAGGTTGTATGGCGTTGTCTTAAGTGTGAAACAGTCCGTGTCCAGCAAGAATTCTGAGATTCCTCCTCCTCAACAGTCCTGAGGTGTAGTTTGAGCTTTAAACTAGAAAAAAAGCTTTCAACTAAAAAGGGGCTGTGTGTGTGTGTGTGTGCTCAGCTTGTGTTACATCTTTCATTGCTGCTGCAGGTGTGAAGTCTTACAGTGAAGCAGTCGAAGGGCAGCAGACTAACACAAACTGATTCTGCATCTCCTGTCGCCATACATTTTTTAACCTTATCAACGGAGCATTCAAACTGTGCTGTGTTAACACATACATCAATACAATATGTACCTGTTATTTGCACACAAAAAGGTATTTATGTCGGAAGCTCTGTTTCGGACTGCATTATTTATAGGTGTTAATCGTATGTCCACCCTGTGTACTCTTAGCTTGCTACCACTGTCCTAATGATGTAAAATTATGTAGAAACAATGTACATTGTGAATAGCCAATTAATTTTACTCTGTAATTAAATTTTGATTTGATGATTGAGTTTTTGACTGTTTTTTTTTTTTATTTTGGATTTAAAGAATTTTTTATATATCTGTTTATTAGACCAGCTGAAGAATGACAGGAAAGGGGGGAGAGTGAGGAGATGACACCCAGCAAACTACGGGGTGAGCTAGAGGTCGCTCCTGACTATACACATTTATCGTCTTTTATATCAACCAAACACTATTGAGTGAATAACTAATTTAAGGGCCGCTAATGTTTTTTATCAGCGATTATTGCGCTATATCATAGGGGAATGTCACCATTGTATGTTATTACGCACACACACACACCTTTGCTCATCTCTTCTTCTCATCACTGCAGACCGATCACATACATGTGTCTCAGTGCTGTGCCTAAACCTGATCAAGCATTCAGATCGGGTTTAGCTGGCAGCTAAACAGTGGAGAGGAAACATAGGGAGTTTCATGGTTTTGCATACAATTTAAAGGCTTAACTAATCAGCCTCTTAACCAAGTTAATTGAGACTCATTATGTCAATGAAGTATTCCCTATGTTGCCATGGAAACCATGAAGCAGGGTTTTGGCAGGGATTGTCTCTGACCGCAGGACCAACTAAAGAAATACGTGAAGAGAGGACATGATGCTTTTCAAAAAGTGAGGATATGAAAACTTGCTTTCATTAGCAAGTTCACTACCTACTTACTCTCATGGGATTTTACATGTTTATGTCAAGCATCATGTAGGACTATTTTGACGGGTATAAATGAAATGGGAGAGTTAAGACACAAAAAGTAAGACTAATATGCTGTTTATGCTAGAGATGTTCCGATACCAATACCAGTATCGGTATCACCACCGATATTCCCTAAAACGCTAGTATCGGTATCGGGAAGTAATGGAGTTTATGCAGCAATCCGATACCACGTAATAAAGCCCTAAAGAAAATCTATGTTAAAGTAGTTTATTTATATTATTTTTCCGTTATAACTGCCTGCCAAACTGGATAATAAAAGAAAGTTCAGTGGCATTCATTGTTTTTGTTTGTTCATGTTTTACAAAGAGTTCAACCTGAGCCAGACCAACAAAGATAGAAATCATATCACATCCATACATAGATAATAGTATACAGCTGTTAAAACATAATAAAATATATGCCACACTGGTATTGGATCAGTACTCTGTATCGGCCGATACGCAAGTTCAGGTATCAGAATCAGTATTGGGAAGCAAAATATGGTATTGGACCATATTTAGTTTATACTTATGTTTCAAACTGAAATGCCATATCTGGTTCATACTTGTCCTTTTCTGGTTATAGGACCATGTAATAGAGAGCTCCTCTAGATGGAGTATACTTTGCTGATTAGATTAATAATCTCCGTAACATCAATTTTCCTGTCCATGTGATGTACGGGTCAGATTAAGAGGCACACTGAAGAGAAATTAAAAGCGCAGTACTGACACATCCTGATCTCCATTCTAGATAATCCACTGGTAATGTGAGGTAAGAGAGATATTTAAGGCTGTTAGCGTTGTTGAATAGATTTCTGTTCATCTGACTTGTCATTGATCACTGTCATTGATTGTCACTGTGTGCAAGAAAGATTGAAAGAGAACAAATATAAAACTGATACGGTATGCTTCACAAAACAAATGATGTTAATGCACACTTCCAGGAAGAGCAAAGGGATTATACTAAGCTTGCATTAAGTATGTGCCTCAAAACACACACACAATTCATGAAAACAATACTTGTTGTACATATGTGTTTGCACTGAACACGTATTCCGTCAACGCTGGAATTCTTTGCTCTTTTGTGACGAGAATCTTTTCTCCTTTTTCTTTGTCTCTTTTTCTTTTCGTGGGACACAAAACACTAACAGGGGGGTGGAGAGGGATTGTGGAAAGGTCATAGGGTGCCTCCAGTGACATCACAGAGCAGTATGATAATAACGGAACCAGTGAATGCTTAAGACAAAACGCTGCCAGTCCTCAGGAGCTGAGAATGGATGTGAGACAAGAATGAAACCCCCTCTTGGTTTTTCTCTCCCGCAGTGTCTCTCAGTGCCACTCTGTCCCTCACTTTAAATTACCATTACTGGGCTCTGGGCACAGAATTGTCTCTGCTCCACTTGTCAGATGTGGCACACTGAAGAGCCCTCTCTCATTTTCAATCTAGCACTTCTTGTTTGCTACATTTCTCACTTGTGCTACCAGCTACTTTACAGATCATCTTAGATCTCATTTAAACTGTTGTGGCCATTCTGTTTTAGCCGTTTCTATGTATCCTATCACCCCTGTGTCTCCTTTGTAAAAAATCCTCCATGAAGCTATACACCGTCTATACTGAGCCAGCACACTGTCAAAAACGCCCTGTTTCAAAGGCAGCACTAGATTCAGGTATTTGTAACACCCAACTCATACCAAGAGAGGTCTGATTCTTGCAATCAGAATATGTCTGAGCCAGCAGAAAAGGGCCTACAGGCTTAGAGTTATGACTAAGTGTGTGTGTGTGTGTGTGTGTGTGTGTGTGTGTGTGTGTGGAGGCGATAAAGATGTGTATGTATAGATGTGTATGTATCAGGAGCATCTCTGAAGGGCTGTGGCCTGACACGTGAGCATGTGGCTCTGCAAAACAACATACAGATAACTGAAACAATTTCTGCAATAACAGACAAATACACAGACCTACTGAGTTTAACATATTTTCTCACATCTTGTACACAATAACAGCACCGGCAGTGGCAATTTCTTTGTAATGCAAACAGACAAAAACGCAGCAAATCTAATGAGTTATCTGTGCCCTGGCAGCAGCTTGTGTGGGCCATTTATAGGTCTTGGACAGACAATTTTCCTCTAAGGATGCATTTGAACAACTAAGCTTTCCAACTTAATTTGAATGCCCAGGCCTTCATTATTCACAGTTCAGGTTAGTCAAAACATCACTTTCATAAGTTGTTAGCCTTAAGAGTGCTTCATAACCAAACTGGATCCTACCTGTCTATGTGTATTTGAACCTCATTTATCTCCTGGATGTTTCCTAAATTTGAAGCTATGTTCTGATTTACACTATGTCCTTATGGCTGAATTAATACCTCGAGCTAATATAGGTTTATCTCAAATAATAACCGGAGAGCATCAGCTTGGAGCACTATGGAGGTTTTTGAACTATTTGTCAGTCCAGCTGTGACTTCTTTATGACTAAGAACATCTTAGATCAACATTTGGCACCGATGTCTTTACAAGCTCTGACACTCTAGAGCTAGGACATAGCTCATATTTTATACATTACACAATCTTGTTCACTTGATAGGCTAAATTGAAACATGATTCTGACTCCAGATCTAGTGAAAGAGGTTATAATTTGTGTTTAATACTGGATCTCCGCTATGTTCCCCAGTCTCCTGCGACGCAGCCCGCGCGTTAACAATAACCACCGCAGGACACAATAGAGGTTTTAAACCGTTTTGTGCTGTTTGAATGTGCTGGGCTCTGGAGAACATGTTGCTCTAACAGGGAGTCGTCTCCACATTGTGTAAGGCTGAAAAATCTAAAAAATTAGGGCTGGCTGTAATTAAAAGCTCTGAAACCACATGCCGATGAGGCAAAAAAAAAAACGAGGCTCAGCAGGTGTTTTGTTTTCCTTTTGGCATCTCAAGTGAATCTGTGTTGAAATGCGTGTCGATTCGCAGCGAAACACTGTATTCATTGCAATATCGCAGTTTGGTGATATCACTTTTGATTTGGCTAGCATCGTGCCCAAAGCCTTACCTTTCATCCAGTCAACCACTTGACTGGAGCTCCACTTGCTCACAGGCTCCATAACCAGTGCCATGGAAGAAGTTTGCTGTTCACGCTCGACAAAAGAAAAACACCCCCAATAACAAGCCCACTTCCCCTCCTCAAAAAAATGTTTTGTTTTGTTTTTTTTTTAAAAAGAGGATCAAATTAGAAATTAAAAACACTGAATAAAAGGGGTTCTGTTCTCTGCTGGTTTTGGGTGTTTACAAACAACACGAGGTAGGTCCAAAAGGTCCAAAATATCGCTTTGACAAGGCTGAGTGCAGCCCAGCAGACAAAATGCACATTCCTGTGCTGTTTGCTCGATTGAAAGAGCTCCTTTACTTGTCATTCACGTCAGGCTCAGTGGCGGTAATGCTGGTGGGTCGCTGCTGCCCGACCCCCCCCACCCCCTCTTCCAAAATACATCCCAGTACCATCCAGGGCAGAGGAGAACAACGTACAGACTGTGCCTTCATACTCTGGAAAGGCTGGGTTCCCTCTGAGCATCCTCCCTCATATACAGACATGGAGTCATAGCCTTCACCGTACGAAGTGTTATGTATGAGGGGTGATTGGTGCCACAAAGCGGCAGGAGTTTTAATGGGAATTAATAACATCCAGATTATACTGGATTTTGGTAAGAACAGTTGAGTACACAGAAGCTTGGCTGGGTGGCAGCACGTATCGTGCACTGTAGTCCGGTCATGAACAAGCAGATATTGGCAACTATGTAAAATGACAGTGCTGACTTCTTAAAAGAAAATAATAGTGTAATTGAGATTTGTAGATCATTAAGTAGTTTTACTGTCTTGTAACAGTATAGGAAAGTAGTGGTAATAGTACAGAATAGTGTTAATTGGTATACTTTTACATAAATGTTTACTGAGGGCAATGTGGACAATCATCGCACCAAAGCAGTTATTCATTCAATTAACTGTACTCACTGCTACTATTACATTTCCAATCTATGTGGATATTCTGTGAATAGGCTATTTTGCCAGTTTTATTTACCGCTGGGATTCAAGTCGGTCCACAATGTTTTGTTCATTAAACCCTGTGATAGTGGGTTATAGTTTGAAACCTTGACCCCATCTGTACAGCCTAAAACTAAGTGAAAAGCCACAGGGAAAATCTTTATCATCTCTAAACAAACAAATTACAGATTCAAAATGTCTTATTTAAAGCATAACAGCAGTTCATCTAAGTTCATATGAGTTAATGTCCTTGGGCAGAATTTATTACCATCTCCCTCCATAAGTCTGTATTGACACAGCCCGCGTAAGCCATTAGACAGTGCGGCAAAAATGCAGGTCTCTAACATTGAAATATAAAGTGTACTTGTACTAGGCCATTTCAGTGACACTCTCACCACCGCAAAACCCTGCAGCAAATCACCTGATTGCTTTTTTTTTGGTCTGCAGCTTAAAAGAGCGCCAACCAACCAGTAGGAGTTGCTAATGCCATAAAAAAGGATGTGATCCCTAACTGGCTTCCCCCCAATGGACACTGAATTTAGCATTGAGTAATTGGAAGCACTGCAGTCATGGATTAGGGCCAGGTCTGTGTTGGTGATGGAAAATGTTTTAAATAGATTTCTTGTTTGTTTTTAAACAAGTAATTGCAGAAGTTCAAACTTTGTTTCAGAATCAGCTTTAATCCAATTTGGTCTGAAAGCGAGATACTGATGGCATATACTTGTAAAAAGAACAGTCCATTCATTCTCTATGATTCCTTCAGTACAATGACTTTCGTGACAATGATTCCTTTCCTTCGCCTCCAATCCAGCGGGCACTAATCACCCCTCATACACTCCACTGTTTCCTCCTGCTGTCTTTGTTGCTGCTCCCTCCATCATACAAAGCGCGGTGAAGCGGTCACTAACGAGACAAGGAAGCTGACATGACCCTCGTTTTTTTCATGTATTGGTAAACAGCGTCAGGGTAGCCTATATTCACTGCATGAACAGGCATACAAAATACTACATTTAAACTGAATCTAATAACCGTATCTAGATTTTTTTTTTAAATACACCGATGAGTTCATGCATACTTTTCATTACATTATCCTTTATAGATTATTTAAGCAGGCCCTACAGGTTTTATGTATGTGTACATGTATTAGGTTCAACAACTCTTCAGCACAAATTAATGATGAAAAGTGCATGGGCCTATTCACATTAAGTCTTACAGAGACCCTGCAGTTACATTGGCATTCAAAATAATCAATAATCATAAATAAGTACAAGGACAGGAAGGCATCCTGTGTGAATCTTGATAATGTGAATGGACTTCACCTGTAAATGCAAATTAACATGACAACTGAATGAAATACAAGCAAACATACAGCTCTAATTTACACCAGTGGTAAAGGAAGATAGCAGCCAGTATGCAGCCACATTTGACACACAGAGCTGTGTATTACAGTAGGCTAATGCAATTAAGCCTAGATGAAAAGATTTGTCTTGTTGAGGCATGCAACATATATGCAATGAATTAATGAATTACATAACAATAATGCTAAACCATGCTCATAATACCTTCTCATTCACTAATGCTGAAAATATTTTGACTAAAGCTTTTTAAATCGCTATACCCCAATTATAAAGAAAGTTAAAGGGAACCTCCACCATTTTTAAACCTCAATGTCTGTGACCGGTCTTTCGCAGTAGGGCCCACTACATAATGAGGAAATGTTGCATAAAACCTATTGTGATGCCGGAGGGGGTTCACGTGATGTTAGTTGCCTCAATTTAAGTCACTTGAGTCAGCGTCTGTTGGGTGAATAGTATTTTGAAACTACTAAGTAAATGGAAAAACTAATCCAGGAGTGTGAAGGTTGAAAAAAGTAAACTTAGTAGACCTCTGTCGTCCTCCTCTCTGCGTGAATCTCCAACCCAACTGTCAGCAGTTGAGTTGTATTGTGGGTTATGTAAAATGTAGCAAGAAGAATGCGTGGAATAAAGTGGCCTACACAATATCTCTGGTTTGGCTGCATCAATTTTTATACATTTTTTAAAAAGTGCTCATTGGGTGTTAAACAATGTACAATACTAACCCCTAAACTAAGTTGTTGAAGTTCCTTGGTCACTAATCAGGGCTGATTTAGGTCAGTTGTGCACCCTCTGTTTTCACACATAATGTTCTGAGTATAAACCTTAGGTATATGATTGTTCAAGTTTATTAATTATTATTATTATTGTTATTATATAACAACAATAATAAATATTAGCAAAAAGAACAGTAAATAAATTGTCTTGGGACTTTCACTGTAAACTGATATTCAGCTAAAAAACCTTTCCATCACAAACATATCAGTCACAAGCTTCTTTTTTAAAACTTGTACAATCATTGTATATGTTAGGCTACTAATAACATTAATGATGACTCTGTTTTGTGCGTGATAGTGTGACAGTGAGTATGCACAATATCACAACCCTGAAACTGAAGCAGCTAAATGGAACTCAGCTATCATCATTATTAATGTTATTATGTACACCTGTGCTTTCCCTACTGTGAGAAAGGCCTACTTATTCAACCACTGTTCATTCCTCCTCCTCTAGAAATAAAAGTTACATAGCGTTTAAGCCATACACTGTACGTTTTGAACAGACTGCATGTCGTTCACATTTTAGGTGTCCCGCCTGTAGATGGCAGAGTCGGCCTTGTTTGGCTACTCACGCCGTAGGACATGAAAGAAGAAGAAGAAACTTTGACTTCCTGAATTAACAAACTGTCAAAACTGACAAACAAAGGTAAGTTAACATGTATTCGTGGCATACATTAGAGTAGCAATAATGTATTTATGTACTAACCAATACGTTTTTATCTACATTTTTGACCGTTGTGAAAGTAGTGTTATAATTTTGCGTACAATTCCCTTGCCTGGTTCGAGCCCTCCTGGTGCGCCAGTCTAACGTTAGCCTCCCAAATCCAAAGTTTGAATCTAACGTTCATCATAAACGCATCATAAAATCCCGTTTCATTATAAACTGACATTATTTGCGACAATGGCGAGTGGAGAGGCCCGTCGGCGCTGGTGAGACGTCAGCCACTGAACTATCACATGGGGAGAAATCAGGCAGGAAGAGTGAAGTTGAAATACTAATAATAATAATAATAATGTCAGCTAGACTGTGCAGCAGTTGACGTTATGCTAACTAAAGCTAATACGGTCTGTCAGTCAGACAGAACGAGGTGCAGCTAGCTAATTTGCGAGAAATGTAAAAAAAGAAACGCAGGCTTAATCTCCAGAGCGAACCAGAGTCTTACTGCTGTGTAGCTTTCTATTAGGCTATAGTATCCCGTTTGAAATGAGGAAAACAATTGTCAATTGTGTAACCGGGGGGAAATAAAACCCTGCGTAAAGCTAACGTTACATTTGGCATTTCAGACCTATGAAGTTAAGTTATATCAGTGGTTTCCAAACTAGGGCTGGTGCCCTTAAAGGGGTCCATTATTAAATATGAGGGGTTAGGAGTTAGATTTTTAAGGGGGGAGAGAGGAGGTAATCTTGCTTATTCATCTGAGCTTTCATTTTCTCAAAGGCAGAGTAGGATACCCAGGGCTTGGTTTACACTTAACGTTATTTCTAGCCACTGGGGACCATAGGCAAGCTGGGGGAACTCATATTACTGTTAAAAAAAATCATAAAGTGAAATTTTCATGCTATTGGACCTTTTTAACATTCTGATACTTTTAACATGCCATTGGTCGTTTAGACAAACGTAATTTTAGACGTAAAGGTTGTGGGTGGCCAAATTGATTGTGGTTGTGCTTTATTTCATCATTTAATTGTTCTGTATCTACCATCAATTCTGCAACACTAAATGATGACATAACATTTTCATTGCCAAAGGCAATTTAAGTTCAATAAAACGTAAATAATTAAATTTTGAATTGAATGGACATTTCTGTTACCTTGCATGCAGTTATCTTTTTACAAGTCAATGCAGTAGCATAATGTTGCTCAGACACAGGCTGAATAAGCTTCCAACAGAAGAAACCTGAATATCTGGTTTGGTGTTAAGTTCCTTACGCACCCTGATTGAGAATAAATGAACTGCTATATTGTATTTCCCATGTTTGTTCTTCTGCAGGTACAGAGGTTACTGTCCTGAGACCATCTCTGGAAAACAAAAAGTTTTGACTGCTGTATGAACTTGTCGTGTTAGTCGTCGGCTGACCCTTTCCATAACATCATAAACCCTGAGGACATGGACGACACTGAGGAGATGGTCACGCCGTCAGGCAGCTCTTCTCTCGGGGATGCCGTGTCTGGTAGAGGACAGAGTGGCACTAATGAAGATGAAGACAACCTCTACTACATCCCTGACAGAAGACCTTCTCTGGACCTGGGGCAGAGTCCAATGGATACCAGCCACTGGTACTGAGATTTAATTACAATTTAATCAATTCAATTACAAGCTCACTGTAGGGAAGTATTTTATGGAAAGTAGTGCAAATATATCTGAAGTTGAAAAATAACAAGGAGGTGTGGCAGCTCATCATTTCCCCTATTGGACTGAATGAAGAACTTCTCTTGCTCCATCTTTCTGTTTTTATGTTGAATTACAATGTACTCTTGGTTAAATACAGGGGTAAATGTGTTGACTGTATCACATTAAATCCTCCTTCTTGGTTGTCTTTTGTCCTTTTGGTTTAAAACCATGCACAGAAATAAAACAAGAAAACTAAAAAAAAAACAAATGGCAGAGTCTCAGCAGAATCAATACAAAGCCAAGAAAATAAAAAAGATAATTAGTCCATGCTTGTCCATGAACTTTAAGTCCATGTCCCCAATTCAAATACCCTTGACTTTGACAGGCTTGGAGCTGCTTATCTGACATGTACTACAGAAGCATGTGATTGTTTATGTGGCCACTGAGCAATTGACAAACTGTCATCCTGCTATTCTTGCTTTTTTCAGGCATTTTGTGGACCAGGCCTTTCCTCCAGCTCTGAGCTACAAATCAATGACAAGTGAGGAGAGCTCATGCAACATGGAGGACGAAGAGGGATCCTCCACCAGGTACAAACAAGACAAAGTATTCAAAGTTTAAATCAGTCTTTAAATTCCTGCATTCATCCCATAAAATCCAGGAAGCAGCTGTGCTTGTAGTTTTTACCTTTCAAAATACCGCACGTTGTTGTTAATTTAATTGTAAAACTGTAATGATGTTTTGTAGAATATACCTTTAACCCCTCTTGTCATCCTGGTTTTAGGGTCCAGCTAAACAAAGCAGATTCATACTCCAGCTGCTACTCCATGGACAGTGATGATTGTGAAAAGCTCATCCCCAAGTAAGAAATACACGTGTGTGTGTGTGTGTGTGTGTGATATTACTAAACAGACACTAACGTATGTTTATATCTCTCCACTGTGGAATCACCAGGGTTAAAAACAAAGATGATGCTGACTCAGAGCTTCCTGAAACACCTGAGTTAATCCAAGAACCAAAAGAGAGCAGGCATCCTTCTCTGACAGTGGCTTTCACTTTCAAGGTTAGTTTGTTTCCCATTTTGTCTTTTAACAGTTTTAAAGAACTCACAAATAAATGATTCTCTAGTTGCTAAAAACAGCACTTAATTCTTTTGGAATCAGGCTATTTCTAAAACCCTTGGGAAGCTGTCCGAGGGGGACTTTAAGAGATTCAAGATTATGCTGTGGAAGCATTACCCACAGTCATTCAACACTCCTCCGCAAGGCATGGACATGGTGGACTTGGTGGACCGGTTGCTCGAGTGTCACGACCTGGAGTTGTCTCTGCAGATCACCAAAACCCTTCTTGGGGAAATTGGGCAAAAGGAAATGATTGATTATCTCCAGACGTTGTGCCTCAGAAGTAAGTAGGGGTCTGTTTTAATGTTTTATTACTGTTAATTTAATCTCAACAAAACTGATGGATAATATTTACACAAGCCAAATGAGATAATTGTCAAAGTACAATTAAATCAAAGGCCATCTAGTTCACTTCCAGCTCAAAAGAAATAATTACACGTATTTACATGCATATTTTCCTTTTTCTCAGATGAAGTACGTCACGATTTATGCAAGACTCTGAAGAGTATATACGGTGAAGTATATGAAGATTCGGCCGAGCAGGGAGAGAAGAGGCCCGTTGACGATGTCTTTGCTAATCTCTTCATAACCTCGACGTGTGATAATGGCCCAAATATTGAACATGAGGTCATGACCATACCAAAGCTAGACAGCAACCGGAAGACAGCGAAACTGCTTTCTACTAAGGATATTTTGAGCGCTGAAAGGGTGGAGAAATCATACTTTAAGTTTGTGCTGATCACAGGAGTGGCAGGGTCGGGGAAAACGATGGCAGTCAGAAGGTTGGTTCTCGATTGGATTGAAGAGCGGTCCCACCAATACGTGTCCTTCCTTTTTCCTTTGACGTTCAGAGACCTTAAAAAGTACGAGGATTCCAAGGTCTCCCTGTTGGAAATACTACACACGCTCTACCCAGAAACAAAAAAACTGAGGGAGGAGGATTTTCAATGCGAGGAATGCAAAATAATGTTCATCTTTGACGGTCTTGATGAGTACAAAGGGGAGCTTGACTTTTTAACACTTCAACTATCTGTAACCATAAAGAACCTGTCTCTGTGAACGTTTTTGTGGTCAATCTCCTCCGAAATAGGCTGCTCTGGCGCGCCCTATTCCTGGTCTTTTCTCGGCCGCAAATAAGACGCTGCGTTCCTTGGGATACGCGTCATGATGAGATAGATGTACGTGGTTTCCGTGACGAAGACAAGGACGAATACTTCAAGAAGAGATTTAAGGACCCAGATCAAGCAGCTCGAGTTATTGCATACATCAACTCCTCCAAAACCCTCCGCATCATGTGCCACCTGCCCTTGTTTTGCTCACTAGTGGCTGATGAGTACCAGCACATATTTAAGGAACAGGGGCCCCGGGGTGAGCTGCCCAGCAGCATCACCTACATGTACACAAAGTTGTTGCTTGCACTCACACGTCAGCGTCGCATATTTAGAGCTCCACAGCAAAGCCCAGATAAAGAGAGAGACTTCCTCATGAAACTTGGAAAGTTGGCATTCAATATGCTGGAAAAAAGCATGTTCAAGATCACCAAGCACGACTGGAAAGATGAAAAAGATGAGAAGGATGAGATCGACATCGAGGAGGCAGTGAATAACAGTGGCCTGTGCACACAGTACCTCACAACGCCATTTGTCTTGTATACCGAGAATTCCATCAGCTTTATCCACCCCACCATGCAAGAGTACCTGGCTGCCTTTTATGTGTTTTTCTCCTTCAGGAACCAGGGGAAGAACATTTTTGAGCAGCAGCTGAAGAACAAGATGAAGGGGATGTTTAAGGGCCACAAGAAAATGGAGCTGTACAAGAGCGCTGTGGACAAAAGCCTGCTGTGTAACGATGGCAAACTGGACATGTTCCTACGTTTCCTGTTTGGCATGGCTCTTAAGGCCAACCTGGATCTTCTCCAACCATCCTCCTCATCTACTGTGAAGTGTTCAACATTCATTGGAGATGCTGCTGCCCTCATCAGGAAGAAGATCAGAGAAAACCAGTATCCTGACAGGAATAGCAACTTGCAGCGCTGCCTGGAAGAACTTGGTGTGCGAGCCTCCGAGGCAGCATCCAGTTGATCCGACTCTTTTAAACACTGATTGCTGTGCAAAATAGTTTGGATGAAAATAACTGCTGAGGCTTCCACTGAATTCTAACAGGAGGAAAACTGTTTAAGACTTGCCTGTCGTGATGGAGAAACATGTTTCTCTCCTATTCAATCAATATGCACTTATGGAGCTTTTTACTGTTGTACCAAAGATTTAGAAAGTCATTTAAGGAAAAGGTGTGATTTATTGTGTGGCTATGGATTTAAAGAAGCTGAAAGATACTAAAGGGATTTTGGGAGAATATTTTTCCCTGTTTTTATACAATGAAATAATTTTGATAGACATTATTGCTTGTCTGCTGCTAGCTTGTGCTTGACGTGACTTAAATTCCTAATAGCCTTTTTAATTGCACTATTATCACAAAATCTGAGCAACATGACTATTCCCCTTCGTCATAAATAGTATAATTCATAATATGTAAAAATGTAAATATATTTGCTTCTTTAAGTTTTGTTCATCTGTTTTTATTGCTTGCTGGCCGCTTGCATTTGTTCTGTAATGCAGTAATCCCATTCAAGAGCTGCAGCTCTGTAATTGTTTATCATACATAGCAATTGATCTCATTGTATGTTATACAGGCTATGAATGTTATACACATTGGACAAATATTCTCTTTGAAATAAGTAAAAGTTATATCTGGGTAAACAACCACAGGATTCCAATAAGTTTGTGAGTGAATTGATTGATATAACCTCGTCTCATTATGTAATATATTTTCATATGGTTTAAAAGTATACACATTTAAGATAACTTAGCACCAGCAAACAGACACTGGAGTACACAAACATATCAAATAGCCTAGCACTTAACTGTTACAATATTCTATGTAGGCAGTAAGTAGATAGTAGCTTTGTGGTAGAGTCATCTATATGACATTAATTTAGGGTGCATTCAGTTCCACATACAATATCGCTTCCGGATGTGGTGTTTTCCTGAAAAAAACGAAGATCAAATTTGTATTCGCAGAGGGTAATAATACACTCCTGTTTGTTTGGTTTCACCTTGGGTATTCCTTTCACAGAAAATTTACAAGTTGCTTTTAACATTGTAACACTTGGTGTCACTGATGGGAAGCCATCAAAGGAAAATGATGTGCCATTGTGGAACCAAAGGCACCCTACGTTTTCTACACTTCATCCAACTTTTCTTTAGCATAGTTCTCCCATCTAACGGTATAACAGAATAGTACATTCAGTTTACAAGTGAAACCTGACTCAGAGCATTGCACTTTTTACTCTAAATGACATTCAGTGTTTTCTATTTTTTCCTGAATTACAGTCGCTTCTAACTGTTGCTAACATGATGTTCTTTTGGGTCATTCCAGCGGCGTTTGTCACAACACAAGTGAAGGAAGACTTGAGGTCCTCTGACGTGACATTCTTCAACAGCAAACTCTTCTGTAGGATCGCACCCTCATCCAAAGTCGATCTAAAACAAACAATCTTACCAGCTCAGTCACAGGTTGGTTTCAGGATGTTCCATTAATAATTACTTTGTCCTGCTTTTTAACAGTAGAACTTCATACCCATTGTGCATCGATAATTGCACTTAAAACCAATGCTCTGGTAATATAAGGTAATTTCCATTCAAGTTAAAATACTCACTCATCTGATTCTACTATTCTGCTGCTGCTAAGCAGGTCTTCAGGAAAAGTGTTGTTGACGAGCCAGTAGATGATTGTCTCTTCACAATTTGCAAACGCTTCACAGTGAAGAAACAGCTGCTGTCCTGTACAGAACATATCCAGAACCATCATACACAATTACAGTACATCTTCATTATATGTACAGGACCACTTGGTAATGGCTTCATAATTTAAAAAAAAATACAGCCTAACAGTATTAAAGCAGCTGTTTGTCATATGTGTGTGCACAAGTGTTACCTGGATGAACATTTATTTTGATGTGATCTGGCCCGATGATTTTTGGAGGTAAATTCTCAGAAACTGCAGAACAAATTAAGGTTAGCAGAAAACACAATCACATAAAAAGAAGTGTCACTCACAATATATACTGTACCTGGAAATCCATCTGCAAGCAGCAGACACAGGGATCCCAAAGCTGTTGCAGAGATACAACATATTCACAACCAATACCATAATACAGCGAAAATGATTATTGGTATTATATTAAGTATTATTTACCTTTGAAAGCAAGTGACAGCTTCATATTGCCTCCTCCAGTAAGAGCGTCTTGCAGTTGACTGCTGTTTAAGGTTTACTATATATATACAGAAACATAATTCACTTCCCTACACCCACTATAACACAACGCACGGGCATACTGTACATGGGGACTTCCTCACAAAGTAGCCCACACGTTTATTGACACGTTGGTTACATAAATCAAATATGCTATTTCACAGCTCTCGGTCTTGTGATTCCAATTGTCTCAATATATTATATCATCCAGTTGACAATAACTTGGCTTTAAGTGTTGGAAAAATAAACCGCAAGGATAAAGACATCTACACACAATCTAAACCATATGACATTTATTAACTGACATTGATAACAAAACAAAATGATCATGTTAGCTCTGTTGTACACAGTCCGATTACTGTGAGAGTTGGTAGACAGGTCCAAATAAAAATGAGTTGGCGTTATGAGGCATGTACAGTGACCAGTACCTGCAAAAAAAAAAAAAAAAACCACCTTCCAGCAACTTTGGACTAGAAAATACATGGGACCTCAGATTGAACAGATCACAAAAATAAGACTGGCACCATCAGCACACTCACTGAGTTAAAGGATGTTCTAGGTTTTGTTTAAATCTTTAGTTCAATAGTTTTAGTCAAGTTACTAACCGGTATCATAGCTTTGGTTTGTGCTTCCTAGGTTGCTGGTAAACAGGTAAAGTTCACCAAAATAAAATTAATCTCTTTACAATTTTCTCACTTACATCTAATGGCCATGCATATAGTTTTGGTTTTAGCTGGCCTGGCTTTATGATATACATCTCTAAGATTTCTGCTTTCACTGCAATATAACAGAGGTAAATTAATTTTAGTTAGCAGTGCATTGAAAATGACATTAGAAAAGCATCAGACTGTGTCAAACTATTTCATTGTTAGAAAGTAGTTCTTAAGAAAACAGCACAGCCAAACCAAAACTATCAGTATGGCTAGATACTACAGGTGAGATTTTTTTGTGATTTAGGTGAACTGACCCTTTAAGTACAAATAGTTAATTGCCTTAGTGAAAACAGAAGACCTTGTTTGGAAGACAGTGACATTCCTCCCCTTCAAATCATACAAACTTAGTGAAGGGTAGGGGTAAAGGTCAAAGTAAATATGACTATGTTTTGTCTGTTGCATGGATGAGTGTCCATAAGACCGTGAGGACATTTAGAAATCCCCCAACATCCAGTTCCATCTTAACTATTATATTAGGAGTTCTCTGTATTGATATGATTCGCACTTTTTTCCACCATGACAATGCCTCCTGTCACATAACACATGACTGGCTACGAGGAAACCCACTCACGTCACACAAAAAATGATATCACTGTCAAACAGCTATATGAGTGATTACAGAAATGACAGTGGAAAACTGACTCCAGAGGTCATCTGTGTATGTGTACTTTGGAGGCACAGGGAGCAGTTACTTAAGTTCATTTCCATTTAATCTTTATTACTCATGTGTGATGGCTATCACACATAAGGATGAAAAAACTCCAGCACAAACCTTTAACTAAGAATTGACAAACACTTAAGACATAAATTAGTAAAAAGCACCTCTCTAATGATTTTTAGAACCGCTTTACTAGGCCATAAGATGCACTAACCAAAAATCAAGGTGTAACGCTGTGTGAAGCCAATCCTGGGAAATTGACACAGACATCCAAATTAAGATTACCAATAAAATTCAAATGAATTGTAAATACAGATATGTGCCTATAAATATTTACAAAAAAGTATAGACACCTTTTTTTAATTTGTGTTTTAGTTCAATGTTAGGCCCTCAGTCTTTTGAGCCAGTGCATATCTTCTCTGTATGGCGTGTATGTCCATTTCTGACAGTTGCTCCAGGTCACTCCAGGCCCAGGATGTAGTTGATGCCTTGAACAAATCCAATAATAACCGGCTGCCAGGCCACCAAGTACCGAAGCCAGTCTAAAAGCTGTCCATACATGACATGTGGTCTTTCCCAGCTAAAGAAAAACGGATTAAGGAAAATTAAATAAATGATTAATAAATGGGTGAAAATAAAAAGTCTCAATAACAACTAATGGTGCATGACCAAGAGGTAGAAACCACTTTCAGTTTCTATAAAGGGCATTCTTTATTATATGGAGTTGCACAGTTGTCTGAAGTTTAAACTCTGAGCCACAAAAAGGAACAGGAACCTGGTATGCAACCTATAAATCTTTCATATCTCGTTCCAAATAGCCTACATTGAGCTGCCAGAAAAAGTCACCTAAACTTTTCTGGCGAAACTTCCCCTCTGTTGCAAGACAGATGTCTTTTTCCTGTAACTTGGCATGACTGGGTTTCCTAAACGCTGGCTTGATGTCATGTATGAAAAGGCCAAATTTAGGTTTGGAACTACTTGTACTATTTTTTAATTGTCTATTGAGTTCAACAGCGTTGCTCCATAAGATGCCGTTCATTTTCTGCATAAGGATTCTGATTATAAGCCATAAAGTCTAAAGCAGAGGCGCCCAAATTCTTTCATATGAAGGGCCAAAATGTACCTGGATGGAAGGCCACGGGCAAAAAATGAATGTTGATGTTGACGAAAAACTTAATTTTTGCCCTTCTCCGTAGACAAAATGTACGTCTGTAATTTAAATGGGAAGTTTACCAGCACTGTGGTCGACATCACCGTTAAATTCAGATTAAGCACTTTTTAACTGCACAAAATGTATGTTTTGTAGTCATTACTTTTAAAATAAGAGGAGAATAAGCATGAGCATGTCAAATCCATGGCAGGCCAAAACAAAGAGCATGGACCAAACTTGGCCCACGGGCCCTAAATTGGGCAGCCTTGGTCTAAAGCATGCAAGGTAGACTTACGACAACTACAAGATTGCGAAACAAAGGTTTATGCTTCTGTAGAAGCCAAAAGTCTGTATGATATCAAACTTGTTTTATTCACAAGGTCATGGAGAAGTACTACCCTACCTACAATCTTAAGTGTAACAGCAACGTCCACAAAACTCCACAATTGTGATTGGTGGAGCTTGCGGTTACCTCCTAGTAAGCTGCTACCAATGACATCAATGATCGTTTCTGTGCATAGTCCTGATGTAACTTTGTCTGTTTTTAGTTTAAAAAAACAAAAACTCTGCTTCGTATCAAATGCGTTATGGTCACGACTCATCTCGTAGTTGGTTGGCTTGGTTCCGGGCTTAAAACTCTTTTTATAAGCACTTTCTAAAACATCAGTGGAGCAATGAGATGTGGAAGATCACTTCCTGAACCCAAGCCGCATACTCTCTAAAATTACACCATTTAACTATAAATTACTATAAATTATATAGAAATACTATAGATAAATAATGCAGCACAGAAAAAATAGTTAAAGCTCATGTGTGTACAGAATAAAAAGGATACGGGTTACTGAACATCCTCTTCAGATCCACCTTCTCCTTGCAGTACGGGCACATCTGCTTCTTTCCGACAATACACCATCCTCTTATGCAGAACTCATGGAACCTGGATGTGGAGTTAAGGCTTGACACTGCAGTATGTGAGCATTAGTTCAAATATTGGCTGAAAATATCATTACCCATCAGCTGATAGCTTACTTTTGGCAGCTGAAATCATTCAAATATGAAAATGCCTTACATATGCATTACATGTGTGGCCATTGTGCATCAACTTGTTTGATCAATTAATATATATAAAAAAAGTTTTAGAAAACAATCCCCTCATAAAAAAAGACAGAAAATAGAGTCACTGGTAGACAAGGCATTAATGTTACAGGGTTAAACTGATTTCAATTCAATTCTCATATTGTTACTTAGAACGCAACATTTTTTATTTCTGAGGTTGAGGCAAATGTCAATATTTGAGGTATAAAAATACTAATTTATACCTATACAGGACAGCCATTAACAGTATTACAATGATGGTGAGGTTGCTCCAAAATTGTTAATGTTGTGGTATCTTTTGCAGTGGACAATTTACCTATTGTCAAATTTGACAGTAACCGTTAATATAAGATAACAGCAAATTTTCAACTAAATGGGAAGTTTAATTATTATACAGGATCCAAAATATATCAAACTTAAAATATGTGAATTAGCTGTCAAATAAACAAACTGCAACATACAATATTGTTATGTAATTAAAAAATTTACCTATTTGCCAATAAAGTTATATCAGCAACAAACCAATATAAGCCAATAATATCAGCCTCCTGATATTTGATTTGGGCTCTATAATTATTACTCACAGCATGCAATTCTCTACACTAATCTGTAAACTGTTGCGTGATGTTTACAATGGACAAGCAGCAGAAGATAACCACGGGGGAAGTAATACAAATTCAGATGAACAGGACATCCTAACATAAACAATCTGACATAAAGGTCAAGCTAACTCTGCTAATTCCCCTTTAGGCAGCTAATTGAGTACACACAGTTCCGACACAAACCCATGACTACGCCTTTTACAGACAAGAAATAGTTCATCGTGCAACTAAACTTCTCTTTCACTGATTAAAAGATAGTATCATGAAAATATGTCTATATCTGACAAGGAAGGATACACATGGTTGCAGGACAGTCTGTATGTGTTCTCAATTATCCCCTCCTCACTGACATCTACAAGGATGGGCTGACCGCACACAGCACAGATATTGTCAGAAAGGTGCTTGGTTGGCATGCCGGATGCACTGTAATACTAAAATAAAAAGAGAGATAACAGTCAAAATTACATTTTGTCTTACAGGCTCCACAGAAACATACACGGTCTTCAAGCTACTAACCCCGACAGTTGAAGCCATGAAGTCGGCACACATCTCTGCAAAGTCCCTTCCTAAGACCCCGTAGTACAGACCGTAGAATAGCAGTGAAACACCAAAGTCCATTGCATCCTCTGGCTTTATCCTGGACAGAGAAGGCACTGTATGGGATTCATGACTCAGGTGACAGATATGTCCAATTTATATTTTCAGTATACAGCAAACACATTTTTTTTTTGGAAGATTTGCAACATTAATTTGCTTTTTTTTTAAAAAAACCAAAACACTTTTTGGACATATTTGTATGTGCATACGTATTAACTCTGCAGGGTGCCCAAACTTTTGCAGACGCCATTTTTTGGTTTTCTGTTATTTTGAAAGGGTAAATGATGGAAATAAAATTTAACTTTTTGTGACATGTTATACAAATGTCTAATCTGTCATTTGATGCTTTTTGGAGATTTTTCCATCTTTTCTTGGCTTCTTTACGCACATTAATACAAATCTTTACCTGGGGTGCCCAAACTTTCAACCCCCACTGTATTTTTTCATTAAAGCCACATCTTTACATTTACGTGTGTTGCAGCTGTCTATTTTCAAAACAGGGAAGAAAACTGTCTTTGCATTTTATTTTGATCAGAATCTGTTTTAATAAAAATGCCTATGACATCTCAAATGGCTTTGACAACTTAACATTTTTTTAAAAATACAGAGATATAGTTTTGGTCCATTTTAGGCCTGCTTGATTAATCGTTATAAATTCGCAATCTTAATTCAGCAGTTTGCAATTATATTTTTAAATAAATGTTTTTTATAACTTCTCATTTAATTTTACGAACTGACTGCATCACAAATGCTACTGTGAGTTTTAAACAGACTGTATAAAATAGGTTTTACAGCGCTCCCAAGCTCTGCAGTGCTCTCCCTTCACTTCATTGAAGCCTCTATGTTTACAGGCTTGTGGTGATGCACAATGTGCTATAGGTGCCAAAATTAATCTATGTTTGGTACTGCCAATTTGTTTTGTCATGTGTGGTTCATGTGTGCAATAAACATTACACATTGTGAGTAATAAAAATCAACTAAGTCAACTAAGAAGATGATCATTATCAAAAGAAGTCCTAGTTTTGGAATTTACAACTGTGAATAATAACGCATATGTAACAATTCATTCATTTGAAAACTGTCAATAGAGAATTATTTGACCACGTGTAAGTGTAGTAGGCAACGTCTGGAAAGTTTTAAACAGAAGATGCATCATTAATCTAACCAAAACAGGTCTAGTTGGTTCTTTGTCAACAAATTAATTTAGGGAGTGGACTAACATAGGACTTATTTAGGGAGTGGACTACCATAGGACATATTTAGGAATGGACTACCATAGGACATATTTAGGGAGTGGACTACCATAGGACATATTTAGGGAATGGACTACCATAGGACTTATTTAGGGAGTGGACTACCATAGGACATATTTAGGGAGTGGACTACCATAGGACATATTTAGGGAGTGGACTACCATAGGACATATTTAGGGAATGGACTACCATAGGACTTATTTAGGGAGTGGACTACCATAGGACATATTTAGGGAGTGGACTACCATAGGACATATTTAGGGAATGGACTACCATAGGACATATTTAGGGAGTGGACTACCATAGGACATATTTAGGGAGTGGACTTCCAAAAGACTGGTTCTTGTTTAAACTCAACTAAAATTAGACACATCCACTTCCTGTGCGTCAGTAATGTAAAAGCTCTTTCTCATTTCTCTGAACACAAGAAACAGAGAGAAGACATCCGTCATTTCCGCGTCTAAAGGGAAGTACTGGGATGACTACGCATGTATATAAATTAATGAATGTTATAAATGATAATATCTTACAGTGACAATGGATATTCATAAATTGATCACAGAATGTTTACTTCTCATACAACCGGTTTACCTTTACACATACGGTCAAATATTGCAGTGATTTTCAAAGGGGGGTCTGGGGACCCCCAGGGGCCCGTGGTACTCTGCCAAGTTGGTCCGAGAAAAAGGTTTTCAGATTCATTTATTTAAACTGTGACATCAAAATTTTTATTTCTTTTCTTTTTTCCCCAGAGGGTTTCGTAGTTAAACGCATGATCAAATGATCAAATGGGGTATTTATATAAAAAAGAAAAAAGCAACATCATCATCATCATCATCATCTAGTGGCAGCCAAGGGCTACATGTGGAACACACACCAGGAAGAAACATTTTCACTGAACATTATACTTCCTAAAATGGCAAGCTGGCAAAGCTGACTACTCCGGTCACAGCAGCCTGAAGTTTGAAAGATTTTATTTTCAACGGTGTAGGTGAATATCCCCTGAAATATTTGGTTATGGTTCATATAGCGCCACTGACATTATATGGAACTGACGACACATTGGGGCTGTGCAATTAATCACATTTTAAATCACAATTACGATTTTGGCTTCCAACAATAACAAAAAACAGAGTAATCGAGAAAAACGATTATTTTGCACGTTACGTTTTGCAAGTAAACGCTTGTTTTGTCTTGTGTTAATGGGAAAAGTATTCGGGGTTCATCGCCATTGTTGGTCCACATCCTTTTTTTCCTGACAAATGGCCGGCAATTACCAGACAACAGAAACTCAGTAATTGTGATTGCAATCATTATTATGATTTCTTCCGTAATTAAGCAGCCCTATGATACATACCTGAATATTAGGTTTATACCAAAAAGTGTAAACATGACGACACTGTAGCCAACTATTCCTGTGGCATAGCTGATCTTGTAGAGAAGGAGGAACCACTTATACACCAACCTAGGGAGAAGGAATATGCATGTCAGAATGTGTCTTGGAAAGTTCAATTCACAAAAACTGAAAGAGCAGATGTCTTAATTTACAGGAATTGTAAACGATAGTTATACCTTGGCGTGGTGCAGGCCAGTGGCTTGCGAGTGGCACGGTAGGAGATGTAAGCTGTGATGACAGAGAAGATAAACCACGTGGTCAGGAACCTCCACCAGTGAAGTTTGGTAGTAAAATAGAGAGGAACTACCCACATCTGGAACAGAGTCACCAGCTACAAGATAGCAGAGCATACACGTTAGAAGATGCATGTAGACCAAGAAAACACACATACAACTATACATAGGGAGTTTTAAATATTTGGCTTGTGTGTCTTACATTGTATGACTTTGGATGTCTCTGTTTCCACTGTACAAGGACTAGCTGGGCGAGGACAAGGGTGACTATAAGGATCAACACCATCTCTGCGTGCATGGCCTCATGACCTTTGTGTTTGGCATGCATTTTTGCATGCTCCACCCTGTGGAAAAAGAAAATATTTATTGCAGGAGCCATACAATTAGTTTTTTCATACCAATACCAAATTGGCATGTGATTAAAGGTGTACTTTACAGCTCTCCATGTTGGTGTATCCTAATGGCAATGACTTTGAACTGTTTGAAACTTCAATACAAAGAAATCATAAAATGTTACTGTATACCGTAGACTGGCCAACCTTACAGTTCACAGCATTTTCTCAATTGTCAGTAGTGGGTGCAAACCACTCCCTGCGCATAACCTAAAAGTTCTCATTTAGAATGTGTTAAGTTCTTTTCTTTACCAAAAAAAAACATGTATTAATGAGTTAAAATGCCTGCAAGTGTAACTGAATTGCTGTTGTAAAGACTAGTGGTCCTATCTGAAAGCATTTCAGAGAAAAAATAAGCATTACAATCAGAATAGGATTTATTGCCATGTAAGTAACACAAGGAATTTGCCTTGGTGGTTGGTGCATACATAAACTTATGAAAAGGAAATAAACAATAAATGCAAAAGACACGATAACCTAAACAAATGTTTTACAAAAATAAATGCATCATTAAAAGTGTGTTGCAAATACACTAACCTCCACTTCTCTTCTGGTGAAAGCTTGGACAAATCAAACTTAAAAAAAGGGGGAAAAACAAAATAATTATCATTTGTATCAAATAATCGGGTGGAAAACTAATAGCTTAGAGTGGGGTAAAGCTGGGTAAAAGGACCCCCCCAAATATCTATATTTAAAAAGAGCAAACTTATCAAAGTGCAGCACTAAGCACTGTTTATTAGGTACAGTCTCTCCCAGTCCAAATTGTTGGGCTCGTCTAGCTACTTTACCATAACCATGAAATGAAATTAACAGCTGGCAGCAAGAGCTGATGCAATATTCTTTTGTGGTTGGAGCTTCCTATCTGCCAACAAGGCAAATGAATGAAGGCTGGCAAAGACTACACTAACAATTATCCAGCTTGCAACAACAAAAAAGCAGGCCATCAGGATCAAGGCACATTACGTCGACCCCTTGGCACCTCTTAGCACAGAAAAGGCATTAAATGACCTTTTGCCCTGAGCAACCACATCACCTTTATTTATAGAGTTCAATTCTAAACGTAGCAGCTAAAATACGGGTGTAAAAAGCTTTATTAAATGATAACTTTATTTATTTTTTAAACAGCGTCTGCGCTAATGTTACTTTACCAGATGAAAGAAACAAACGTCAAGTAACTAACGAACGTAACATGATTTGGACATTAGCCGGTTAGCTAGCTTAGCATAGCTTAAGGCTCTCAGGGCGTTTTTAGCTTGCACTGCTGTTTTGTCGAACAATGCACGACCAGTTAATGTTACGTACAATAAACAATGCATTTTTATCTAGACCCAATATATCTGACTGAACAGATTGCTTAACACTAACGTTAGCAAGCTGCTTACGTTTAGCTAAACCCGTGCCGTTAGTAACGTTGGTTAGCTAGCAAGCTAAAACAGAGTTCCGAGTTGGCAGCTAACGGTACCACCCCAAAATAAATCATCCCCCATCTGTCATAAGACCTGGCTGTTGCCATTACTCTCACCTGGTGCGGTTCATCGTGATGCTCCAATCCATGGTCATGCTCTACACCATCAACCTCCACCTCAAACACCCCGGCCATCTTCGGAGTGTTGCTTTACCGTCCGGGATCCATTAGCATTGGCAACAAACATAAGAGCGTCACATCCGGTCTTGTTTCTTTAGCCGGTCTTTTTTCTTCAAATTAAAAGTCGGAAATAATGCAGGTCAAGTAGTAAACAGACTGTAAAAAAGAATACAGTAATTGGTAGAAAATCTGTGCCTTTCTGTATTTGTCAGTGTTTGAAATCAATAGCTTGTAAGTTTTGATTGTCTATTGTTTTTTCCAAGACAGTCTGTGTTTCTGATCCTACAAAAAACTCCTCCATTCAGCCTCTTTTTCTTATGTTAAACAGTTATTTTGTATATATTTGTTTCTGTATTTATTGTTTATTTCATATAAATGTCCAATATGTTTGTTTATTTATGTATGCACAACCACCAAGGCAAATTCCTTGTGCCTACAATTACCTGCTTGGCAATAAACCTTTTTCTGATTTTTTGTTTTTTGACAGAGCTATTTACAGAAATTAATTTATCAAATTGAAAATGCTTGTAAGGGGGTCAAACTTATCAGTCAATCAAAATAAAATGCGGAATATGAATATCACTGAGACAAATCTGCTACAATATATACTAATGGATGTCACAAGTCTTATCTTTTTAATACAGTCATGGAATTCAAGACACAATGTATTGTCTTGCAATTTGCTTATATTGCAGAATATTACTATAATCATTCATATGTGGTTTAAGATTTTTATACTGCAACTGAACACACAACATATGACGCAAACCTGCTGCTGAAAAAAGAAAAGATAATTACATCCAACATATCTAAAATGTTCTCTTAATACCATAATACAGCCATAAACATATCAAATATCGCGCCAGATTCGATCGGAAAATGACTGATGATAATAGTTTGTGATTGGTTTAAAATTCTGAGGGACTCTTCTCTGATTGGCTGAGCCGATGACGCAAAGCATTGTAACTGGTTTGTGGGTTGTTGGCGCGCTAAGTTTGAGATTCAACTGTGTCGGCCTGTTCTCACAATAGCTAGCTTAAGTGTAATAACCTGTTATACCAACGTGTACTACAGTCATTTCTTTGATTCGTTTCAAAGCTGAGAAGATAACATCAACTACTTCTGTCGGAGGAAACCAGCTGCTTTGTTGCCAACATGCATGTCATTAAGCGAGGTAACGTAATAGTAGAACTTTAACTTACTGGCTGTAAATTACTGTCTAATGCAATGAGACGTGAAGGTTCTGAAAAACTTTTAAAATGTATCTAGGCTAAGTGGTAAATGCTCCGTAAAAATACCGCACTGTAGTCTTATTCAGCTCAGTTCCAGTCATGTTAAAATGTGTTTTGGTATTTTTCTGTGGTTTTCCATCGAGACACCAAACAAAGACTTGAGTTGTGAAAGGACAAAAGCTACCCGGTAATGTTTTTCAGTTTGCAGGTTTGTTGCCTGTTTCGTCTTTATTTTGAATAACATTGAACATAATTTTTAAACAGGTGCGATACAGTCGAGCCTTTAAATTGATTGGTAAAGGTGTTGACGAACATAAGGACTGAGTAAGAAGAGGGTCAATATGTTATCAATATATTTTGGCATCTGTGGTATTGGCGCGATTTAAGTTGCAAGGTTTTTGTTAATAACTTGTCAGACAGGTTTTCAGCGCGGGCATCTGAGTTAATTGGTCTGTAGAGGGAATCCAGTCAACAGCTATGTAACTGGGACTGTATTTCTTGAGTTTTTACCACTGCAGATATATAGCAGGGTTTGTGGGGTGCAGGGTTTGTGGTTTGCAGGATTTCAGGGTTGCTATCTATCAAGTATCCTAAAATGTACCTCAGAAATTGACCTAATAGTTATTGAGAACAACAATAATAATAATGTTGTTTCTTTGAATTTCAGATGGACGACGGGAGGGAGTTACTTTTGATAAAATCACATCTCGCATCCAGAAGCTTTGCTATGGACTCAACTCTGACTTTGTGGACCCTGTAAGTTCAAACCACTATAAAGTTTCAGCGTTAAAAAAAAATGAAACACTAAGTAATGTAAATGTGACACTGTTCCAATTCAGTGATATTCTACCATGTGACCTCTATCTCTGTTCCTGCAGGCTCAGATTACAATGAAGGTGATCCAGGGTCTGTACAGTGGAGTCACCACTGTGGAGCTGGACACTCTGGCAGCAGAGACTGCTGCCACCCTCACCACCAAACACCCCGACTATGCACTCCTAGCTGCACGAATTGCAGTGTCTAATCTACACAAAGAGTCCAAGAAAGTATTCAGTGGTGAGTACAAGTTTTAAATTACCAGAAAAAATACACTGCTAACTTGCAGGATTTGCCTGGTTTTTGTGTAGGTAATAAATGTGTTTAAAAATAAGAATTTAATGCACTATACATTTCATTAAAATGTATTATTTGTTATGATGTTGGTGGAGTCTTTACGGAAACCTTGCCATAATTGATTTACCATTGTTTAAAAGTTAAAGTTTAAATTATCGGTACTGATCTTCACTTTCTTTCCTCTGTGCTTTTGTAGATGTGATGGAAGACCTGTACAACTATGTGAACCCGTTAAATAAACGCCACTCTCCTATGATCTCCAAGGAGACGCTCGACATCATACGTGAAAACAAGGGTGTAGGTGACATTGGAGGATGAATTTTGTTCATGTTTTTAAATTTGACGTCACTGTAATTATGATTTTTTTTTAGCATAATATAATATCCTCTATCCTTTGCAGCGCCTCAACTCAGCTATCATTTACGACAGAGACTTCTCTTACAACTTCTTTGGCTTTAAGGTGATGTTTCCTTTAATTTAACATTCAACAGCTCAAGCAGATGCTTAGATTACAAATCTAATTTGTCCCTTTTGTTCCAACAGACTCTCGAGCGTTCGTATTTGTTAAAGATCAACGGCAAAGGTGAGAATTGACTTTCCTTCCTACAACCTTTTTGAGAAGCATGTTCAAGCGTGCAGAAACATACTGTAGTAGTAGTAGTTTGTTGTTTGGATATTTTGAATTGTTTAATTGCTAATTCATCTTTTTTTTCTGTAGTTGCTGAGAGGCCCCAGCACATGCTAATGAGAGTGGCTGTTGGGATTCATAAAGGAGACATTGACGCAGCCATTGAGACTTACAACTTGCTGTCAGAAAAATGGTTCACCCATGCCTCACCTACTCTGTTCAATGCTGGCACCAACAAGCCACAGCTGTCCAGGTACTGACTCAGGGGAAAGTTGACCAAAATACCTGATTTCTTAATCTAATTTGTTTGTTTGTTTGTTTTTGCAGTTGTTTCTTACTATCCATGAAAGATGACAGCATCAATGGTATTTATGACACACTGAAGCAGTGTGCCCTCATCTCCAAATCAGCTGGAGGAATTGGATTGGCAATTGGCTGCATCAGAGCAACAGGCAGCTATATTGCTGGGGTGAGTCAAATGTGCACCACAGCGATTCAAATCCAACAGATATAGAGGGGCTTTATTTTATTTATGTGTATTTAATTTAAATTGGTTCTTGTTTTTCAGACTAACGGCAATTCCAATGGGCTGGTTCCTATGCTTCGAGTGTATAACAACACAGCACGTTATGTGGACCAGGGTGGCAACAAGGTGAAGATTTGCAATACGCACTATAATGGAGCTTGACATTGTTGCTCCAGAGACACCTCTGTTAGTAAGTTTAATTCTTTTTCAGAGACCTGGGGCCTTCGCCGTGTACCTGGAGCCGTGGCATTTTGATGTGTTTGACTTCTTAGAGTTAAAGAAGAACACAGGTAAAGAGGAGCAGAGGGCCAGAGACCTGTTCTTCGCCATGTGGATCCCAGACCTGTTTATGAAACGAGTGGAAAGCAATCAGGTGAATATCTAAGGGAAACACCTCCCTGACTATGATGTGCTAGAATCTATTGTGTGTTTTATTATGGGTTTGAGGCTCCTGCTAAATCATGATCTACACAGGACAAAGGCTTATTGTTCCTATCCTGCTCTTGTAGGACTGGTCTCTTATGTGTCCCAGTGACTGTCCCGGGTTAGATGAGTGTTGGGGGGAGGAGTTTGAGGAGCTCTACACTCGGTAAGGCCGGCACACCAAACACTGTTCTTAACAAACTGCTCATTTGTCAATGCTTACCTGTCTCATGTATCCGGTTTGTCCTCAGTTATGAGAAGGAGGGCAGGGCCAAACGTGTGGTGAAGGCTCAGCAAGTGTGGTACGCCATCATTGAGTCGCAGACAGAAACCGGTACACCATACATGCTCTACAAGGACGCCTGCAACAGGAAGAGCAACCAGCAGAACCTGGGCACCATCAAATCAAGCAATCTGTGCACGGAGATTGTAGAGTACACAAGCAAGGATGAGGTGAGAGGCAGGAGGTATTGTTGTTCCTGCAATATTCAAATTAGTTATTACATTATTTTCTTAATGCTCATTTGGTTTTCTCTTCGTTTGCCTCAGGTTGCAGTGTGTAACCTGGCATCCATTGCCCTCAACATGTATGTCACCCCAGAAAGGACCTTTGACTTCAAAAAACTCGCATCTGTCACCAAAGTTATTGTCAAGAACCTGAACAAGATTATTGACATCAACTACTACCCAGTGATTGAGGTATGCTTCCTTGTCTATTGTTGCTTCTCTATCAGCCTGGCAGCCGGATCGCTTGTGCTCTGTGTTAACAAATGGTGCCTCTGTCCTGCTTTACAGGCTGAAAGGTCTAACAAGCGCCACAGGCCGATTGGAATCGGTGTACAGGGTTTGGCTGATGCCTTCATCCTCATGCGTTATCCATTTGAAAGTCCAGAAGCCCAGCTGCTCAACATTCAGATCTTTGAGACCATCTACTACGCTGCCCTAGAGGCCAGCTGTGAGCTGGCAGCGGAGTTCGGCCCTTACGAAACCTATGCTGGATCTCCTGTCAGCAAGGGAGTGAGTAGTTTTCACAATGTCTCAAATCCAACCCGGGATATGTTTAAGCAGTCCGGGCTCAGATCTTAACTTATTTTGTTTTCCAGATCCTTCAGTATGACATGTGGAATAAAACCCCAACAGATCTCTGCGACTGGAAAACATTGAAGGCGAAAATTGCCAAGTAAGTCTTCCTGAATCTCTTACTTGTGGTATTTGTCATCTGATATCTACTGTATGTGGAGATTGTAGCTGATCCCTGCTTCCCTCGTTGTGTGCTCAGGCATGGTGTAAGGAACAGTCTGCTCTTGGCTCCCATGCCCACAGCTTCCACCGCACAGATACTGGGCAACAACGAGTCCATTGAGGCTTACACCAGTAACATCTACACCCGCAGGGTGCTCTCGGGAGAGTTTCAGGTCAGAACTGAATGCATTCGCCGTTTTCCGTCTCCAAAGTTGCTTGTCCATAGAGGGAAAGGTGGCTAAGTGTCTTTTCCCCCTCTCCTACAGATTGTGAACCCTCACCTGCTGAAGGACCTCACAGAAAGAGGACTGTGGAGTGACGAAATGAAGAACCAGCTGATTGCCCAGAATGGGTCCATCCAGGTAAAGGGGCACACTTAATAAAAATAATGGCTCTAAATGTTACTATTATTTGTTATTTTTTTTGATGATCAATGTTTGACTTGTGTGCAGGATATTGAAGAGATCCCTGATGATCTGAAGCAGCTGTATAAAACTGTGTGGGAAATCTCCCAGAAGACTGTCCTTAAGATGGCAGCAGATCGTGGTGCCTACATCGACCAGAGCCAGTCCCTAAACATCCATATTGCCGAGCCAAATTATGGCAAATTGACCAGCATGCACTTCTATGGTTGGAAGTTGGTAAGTTAGGAATGACGGATTCATGCTGCTTCACAGTGCCATGAAACGTCATCTCAAGGTCTTCTTTTCTCTACAGGGCCTGAAAACTGGCATGTACTACCTGCGGACAAAGCCTGCTGCCAATCCCATTCAGTTCACCCTCAACAAGGAGAAATTAAAGGAGGCCCAGTCAACCAAGAGCGATGAGGAGGAGACAAAAGAGCGCAATACTGCTGCCATGGTGTGTTCCTTAGCGAATAAAGATGAGTGCTTGATGTGTGGTTCCTAAGTGAAGTGTGTTTCACTAAGATAAACACTCAACTTACCCACCAGCTTTCTCATTAAAAATCATCTATTTGTATATAATGTTGTAACAAGGGGTTTACATATGCTGCTTCAAGTCACACATTTTTGCTGTTTTTATTAATATTTTCTAGATTGTCCTTGTGAATTGTGTGTTGTATGCATGTTTGTAGAGAATGAATGGGGTATAATGAATTATTTGACCGTAGTGATTTTTTTTTTATCAATACAGTTTTATATGTGGGTCATATGAATGAATTTCATGTTTGCATTTTAGATGTGTGGAAAATTAAATTTGTATTACAATTGTCTTAATTGTGTCATTATTTATTAAACTGTTGTTACAAATAAACATGACGCTTTCATTGTACATCTAAACCTTGTTATTATACATATTTAGACCTGCTTTTATTGAGGCAAGGACAATAAAGCAAAATAAGAAAAGGTAAGTAGTCAGCATGCTGTTCTTAATATGTATTGTTTATTAGGAAATGAGAGCTAGGGACGGGCTTTTTTTGCCACTGTGGATGCTCTACCAGGATGGGGATTGGCTTGTAAAACATGTATTCAGTCTCTTGGTGATACAGGTTGGGAACTTTGGTGTCAGATTACAAAGTGTTTTAATTATCTGTGTTAAAGCAGGCGGATCAGGGTGTAACAGGCTTACACCCAAAATGAAAATGGTGACACCATCAATCATGCAGCACTGCATCCAAAGAAAGGCTGTATGGGCTGTGTCTTGGGACAGGAGATGCTGCAGGTGATGAATTAATAAACTGCTGTATTCATGCATGTAACCTCAAGGGAGCAGTATGTGTAAAGCAAGCTGAGACCTGCACTGTCACACTGTGGCAGGGTGTTGGTCTGTTGCCAAAGCAACACTAATTCATAACCTCAGTCAGCGCTGAGTTACACTATGGTCATGAAATACAGAGACAGAAATAAATGTGATTTCAAATGATCTATTGTGCAAAATGTTAATTGAACACAACACTGCCTTCTTCTGATACTTGAATGTTAAAGGAGAATTCTGGTCAATTTCAACGTGTAGCTCTGTTTTTTTAAAAATGTGTAGTGCTGTCAGTAGTGAGACAAATGAAAATAACTGGTGCAGTCTACACCGAGTTATCCTCCTGATAGAGTTAGCACCCAACAGGCTTAAACAGGGCAAGTTTTAAACATGCTTTTAGCCTCTAAACATACTCAAAATGTCATTACAAGTGCCTACCCATGTGCAGTGATTCCTTCCAAGTGAACACAGTGAATTTGACTGCAGTTGATATAAAAGGTTGTGACAATCAACTTCAACAGAAAATAAACAGAGGTAAGTGCAGTAGTATCTACTGCAATGGCTAGGCACTGGTAATGACATTTTGAGCATGTTTAGAGGCTAAAAACAAGTTTAAAATTTTAAGAATTTAGCCTGTTGGGTGCTAACTCTAGCAGGAGGATAACTCGATGTACGCAGCACCGATTGTTTTCATTTGTCTTGCTACTGACAGCACTACACATTTAAAAAATATAACAGAGCTACATGTTGAAATCAACCGGAATTTCTTCTTTAAGAGAAACCACGATGGCTAACACAGGCTCTTTGCTATTAACAAGGAAAGTTTGAAAGTGGCAGTGAGTAGAGGGACACCCAGCACAAAGCAGCTGTACAACATGACGCACTTACCTCAACTCTATTTATTTATTTATTTACTTTATACTGCCATTTATGCATATTAAGGTGTACGGGTGTAGTACCACATGTTGAATTTAAGGTGTACACTGCCTTTTTTTCAGTTAAATCCACTAGCCATTTTAATTGGCAACATTATCTCTGAGAACATTTATTCAAAAAAAAATTGAAAATTTTATTTGTAATAGATCGATGGCTGAATGATTTTATTTGAAGGCCTAAATCTGACATTTTTATAGGATTGGGAAGAAAATTAAACTTTAATAAATAATAAAATTAATTATTTAAATGAACTTTTAAGCAGATAGATGAATATCTCTCTTCCTCGAGGCTTTGTGTGTCAGAAACACAAAATTGTCCTTATTTCACACAGATGGGAGCAGAATTAGCCAGAAGGCGACACACAATGATTGGCTTCACTACATGTAAACTTTCTCACAGAGTCAGTAATTAGGATTAAAGGAATTGCTCAACATTTTGGGAAATACCCTTGTTTGCATTCCAGCATAAAGCTAGATGAGACGATTGATACCACTTATGTCATGTGTCAGTAAATATGAAGCTGCAGCTAGCTAGGCACAAATTAAAAAGAGGGGCTAAACAGCAAAACTACCTCTGTTCAACGGTAACAAAAATCCACTTACCAGCAAAATGCTAAATATTTGCTGTTTCACAGGTGGTTATGGGCATGACTATATTTTCCAAGATGTGGAACTTTTCCCTCCCATCAGATATTGAATAAGGTAACCAATAAGCCAAAGCCCAGTGAAAGTGTGGTCCTTTAAATGTGACAGCACTAGGGTTATGGTGTTACTACTATTATATTATCCCGTCAATCGATCCATCCCCTTCTTGGGAACCAAAGCCTGTGTCCTGAGAGCTGCTGCTGGCTGTTGGCGAGGGAATCATTTTGTTAGCTACAGGTTTTTTTACACCAGACTTCTCTTCTACATTATGCTCAAAATGTCTTCCCTTTATCCATTTTGCCTCCATTCTGCCATTTTGCGCCTCTGTGAGGATCTCTCCCTTCTTTTTCTGCCTCATCCTGTGTAGCTTCAGTTTTTTCTTTAACATGATTAAAATTTGTTCCTGCCACCACCTCCTCTTTCACTTCAGTATCAGTATTTTCATTAGTGTCTGCTTCCACCTGCTCTTCTTTCTCAGTTTCCTTCTTAACTCCTGGTTCTGTTTTAGCTCTGCCCTCCTCCATTTTCACAACATCACAGTCTGTTACCTGCTGTGATCCCTCTGCTCCACATTCGCCCACCTGTATCTGCAGTGCATCTGACTCCTGTTTTGTGCCTGATTGGACATTTTCTTTATCCGCCTTTTCCTCTTCATTGTGAAATGTCACTTTAAGTGACTCATTTTTGTCATCTTTGCTGTTAAAACCTATGAAATTGTTCTTGGCACCAGTGATGTATTTTCCCAGAAAGGAGGAACCATCCTTGGTCGATGTACCATTTGCAGGCTGTCCATCATCTGTCAGAAGGTGCTGGACCACTTTCATATCACTGTGCATCTTGCAGACTGTTTTGGTCAGCTCAGTTATCCGATTACCAATATCTGAGGGAAGAGAATACTCCAATCACAACACATCATGCAGGCACTTTCATCACAAATAATAAATATTGTATTTCTAAATGCTGGGGGTTTGAATCAAACACTATTTTATAGAAAAACCTCCCTATACTTTTAGAAAGTGTTAAATGCCATAATTACAGGAAACACACACACTAGGGTTGGAAACTGCTACAAATAATTATATTAACTATTTTCTTTTTAGTTGAGTTTAACTTGTTTTGCAGATCAACATTACAATGCTTTATTTATTATTTTGAATCTTAAACATATGAAAAATCAAATCTATCAAGTCAGTGATTTCAACCTTCTCAAAAGGGGGGTTATAGATTCAATAAATGCTTATAAAATAAATAATCACATGAATAATTTATGTAAAACTGAAAAAAGTGAAATAATACAATGAAAATGTACTTTTTTTTCTTAGTTCCTGACAATTTTTTCAGTGACAGTCATTCACAGTCATTCTGAATCAAATATCTAGCTGCTGCTGTAGATAAACCCAGAAAACAGACCACGTGACTTTGTAGCTTGACAAAATGATGGATAAATTAAGATTCATAATTTGAATTGAGTTATAATAATTTCACAAATTTTGAATTAATTTATATAATTTCACACAATCTATTCAATGTCTGTTTTATGTATTAATTATCACAGTCCTAAAATATTACTCCAGACCACTCGTAAAGCATAACATTGATATAATTTATAATTTTAGACTTTTTATTTAAAGAAAGACTAGAAATAGAAAATAGAAAAAGGGGGAAACAAGCAACAGGCCAGGTTTGTGAGCTATCAGGACTTCAGAATGCATTACTGCCTGACCAGAAGCCCCTGACAGATCTGTGTCAAAGTCATGTTTACCTCTCCTCTTGGTTTCCTCGAACTCCCTGCGAGCTGACTCAATGTAGCGTTGCACCAGAGCTCTGGTCACCTGCTGCCGGTAAGGTAACTGGCTGTCTTCACCTCCCTTATCATTGATCTTAAAAGCACATATCCAACATCACACATTTTAGCAAAATATATGTAGATTTTTTATTTTACTATACTGCAGTCACACTAACTCCTCCATGTGAGCATTAAACACACACTTACCATAGAGTCTATTGGGGGATATTTGTTGTCAGAATTACAATTGCAGCAGCAGCAGATTTGTCTAAAGATACCCCTGGAACAGAATTTAAAATGAAAAAAATAAAGCTATAGATACACAATAAGGTGTATTTGCAAGTTAAATGGGTTTTACAGCTCACCTTAAGATGTAAAAGAAAGCTTTGGGTGAGGGGATGATGTTGAAGGGCACAGGCATGGTGAGGCCCTCTCTGAAGTAACTGAGGTACAGCTTTGACCTGGCAAATTTCCACTCAACATCTGCATCATCCTGAAATTAAAAATGTTTAGATGTCCGTGCCAGTCTTTGGTTTTTTTCCTTTATTGCAGCAGAAAATTCCAGCAGTAAATTGAGGTAAAGAGAAAATTGAGGTAAAGAGATATATTGCTTTACCTCAATTTTCTGAAAGGAGTTGGTGATCATGGCAATGAGCATGTTGAGCAGGACGATGACGATGATGAGAGTGAAGATGCCGTACAGAACCCTTCCTACAAACTCTGCCACCACATACTCTGGCATGTCCACATACTGCTGGTTGGCCATGCCAAACATGGTCCAGAATAAGAAGTAGAACGTCTCATTAAACCTGCAAAATACACAATGAGAGTATTTCATACCTTTTTTTGTTTGACTTACAATGCAACTGTATATTCTTATTTTCAGCAGCCTAGGGAAAAATTAAGGCTGTACACTAGAGAAACTGTCATCTCAAACTCTGGTTTTAAGATGTTATTTTCTGTGCAGGTACAGTTTTCACAGTTGTATTTCAAAGTGTAGAGATCTTGTTGTTAAGATTCATTTTGTGCACATGATTCAAATAAGTAAGATAACAAAAATTATAAATAGCAGGACAGTAGAAAGATCTTTAAATTCTTTTCAACTTCCTTGTACTTTTCACTTCTATTTCCGCCATTTTTTGTTTTTTTCCCAATCTGGTTTAGAGACAAACGCTGCATGATGTATACCCCAAACAATACTTGATGGATATAGATATTTGACAAATACAAAAACCTGCTAATCATAACTAAGCTAAAATAAATAGAAACATTTATTAAAACATAACAAACATTTTTGATATAAATCCCTTTTCGAGCAGGACATTTTACAGTAAAACTAATGTCAGTTCTCTTTTGGTTGTCAAACTGTACCAAAGCGTTAAATAAGCTTAAGCTTGTGTTTTTATGAATTGAAACAACCACTGCGCTGAAATAACAGTATTTAGGAAGCTAAAGATTCCATATTCTTACCTGCCAAGATGTGGAGAGATTACATAAGGAACATATATATTGTTGATGCCACAGAGGAAGGCGGTTCCAATGATCATCAATATAAACATAAATCTAAAAAAGAAAAGAAAAAATAGAACAATTGTCATAGGCTCTGAATTCAATACAAATACAAAGGAGGCCAAATGAAAAGTGCTCTTACCGCATCATATCATCAATCATCTTCCCTATGGAGATCTGCAGAGTTCCCAGAGACTCATGTGCTGGCAGTATGTACGCCAGCCGTGTGAAGCTCAACAAACTGGTCACTGCAAACAGCACCTCCGCAATCAGCTGGGGGTCCTCCTGATGCCAGTCCTTGCGCACTGCACGACAGTTTCACACGGTCAAAGACACAAGTTCAGCGTATATGAATTATGGAGACCTCAAAGAAATATTTTGTCTGAAAGATCTGATAATTTCCTCACCAGTCTGAGTGAAGTAGATACACTCCTCTGTGCTGTTATGATCATAGCAGAGGAAGTAACCTTTGAGCATGATAAGCACACGTAATGCAAATGATGCCAGGTACATACTGAGCACCATCACGTCCAAGCAGTTCCACCAGTCCAGGAAGTAATTCCGCAGCCCCTCAATCCACACTTCCTTACACTCATACCAGAAGAATCCTACATGAGACAGCATAGTACAAACCTTGAATTTTCTTTTTTCACATTACAGAAGAGATTCAGAAAAAAGGGAGAGGGAACCCACCGACCACCCACACCATGTGGAAGGAGTTGTGCAGGATGTTGTCCTGCCGGGAAGCAAATTTGTCTCGATACAACTCCATTGCTATTGATTCTCCGAGCAATGTGATGAGAAACCACAGATAGGAGGCTGAGTGGAGGAGAAACTTGATTACAGGAATCTTTAGTATCTTTCCTACCTGATGAAAACACAAAAGACACCTGTCAGGGCCAAGGCACACAAGTGTGCTCATTTTTCCTAATAGAATGTCTCTCATTGCAGTCTGTGGAAGATTTTTATGTGATGTCACCTTTGATTTGGGTGCGATCCAGTAGACGAGGCAAAGGAGAGGCATGGTGAGAAAGATCCCTATCGAGATAAACAGCTTAAAGGCCGTCCTGCTGCCTCTCCAGCCGGACAGGCTCCCACACCAGATAGAAGACAGCACCTGCTGGCAGATTGGATGGGCCACAAACTGCACACAAACATAAACAAATAATGGATCAAGTAAAGGTCTTTTCCTTTTTGTTTATCTTTAATTGACAGTAGTTTCTGCATCTGGCTACCAGCTTCTGGTTGTAGTTGACAGCAAGCCGCAGACGTGACAGGTTGGGGATTCCCTCCTCAAAGGCCTGCTGCTCTAAGGAGTCCTGGCTCTCATTTCCACAGCTGTTCAGGATAGTGGTCACCTCGCTCTGGTTGCGACACATGCCCAGCAACTCAACGGCAAACTCCTGACAAACCTCCTCCAGGCCCAGGTACTGAGGCTGCAGGAAGAGAGGAACCACAGCAGAGCCAAATAACAACACAGCCCACATGAACAGTGAGTAGGGATATGTACAAATCTCACCAGACCTTGAACTCTGGCTCTTTTTGTGAGAGCTTGCGGAGCTCTCTGCTGAGACAGAAAGCCGTGAGCATGGCATCATCGGAGGTGATGGACAGGTAGGCGCGGCTGGCGATGCCACGGTAGGTGTTGATACGAGACAAGGAGAACTTGAGCAGGTCATACTGACGGCCGTTAGAACACTCCAGACAGGTACAGGATATCTTATGTGGCCACGGGATAACATGACCTTTTTGGGTGAGCATGTTGACTATTTCATACAGGTCTTTCTGGCAGGCTAAGGTCAGAGGTGTCACACCAGGGGCAAACTGGGAGTTGTCAATAGAGTGGTCAAAGATGGCCTGAGAGAAGGAGCGCACGTCCATCTTGTTGCCTTTCTCCTGGTCCAGGCGGTCCAGCAGGTGTTTCACCACTCTGGGCTGGTTGGTGTCCACAGCAACGAGTAGGGCCTCGTGAATCTGCCGGAAGTCAAACTTGACCCCGTGGAGGAGGGTGTGCATGCAATTCTCATTGCCCAGGCGGATGGACAGGTTGAGGGCTTCCCTCCATTGACGATCCTCAGACTCATCCAGCTGACGGATGATACCATCACCGGTCTTCAACAGTCCAAACAGCATCTCTGTGTTCCCCTCCTGAATGGCACCAATGAGCTCCGGAGGGAACCGCATCTTCCTGTTCATAATCTCGCGCCATTGTTCTGGCTAGGTGGACAGGATGGGACAGGATGGGACAGTCAATGGCAGTTGCATTAAATGTCTATTCACACATTTTCTGAAATTAATGACAGATTCCAGGGTGACAAAAAGGTATCTCCCAATTTGATTTCATAAGAGGATATAAAGCCTGGACAAAATGTAAATGTTTTGTGGGAAAATTAAAAGCTATAAAAAAAAATTAAAAGTGTGGAACATTCTGATAAGTATATAAGTGGAGAAACATTTTATGAAATCAAGGTAAACAAGTCATTAATATAATATATACCCAAGTAATAAAAAAAAAAAAAAGCTGTTCAGAGGATACCTGGAGCACAATAGCTTTAAATTTAGGCTCGTTGAAAAAAAAAAAAAATGTAACTCAGATCTACTAAATGACAAGTTCTAAAAACCACGTCTGAATAAAACTCTGCTTACCGTGAGGTTTTCCATTCCTGATGAAAAGCAGCACAATTTTAAGCAGTGATCCTAAAGTGAAAACCAAATCACATTCTCTGGAAGCATAAATTATATTATTGCCAGCTATTTTGAGCTTCAGAGATGAAGGTGAAAGATATAAGAAAATTTCACAAGAAACTCCAACAAGAGAACCTTTGGTGTGCCGCTATCATGTGCTACCGGCTGACTGCATTGAATCAGCACCAACAACTCAACAACACACTTCCATTCCCCATGGGGAATGGCCAATTAAAACATAGCCAGTTCAAAGTGTTTCATGCTTGGCTGGGCCCAAACAAAACTGTTTCTGTGTTCAATCAGGAATGAACTCCAGTCTCTCCATTGGAAACAGTGCCACGGTACAATTAAGGTAGCTGTTACTGAACAGGCAGCAGCTGTCATCGTGTCCCCCAGAGGAGCTGGAGGGAGTTCACAGCAGAGGGAAAAACAATGAGCTGCAAATAATAATAATAATATAATTTAAAAAAGGAAGTCTATTTTCTAAAATTATACTTTGTCTTGAAACTTCTGTAAGGTTTTTCCCCACCTTTTAACAAGTTAAATGTCAGATTGTTAGTGGTTTCAGACTCACACAAGGACTAATATGTTACATCTCACAGGATGACCAAATACATTTTCCATGGAGCAATCAAAATTTTTAGTCAACCACAGCCATGATCATGTTACTCGAGAGTGAATCCAATTACCAGCACAATGATGTTTTTATCACTCATCTGTAATCTTGTGAGCACAATTTTGCACAGCAGAGGGAGGAAGAGGACTGTTGTATACTTAAAGGATTTTTGTTGTCACTTCCATTCGTTTTGTACAGAAAGTAATAAAACATGACTGATGCCAATTACAAACCCAAAATCTGTCTTTTATTGGTTTAGAATCACTGCTGAAATATGTTCAGTGAGAAAAGGAATTGTTTGTTTTAAAACACAATGAGGAGATGGTGATGGTCTAAACTGTATTTATCTGGGCCCAATAGTGAATGATCCAGAAGGTGAAGAACATTCAAGAGTCATTAGTTCTTAAAATGGATTTAATGATCATCTTAGCCTTGAGAGGGCAAACAGGGCCCTGGACAACAGATGCCCACAAGAAATGACACATTTGGCTTGTGAATCCTGAGAAAGAAGTACTTAATTTTGTCATGTTTCGGTTTCATAACAAAAACCCTCATATAATATTTTTACAAAAGGGTTTCATGATAAGAACAACTCTCTATAAAGTGTTTCAAGACAAAACACAAACCAAAAACAAAATCTGACTGCATAACAGTGTATAAAACTAGAAAAAACACAACAGCTCTCTCTAAAAGCAAAAAAGAAAATGCATAACTCAACATTATGATGCTCCTCGGTTTATCAGCTTGTTAATCATTACCTACTGGCATCGCCTACTGTTGGCCCATAAAGGCTAGAATCATGGCACTGATTAGCAAAGACAACAATACCTACATGTAGTGACATCCATGCAAAGCAAAAACAAAAATATTGTCAAAACAAATATTTACTACATTTTCAAGAAACTACTTCAATAAAGTACAATATAAACACATTTTAATTTAAAACTCTGTTCTTCTAATTGACATTTGTAGCTATATTTTACTTTTCTGGAGTGAAGCCCACATATTAATGCTCTATGTGGTGTGTATTTATTGCTGTATCCCCCCCCCTCACCCCACTTCTTAGAAACCTGAAAATTCCCAGTTCCACAAATTAAAATTAGCCAATTTATAGACAAATGTGACTGAGAACATAAAAATAAAGTAGTCCTCTAGTCCAAATTAGCAGGTGTTTGCATTTGATGTACAATGTGTATTTCAAACAAAAGCAACAATAAAACTACACCCAAAGAAAAACATTACCCGTCAACCAAGTCCTATGAAACAGCATGAGTTTTGGTTGAGTGCAAATGATATACTGTATAATTTTCCTTAATATTCCATTTTTTTATATGTCTTAGTTAATGGCACATACTAAACTTTTACAAGCAATCCAAGCAAGTTCCCAAGTAAAATATGACTTTAAAAGTAAAACTGCTCTGTGAAAAGACATCCTTTTTCCTCTAAAGCCAACATTTAGTCTTTTTGGGGAGAGTGATCATGATTTAACATGTAAAATGTTGCATCATGATTGAAACATTTGAAATGTCAAAATTTGAAAAACATCTATCAACATATGAGCTTTCTGATGTTGGTAAAACTCAACCAATTATTTAACAAGCAAGCCATCAATTTATCTCAACAACGCTCAAGACAATTGAGAAAATTCGAGAGTGAAAAAAAACAACAAATTAATATCACTCTAAAAACCAAACACTTAATCTCAAACAAGTCAAAATTCAAATGAAAGTCAACGGCGTCAATCATTATTCAGTTAAAACACTCTAAGCGTTAACAAAAAAAAAAAGAGGAGAAAGTCCTCTACATTCACATAATACTCCTCAAAGACAAAGTTAAATACAAACTAAAATCCAATACTACATGTACAGAAAAACTCATCTTTCACTTTGTGTGTGAACAAAAAGTAGTGTTCACGTTGTGATAAACAGTGCAGGTCAGTTCAGTAGGTTTCAGAGTTACTTCTTCCTTGATTCTGCGTCCTCCTTCATCTTCTGCTCCTGCATGCGACTCCGGGTGGAGCCTGCATTAATTAAATCATCAATATGTTACAAGAACATAGATCCACAAACCATACGATTTGAAAGAAAGGATACATGAAGAAAAATAATTAGGAATATCCCACAAAAAAATATAATTTAATATTAAGCAGTTTTCACTTACTCATCTCTGCAAGCTTTTGTATAAGTGTAGAATCGCCTCCAGATTTGCTGTAAATAAAAACATAGAAAGTGAGCCTAATTGAAATATGTGTATGTATACAGTGATTAATACTATGCTTTGAGTGAACACTGAGTATTCTTGACTTAGAGGAACAGTTAATAAATCAGGGTGCCAGTATGCTATTGCAAATATAAGACCGTTTGTGACCAACCTGCCATCGGCTTCATCTTGCCCATCCACATCGAACCGTAACCTCTTTAGAGGCTTTGGAGTGGAGCCGAGATCCAGACTTCTCTTAAGGGACCGATCGCTGCTGTTGACCATCTGGTTGATCTTCTGGAACCGATTGGACAACTGCAGATGAAAACAAAACAGAAACAACAGAGTAAGTGAGAAAAAAAAAAAAAAAAATCATTGTAATGGCAAATTATCCTTTAACATGCAACAAAGAGGTACGTACCCCGAAAGATTCACCGATTGATACCAGCATTCTGTAAAGGCAGAAAACAAAACAAATGAGCCTTATGTAAAGGAGTGTACTACTTCAACAATCAACACAACAATCTGCCATGAACATGCAGAACTCACCTGGAGCGAGGAGTCATGATACCCGGGGACATGCGAGGGCTTTTCAGAGGGGAGATATACACGTTGTTGCTCCCAGGCACTCGTAGAGGTGAATTGGGGAACTTGTAGGGGCTGCGTGGTATTTGTGGGATTGGAGAGAGGGTGGGTGGCTACAAAAACAAAACAGCAACAATGAGAGGGTACAGTTAGTAGCCGTGCACATGTATCTAAATGTGCCTGTATTAAAGTCAAACTGTAGATTCTACTTAGGGAGGGGTCTCACCCTAGTAGACGCATACTGCAGGATGTTGGTTTTCAGCTTCTGCATGAACACTTGGTTGTAGAAGACAATGATGGAGTCATAGTGGCCCTCAGTGATCAACACATGCTTAAAGGTCTGAAACATACAGAGTAATACAAAGAAATGCAACATTTATAATTAATTTCCCATAAAGTGTGATTACAACAGAAAAAAAAACAGATAGGCATATATGCATTAAAAGGCGTCACCTCCTGGTTGGTGTTGGGCATGTTCTTGTACGCTGTGACAATGGTCTTGAAGCGCAGATCAACACTCTTCACTTTACATATGGCATACATGGCTGACATCATCAACTACAAGAACAAAAAGCAGATTAAAAAAAGAAACAAGAAAACATAATGAAAGAGCTGCCGAGAGAAGAAGAGAGCAAGAGACTGAGACCAAGTGGTTACCTGGTCGAGGTGGCGGTCTCTCATCAGCTCGTGCTCGTGCTGCAAAGTGTGCTGGAACAGGGTCCATATAATGGGCTCCAGTTCAGGGTGGGAGGACAGCAGGTAGGAGCAGAGTATCTTCAGCCTTGTGTAGGCCAGGCGGTACACTACAGCGAGAGGAGACACAGAGACAGTTGAACATGGAGAAAGAAACCTGAAGGATATGTGGAATGAATAGAACGAACTGAAAAAATGTGTTCATACCTTCTGCAAGCTTATACAGATTATGTACCGATTTTTTATTGTATTTTAGTAATTCCGAGTTTATTATGAAGTCAAATTGGAAATGCATCACTGACAAAAAATGGAGATAAGCGGTTTTTGTTTCTGTTAGTATATAAAAGTTATCAAGAGAAACCTGATGTTTTGTGTGTCTGGAGGAAAACACATCTAATCATCTCACATTTTTTATAGAAGAGGCTGAGAGAGTTGGATTTTGGGTGACGTGGAGTCTGTCCGGCAGGCTGAGACGGAGGCTGAGAGGCCGCTTGAGAGCTGGGCGTTGCTGGGGACTCGGGAGGCAAGACACGAAGGCCCGGACGCATGGGGGACAGGTATCTGTAAGGACAAGGGAGAAACCCATTGGGCCCCATCAGTTACACCATCTACACATTAAACTTTAAAAAACTATTTCATTAAATGTAAACCACAAATCACTAATAATTAAAGGGGTTGACACTCAGGTAGAAGAACAGGTTTTTTTTTTTTTTTTTTAATACCATGATATTTAACTATGAGTGATGAGCTCTCTTACTTGTGACTCACAGTGGTTTCACAACAGGTAAAAAGGTTTTAGGGTCTAAGGTCTCTTAGCTGCTGCGAATCGGCAACTGAAAGACAAATGGATTGTGGGATGTTGGACTCACAGGTCAGCTGCGGTGTGGTTGTGCTGCAGTGGTTGACTGAAACTGGCTGGGGTCTCCACCTGCTCTGCTGCTCCGCCCTCATGCTCCTGTCTCAGCAGCTCGAACAGCGAGGAGTCCTGCGGAAACACAAACATGATTATTTACATTTAAGCAAACGCCCAGAGCATCTAAATCATGAAGAGAATGACCACACACACCTTTCTCTGGAACTAAATTCAAGAAATACAATCTAAACAAGGGGGAAAACCTTCCAAAAGCCATGGCTGGAAGAATACAACCCAAATTCAACTTTTACTGATGCCAATTACACTCTTACCAACACCTCTTTAGACAATCAATACTTCAATGCTTTGCTAATATGAAAAGCAAAATTTATATTATGAAGTATGTTGCTACTCTGAATTGCATTCATTTTGTATGATAAATAATCACACTTTCACTGGAGTTACTACTTTATATTTATTAGATAACGTAACCTCTGCACTGCCGTTTTATTGACAGAAAAAACAGGAGAAACAAGAATCAAGAACAAGAAGTAGAGGATGTTATGAGGGCACCTACTGTTTGTTTTGCACTGCAGTGTACATTATTAAATCACAAATGATGAGATTTATTAATTGTGCCTATATTAATAGCTCAATAACTTCATGAAGTTAATTTGGTTTTCCCTGGAGAACATTCATAAGTACAATCACACGTCACATGTGTTTTATTTATTTTGAGTAATGTTAAACTAATGCATTGCATGACACCATTGCTTAGGTTTAGAGGCTTGACTGTTAACGTTGACTGCTAATGTAAGTTAGCAGTAGACTTAATTAAACCAACCCAGGTTGAGTCTGATGAAAACTGCTGTGTCTGCCCAATTCAGCGCTGAGATTTTCTCGCATTGCACATCGCTGTGAAGGAATAATCTCAGAGACTACTTTATATTCTGCCTCTGGTTAGAAGTGGTGAATGTAGGCTACAGCTCACAGCAACTTAATACTATATAGTGTCTGACTTTTATCCAGCAATTATGTAGCCAATGTTGGAAGCAGGAAGAGAGTCAAAGGCGGTAACACCCCCCACCCACTCTGTTGTAAAGCGTTCTGCATGTGACATACACATTTGTGTGAAACCTGGCTCATTTTACAAAAATGTAGTAGTATGTTGATCTGATGTCATTTATGTTATTCTTAAACTGTAGTAATATTTATATAAAAAAATATCTCACACACACACACACACACACACACACACACACACACACACACACACACACACACACACACACACACACACACACACACACACACACACACACACACACACACACACACACACACACACACACACACACACACACACACACACACACACACACACACACACACACACACACACACACACACACACACACACACACACACACACACACACACACACACAATGAGATCATACATGGATTTACATAGTGACTGCAGGTATGTACTTGCTATTAGTACATTCTCTGTGTCACACAAGGTAAGCTGATGCCACAGACACGTTTCTCAAAAGTACGTTATTTGATTGCAACAGCATTCACTGACATGGATGCCAACAAATGATGCAATGTTTTATTAGGTACAGTAAAAGTTCTGTTTAGATTAGTTATTTAGCTTAGGGTCTCCAAAGGGATGGGAGATTGATCTAAAACACACCTGTAGCAGTCAAGAAGAAACGAACCCTCACTTGTTTTTAATTTAAATTAAAATTATGGACCACACCATTAAGACTAGAGTCCAATCGTTAAATTATAATGAAAAAAAAACCAAGAGCTATAACAAAGCAGCGATGGGAGGACTTTGGCCTGGTGGAGGCTCCTCCCTCTGTTTCAACAGTTCAGGGAGTTTTCTTTGTGTTGGAGCCCGACTTGCAGGCTGCTACAAGGTTTTTGATTTACGATCAAGCAGGGGCAGAGCAAAACCTCTTCACAATACGATTACAATCACCATGACCCCCACCCCAGTGCTGCCGCAAGAACAGACAGGAAACAAGCGAAGGGAAGAACCACTCGACTGTTCACAGAGACAAGGCACATGACTCTTCTCTCAAAGGGATAAACATTTCAACTGGGAAAGACAACTGGAAACAACTGAAAACCTTACTTAAATGAGGATTATTGGATGTGCAGGACAGCTTTCATGTACATAAAGAAGGACTTTGGATACTAATTCAGGTATTTTGTGGAGTTACAATATACTTTCCAGTATTTCATTACAAAACCACACAAACTGAGCATTCTTCCGTATTTCAGGACTGTTTTTCCTGCACAAATGAAACATACATTTTCACTACCTGGTTTAAAAATGAATGACAGCAGCACACAAGAGTATAACGTCACTCAAAATGACATGAATTGCATCAAGAGTGACGACTTCAAGTACCCTTTGTATAGCTGTGTTTTCAGCCTGGTGTTTTTATTTGGACTTGTCTTCAACATGGTGGCTTTATACATTTTTGGCTGTACACTGAAGCTGCGGAATGAGACCACGACATACATGATAAACCTTATAGTTTCAGACTCTTTCTTTGTCCTGACCCTGCCTTTTCGGATCGTTTACTTTATTAAACGTGAATGGGTATTTGGAAGCGTGCTCTGCAAGATCTCTGTGGCCCTGTTCTACACCAACATGTACAGCAGCATCCTCTTCCTCACCTGCATCAGTGTTGACCGTTTCCTGGCCATTGTGTACCCATTCCGGTCCCAAAGAATTCGTACTAGAAGAAATGCCAAACTGGCCTGCTGTATAGTGTGGGTGATGGTTCTTTCTGGAAGTATACCCACTGGGTTCCTTTTGGACACCACCTCACCCATCAATGCAAAATCCTCAAACTTCTGCTTTGAAAACTACTCTAACAAACAGTGGCAGGCTGAGCTGTCCAAGGTGGTGGTGTTTATTGAGACCGTGGGCTTCATCATCCCATTGATGCTCAATGTCTTCTGCTCCATCATGGTGCTACGGACACTGAGGAAACCCCCAAACTTCAGCCATGGAGGGAACCTAAACAAGTCAAAAATCTTAAGGATGATCACAGTGCATCTGCTCATCTTTTGCTTCTGTTTCATCCCCTACAATGTTAATCTCATCTTTTATGCCCTGGTCCGCTCCAATATCATAGAAGGGTGCAAAGCAGAATATGTGGTCAGGACCATCTACCCCATTAGTCTGTGCATAGCAGTGACCAACTGTTGTTTTGATCCAGTCATATACTATTTCACTTCAGAGACCATTAAGAGCTCCATGAAACGCAAGTCCACAGTATGGCACTATGGTGCCAAGCTGTTCGACAGACTACAGATGGACAGCACACAAAGCAGTCCAAATACAACACACAAAAGCCTATCCCCATGGAGTCAGAAATCCAAAGTGTTCGACAATGAGTCTACAATCTAATGTCAATTCTATTGTGGGTCATGATTAATAATTCAGTGATTGCTTGTGAAACTTGATTTAAATGTTAGGATGGAGGTGGAGTGGCCTTGAAGATCATAATAACAAACACAGTGGTTACTAAGGAGTCACTCTTTCATCTACTGGACAAAATAGACTAGGAGACTAGGTTAGTCAATAAAAGAGTGGAACAAGTCCAATCGGAAACATTTGACAGTGTGTTACAGCATAAAGACACTTTAGGCTGCCAATTCACAACACACGTTGTTAGAAAACTTTTCATTCTTAGGAGTTATGAGTTTATAATGTGTACTAGTTAAAATGACGACAGGTGTATAGGGCATAGTCAAGTGCATGGTTCTGCTGAAGTATGAGCTTTTGCAAATAAGACATTGTAACTGTAGTCTTATTTCTCAGAGCAGATTCTCCTTTAAGATTATTCTTCTTTGGCAATGCTGAACCAGTATTACTTTTTATGTACTGTACATTTTCTAAGTAGTTGTGGCTAGTATATATATATACACACACACACACACACATATATACACACACACAAAGTGAATAAAAGAGGTAACCTAAAAGGTTTGAGTTATTTAAAAAAAATATATATATATATTTGATAGAGTGGGGTGTTGTGAAATATTTGACATTAACAAGGTATCGGTTGTTAAAATGCAACTCTCTATGGGTGCTGCCAAATCATTTGTCTACACTGATTACTCATACAGGTAATAACAACCCGGCTACAGGTACTGTGGTTGGTTGCCCAGTACCATGAATGCACAGTGAGTCAATACAATTTCAAAAAGTAGATTACAGATGTCAATATTTGACAGATGCATTGTGCCAGCCAAATAAAGCCCTAACAATGCCAATGGCCTCATCTAAATAATTAGTTATTTCTGTAGAATTTTATTTTAATTTTATGATGATCAAAAAGAAAAGAAATTCAGACTAGAATTTGATGTTTGATGAGAATAATTTAAAAAGATCTAAGCCAGAGTGACTACATGTCTGTTTCCTATGGACTAATAGGAAACATGAAAACAGTTCACAGTGTAAATAGAATATGCTGCAGCTTGAATGTTGTTCATTTTTCTAAAAGCTGCCTGCTGCAAGACCGAGTTCTATTGGATTCCTGTTGAGACCCCTGAGGCTGTGTACTGACAAAGGTAGACTCATCACCACCGCTGAACTGGATTGTGAAACTTAAACAGGCGAGCGCCAACAAGCCTCTTGAGGGAGAAGCATGTTGAAAAAAAAAAAAATAAGAGCAGAGTGGTTGCTGCAACACTGAGACAGAGCCGGTAATTAATCCAGAGTTTAAACTTCATAACAGTTAGAAAACAATTAGCAATTGCTCAAATCTTATTTTCCCTAAGCCACACTACATCATGTAATACAAATAGGTTGGCATATAAGAATATTTAAATAATAGACAATAATAGTGATGTTAATCGAGTATGTGCAAAGAGGGTTTGTTGGATTAAACCGTAAAATAAACCATCTAATTTTCCTTTGTATCTTTTTTTTTTTTTTAAAGTGAATAAATTATAACCAGTTATTTCTCAATCAAGTCATGTGTCCTTTGTTATTTATATTTCAAAATTTGTCTCACAACGGCCAAGTGGTGTGTAGCTAAGTCGTAGTGTGTGCCATATCAGCATACTGTTCTCCAAATTATTCAAACAGGCACTCAACTCTGCTTTAATGACATGCCAAATTGAGTGAAAAGCTGATGTGAATATTAGATTAATTATTTCTTTTCTCAAGTGACAAAGACTCACATTTTGACATGACATACATTTTTATCAGTCATAAGGACCTGTCCTGAACATTTTGACTTCATTTGGAGTCTCATGGACTCTAATAGCCATGGACTGAGATCTACACTGACTTGTTCTCTAAGCACGCTGGTCCCAAGCTGACACTCAATGAATTATTGCTATTCCTCTATCTGTATAGTTGATGATTAACTCCAATCACTTGTACAGGTTTTTAACAAGCAGCCATAAACATGATTCCCACTATAAAAAGGTAATGAAACAATATGTGCTTAATTGTAAGGCTAATCACAAAATTCAGCTGATTGACAAACCTAGTCGGTTAAGACCAGATAATGAGTCTATCCTTAAACCAACCTACTGATCAGTACTTCTAAAGCTCATTACATATTTTTACTAAATGAGCTAAGAAATAGGGAGTAAGAAAAAAACCACAAGAAGTGTGCATAGGAGAGGTGAGAGGTGAGAGCGGAAAGAGAGAGGGAGACCCTGACCTGTATGTGAGTGTGGGCGTGTACAGCTCTAATCAGTAGCATGAGCATCTTAACAAGTTACACTGCTGCTGAACACCAGCTGTCTGGAAGAATACTTTATCACACCATCACCGAATTGTTGAGATCCTGATACTGGTGAGTGGTGACGTTTTCTGTTACAACATTCTTCTTAGTTGTTCTTAGCTTGAGTTTTATATGTACAGTATATATACATTATTTTTTATAAAATGAAGACAGCAATTAACTATAACAACTTGTCAAGGTGTTGTGGAAACATAACATTTTAGGGTCCACAAAGACACTGAAGACAATGTGTATATGGGATATTGTATGGGGTATTTGAGAATGCCCTGGGCTTTTACATGTAGAAAACCAAATTAAGGCAATTAATAATTGTGATCCCAACAAAAATCTGCTACATGACTTGCAATTCTTAAAGATCCCATCAAGATCAAGTCACCAGTTTGCTACTCATCAGACACTTAGTATTGTAATAGTATACAAGTGAATGACTATACAGGCGTTATTATCAGATCACCAAAGCAGACAACTAAATTATGTCAGGAGCAAAAAATAAAAGGGTTTGAAAGAGCAAAAGTTTAAATGCATTATCATGTCATAGAAAACATGACCTATCAAATATTGTCACTGTATATTAAAAAAACCCGTAAAACTTTAATTGAGAGACTACTCAAAAGTTGACTGAAAGTAATAGTATCAAACGATGTGCCTGTACTTAAACTAATTTCACAATTGTATTTTTGAAATTAATGTTCAAAGGCAAAGTAATAATAATAATAATATCATTAGTGTTAAGATAATAATGGAAGTTCTGTAATAATTAGACAGTGGCATTGTTTCAACTCAAAATTGTGTCATTTTGTCACTGGAGTGTTTGGATGTGTTCAACAGCCTCAATTACTGGTGTGCTGGTCACAAAAAAAGAAAAAGATGTAAAATAACAGAAGAAAAGTCCCAAAAATCATGATGACATATACCAAACGCATGAAAAACACATTAGTTAAAAGTGCTTATAATTTGTCCCTTCCTAATAATGACTGAAAAAAGGCTTAACTGGATTTTTTTTTTATGTACTACAAATTACATATTTAAAAATGGCCAGTAAAATCCACACCTCTTACAATCTCAATGAATAAATTTCATGAGCTTCACATGTGAATTTACTCCAGGACAACAGATAACATTGTGGGGAAATTCTCTCTTCTCCCCCCCCCACATGTAATGAAGCCAAATGTTTGCTTGTTTTATGAGAGCAGGAAGTTGCAGTTAAAATTTTATTGACGGTCGTCCTGCATATCATATATAAATTCAGTTATGTTAGCCGTGGCAGTACATTCATGTCATCTCAGCAAATTTGCATTACATAAAACAGTAGACACTTTGAGTTTATTAAGTTTTTACTTGCCACAGGTTTACTCCAGAAGAAGCAACTGAACCCGTTCCTTCCTCCCATCTTATGTTCACTGCAACCAACCCAATTCCCTCCAGATATTAGAAAATCAGTAATTTGAAGTGTTGGAGTAACAAATCCTTTTTGGACATGGAGCTGTGGAATATGAGTGATACGCCAGCCAAGCCATTTTCACCTCTATCTAACTGCACTGTTGACACAAGCTATCGCTTCACATTCTATCAAGTGTCCTATGGTGTCATCTTCCTGCTGGGCTTGGTCACCAACAGCCTGGCTCTGCGCAGACTGTGTCTATATCCCTCCACCATGAATAGCACAGCCATTTACATGGTCAGCCTGTCAGCTGCCGACTTGTTTTTTGTAATCTCTCTGCCCCTGAGAATCTACTACTATCACCAAAAGGCCAGAGCCTTGTACTCCAAGACAGGATACCAATCTAGTTGGACTTCTGGGGTGGCATACTGCCACTTCACTTTCACCTTTAAATACATCAGCCTGTATGGGGGCATCTTCTTCCTGGTGTGCATTGCTTTAGACCGCTACTTTGCTGTAGTGCATCCCCTGGCTTCAACACTCCGCAGACTGCGTGTTGCAAAGCTGGTTAGTGGGGGGATCTGGTGCCTGGTGCTGGGGCTCAGTGTGAGTCTGCCTCTGCTGCGCTCTGCAGCAGCTGACCAACAAAAGCCCTGTCTGCCAGACCCGTCCTCGCAAGGCCACCGCACCATCATCCTGGTAACTCTGGGCTTAGTTCTAGGGTCATTTCTGCTGCCCACTGTGCTACTTCTCTGCAGCTACTGCAGAGTGCTGCGCGTGCTGCGCCAGCCGAGACACCGCTCCCGCAGCCATCGCCGCAGCCGTCGCCACACTCTCACTGTTATTTACTGGGTGCTAGGCATCTTCCTGCTGTGTTTCGTCCCCTATCACATCAACCTCCTGGGATACACCCTCACACATGTTGGTCTGCTGCCCCATTGTGGCCTGGCCAAGGTGACCAAGGCTGTGCACCCCGTGGTGCTGTCACTAGCAAGCCTCAATTGCTGCTTAAACCCACTCATCTACTATTTCTCCAACATCCTGGTGAACAGGGAGGCGCCCTGTGGAGGCAGCGGCAGCCAGTGACACAGATCATTTCTTTATCATTATCTTAAGAGCACTAGACTATTTTTATTGAACGGATTCATACAGCCGAACAGGAGTTTGTTTATTCATATACCGTATCCTGTTACCCATACTGTGTGCACTTCTCTAAAAAGTAAACTGAAAATAACTATTTGTGTTATCTGTATTTATGGCAGAAATTGCAATGTAGATCCGGTGCTCGCCACACCTCTGCAGCAGTCTGGGTTCAGTGACATGCTAAGAAGCATATTCTCATCTTAGTTATTTCATCCAGTATACTTTGTCAGTACAAATTCAATGTGTTTGTGAAATATTGTTATGCAATGACATTTTTCATATGTAGTAAATGTGGAATTTGTGTGAAACCTGGCTCATTTTAGATAAATGTAGTAGTATGTTGATCTGATGTCATTTATGTTATTCTTAAGCTGTAGTAATTTCAAAAAAAAAAAAAAAAAATCACACACACACACACACACACACACACACACACACACACACACACACACACACACACACACACACACACACACACACACACACACACACACACACACACACACACACACACACACACACACACACACACACACACACACACACACACACACACACACACACACACACACACAGTCTTTATGCTGTGTATGCATAAATCTCACTCAATTACATGCCATAACATTATTATAAGCATACTATAGTGATAAAACTGACCGTCCTCCATGCAATCCTCTCCATGATGAGATTCTCGCAGGTCTCCAGATGTTTGACGATATCCTTGCTCAGAGTGGGCTCGGCCTTGATGAAACTCTCAATGACTTTGTAGAAGTCAAAAGCAGCCAGGTTGACCACGTCCAATATCCAGGGGAAACACACGTCAGTTTCAACTGGATCACCGCCACCATGGTTGTATCCACCAGTTTTAAAACTGCTCTCTAACCATGAAGAGCAAACAACATTATTACAACTTGTTGCACATCTACAAGACATGTAAACATTTACATACATCATTGATAATTGTAAGATACAATTACAAAGTTAGTAGGTGACTGCATCGGTTATTAACTTATTAACGACATACACACCCCATATGTTGCCATCACCACTTCCAAAGCACAGGCCAGCAGGGATGTGTGGAATGTGGAGTCATTGAGGAGTTTACTGGAATGGAAATCAAATGACTTACCTCAAGGAAAATAACGCTTAAAAGTACAAGTAAAACAACAAAAACCATACATGCACAAGTGAATACACACTACAATTGACTAGCTTTATGATTGTGATTACTTAAACGCATACCTGAAATTTTGTACAGACAGTCGCTTCTCTTCCTACAAAAATGTGGAGGAAAAAACATAAATATGAGAGATTTCACACGTTTCTTTTGCTCTACACTCTTTTCTGTAAACAAAAGCTATAAAGCACATAAAGTGGAAGAAAAATGTGAATTATATTAGATCATTTGCATCAAGATCAACATGTAGTCAATTTATCAATTCTGGTTTTCTGAGATACATTTTTGCGGGTAAACCTCTGAAAAGCAACATTTCAAATAACTCAAACTTCTAAACAAATAAACTATAAAAATACAAAATCGTTGAATAAAACAGTTACAAAAATGGATAATAACATCAAACAAATCAAGTACCGATTTCAGCATTGCCTCCATGACTTTATAATACAGTCTGACACCGAGTTTAAATCTCTGAAAGACAGAAGAAATTAAGTCAGACACAAAATCATTTTAGCACAGGAAGTATTGCCTTTGTTACTCATCGTCTTGCTCAGTGTTAGTTCATACCTGCCAACCAAGTACTACACAGCGCGGGCCGACTGCCTGGCCAAACCTTTGGCTGAACGCCTGTCCGAGTGTCTCCAACCTCTTCAGCACAGCTTGCGTTGGGTCCACGGTGCAATTCTGATGACAGGAAAGATAAAACACAGAAAGTCAAATGAAGTTAGTAAGATGCAGTTTCAAGTGGCATTTTAATCAGTGGCAACCCTTCTAGAGACCCACTTTGAAATATGTAGCCAGGTTAGTAGACGGCTGATCCCCACTGGAGGTGAGATCCCCTTTCAACTGCTGGATGGAGGTCATGGCAGCTCTAATGAGACAAAACAAAAATCAGACATGAACACAGTGAATTGTGCCCAATAATATACATACATACATACTGTCAAGAAATCCCAGAACAATCTCAAATGTGTTTTTCCATTTGTGGATACATATACACATTCAATAAATATTAACTTTGCTTAAGCATGTTATAATATCTTTATAGATAGCATGCCTAACTATAATATTTGGAAAGAATTATTAAAACTCCTGGTTTATCCACACCACACTTTTCCACACCATCTGTGACTTTTAGGATACACTAAAAGAAAACAGCGCAAGGCCAGCGTACTAAATCACTTTGTTACTAATGTTGTAGTCCATCTTGTTGTTTTTACTGTCAATTTCTGTGTACTTTGGATGGATTAAAAGCAGAAAAGATCAGGTTTTCATCATAAACAGTCTATTGCTTTTTCAGTCCCTAACGACAGTTGCACCAGTTGGCAGCTGAGCAGCATACAGTGTATACAGACTCTCAGGTGAAATTGTAACAGTGTTAATGATTGTAAAGAATGATTGATAAAATCAAGAGGTGGGTGACTGTTAACTGCTCACCTGATTGGAGTCTGGGGAGGGATGAGTACGTCTTCATCTGGCAGGTTCTTTTTCGGCGTTCTCTCCACCTGTGATCTGAATACAGCAGCAAATTATTAAACACTTTTCTATAAATTCTTTTAATAGATTAACCAGACCAACGTCAAAACAATGAGTAGTGAAGAAAAGAAGAAATTACATTTCGACTTTAGGCAGAAGAACGGTCTCATCTCCATCAAAAAATAGCCGTCCATCAATGTCTCTACTCTTCAAGTAGTGCTCTTCATATTGTTGGTTGAGGTCATTTGACTGTGGTAAAAAAAAAAAAATTAGAGACTGAGTTTACTCATAGTTAAGAGCTTCCCTTCATAATTCCGCACATGAAAGGCTGTTACAGGTTATGCAATGCATAACAGATGGAACAGTTCTCCAACAAATTTTATTTTACCTAAATCCAAAAGCTAAATTGTACTTCAAAAAGAACAGCACTGTATGCTGCTTTTCACAGTTTGAAATTATTGCTGAATTGCGCATGAGCTGTTTATGTTACGGAAAGCTAACTACTCTTTATATTGCTGGCTATCTTAAGCTCTAGCAATGCCCCAAATTTCTTTATCTTAACGCATGTTATAAATGTAAAATCGTAATCTTAACTAGATCTGCAATCATAGAGATCTGACAATGATACTTAATCAAGACACTCTAAATACCTGCCGATTACAGTTCCTTAAACAGTCTAAAGACTTTTACACCTGTGTCATTATGCAAAAATCACCTGATTGAATAAAAAGTAGAAATAAAAATAATTTGCCTTTAACCAGAGTTGGCCACATAGACATAACTCTAGCCTTTAAACTCTTGTTGTCATTGTCAACATCAGTTAACTCACAAAGCATATTTATTTTACAGCACATCTGTGCTGTAAAATAATTTGGCCCAAAATCTCACTGAAAACGTAACCGTTTTTTGTTCAAATTTACCCAGGCCCCTCATAGGTCAGATCAATAAATGATAGTCAATTTACATAAGACACTTGTGTATATAATGTGCACCACCTGTCCGTTACTGGGGTAATGCAACAGTAAAATAAGTGCTTCCTGAAGGAGTGTGTCGGTGACAGCAAACAGTAGCAACCTGTCTCATTTCTTTTAATACCTACCTCTGCAATATACTACCCTTAGACACTACAAAATGATATCATGCTTGAGTACACATTTTCCTCACACAATGTATGCAAAAACCAAATATGTATAAGCACCACAGAGAGCAACAGTGGCAACAGCAAGCAGAACAAAATAGCTAATGGAAACAGTGTGAACAGCAAATAGTGAAACCAAACAGACTGACCCCCTCGCTTACCTGAGGAAAATCTGAAGATCTCGAAAAATCCAGTGAGTCCAGGAAAGTCGAGAAACTGGTCTGGTATACATTCTTCACCTGAAAATACAATTGGCATAAAGGGGCAAATGAGGCCAATTACACAGAACTGAGGGCAAATAAATGAATGTATTATAACTGTAAGAAATATACAAAGAGGGGGCTCATACCTCTTCTGCATTGCATTCATTCTCTTCGCACAAGGTTTTGAGAAGCTGCAAATCCACCTCCGGCTCTGGAGGTCGGAATTTGGCTTTGCTCTGGTTGCGGCGTGATGTTCGTGTTGGAGGGCTCTGAATTTTGCTGATAGCTGATTCTGAAAGAAAAACATTTAAGGGCTTAAAAACATCTGAGTCATAAACTATAAACCCTTTTGTGATGCTATACATACTTTTTAAAATCAATCATGTTTACATCCCAACTCAAAATAGTTTTTTTCTTTTTTAAATAAAGATAATAAAGACAGAGGTTGTAGTAAAGGACACTGAAACTTACTGTAAAGAGGCTGCAGAAGGTCTGGAGGGCAGCGCTTGATGAATGACTCCAGTGTACAAAGCAGCAACTGGAATGATATGACCAGGTCATCCTCCATCTGCAAGGCCCTTCCTGCAAACAGCCGAGATGCAGCACATGAGAAGCAGCATCATAATACTACCACGACCAACTGGAAACAACAGAACTGTAACCGTGAGGAGAAACTTTTCATCAATTAATTCAAGCTCGACAGCTGCACATGAAAAAGGAAGGAAGGATGGTAAGAAGAAGATGAAGCCACACAAAAACTATTCCATCAAGTGTATTAACAGCTTGATCCTACTTGTTTTTGTTGTCGTTAATGTGTTAAAAAAGCCTAACCTACCTTTGGCCAAAAGAAACATTGTCCAGCAGCTCCGCATGGTCTCCCTCTCCCTTGGAAAAGAAACACTGAACCATTAATCATAAACCTGCATCACATCTTTTGTAATAAGCTCTCAATTATCAAACACAAGACTATAATGACTAGTTAATTTTACACATGTGGTAAAGAAGTATCGAACTTACTGGTCATCAGAAACCAAAGCAAAGATTTTTTTGCACGTTCTGAAACAAAACAATTGTTAGTGTCAATTACAATTTTGACCAAACAGTTTGGTATGAATCAAGCATCTGTACTGTACTGATGTGTTCACTCACTTCTCAAACCGCTGGTAGAGAGCCAGCGTCACATTATACTTTTTCTCCAGTCGTGTCAGTGCTGAATTCACCTTTGTACTTATGGTATCCAGGTTTACATCTAACTTCCTCACCAGATCCACAAACTGCTTTACACTACAAAAAAACAGATTAATTTGTGTGAGAGATAAAATAGAAATTGCATAAAACTGAATAAAAATAAGGCTCAAATTGTAAAACCAAACTAAGGGTTCAGATTTTAAAACTTTTTTCAACTAAAATAATCTTCAGCATTGCATCTCAGTTTGGTACCACCTTGTTTTGGACCATGGCGCAAAAGGCAAATATGTACAGAATGTATATTCAAATTACTGATATTACATTAATGTATAGGAATGTTTGCAAATAACATGCATCATGCTGAGTAAGTACTTACTTTAGACTGACTGCTTTCAGAACCTGGGTTAAGGTGAAACAGGCGACATCCATGTCTGCCCCCGACACAAACAGACAAGCTCCCCACACCCTTTTCTCGCTGTCCTGAAATGAAAAACAATGTTTTCAACTTAACTATAAAACATGCAAAATTATTTTATCACTGATACCCTGGTGGGGAACATTAATATTGGCAGGATTACTAAAACATAAATCCAGTAGATTTGTTCAAACAAATCTATACCACTTTGTATGTTATACTTGTATTTCCTCATAACCTCTTCTGTCCACCTTTGTTATAGATTGTTTAAATTTCATTTAAGAGATTCAGAAACTGAAATGGCATTGGGGGTATGTACTACAGGGAAGTATGAAATGACTTGATAACTACAACTACAGCAAAACAGATTCATCTCAAATTTTACATTTAATCTCAATGATTTGTATAATATACAAATATAGTAATAATCCCAAACACCTGTCACATGACACTTGTGACAGTGTATGAGACACGTGTCTCTTGCTTATTATGTGCATATCATTCTCATCTGCTCTCCTTTTAACAGGGATGGAAAGGTAACATTTTGAAAGAAATGTAATTGAGTAGTTTTTTTATCTACCAACTTTTTTGTGTATACTTTTGAAGAATGGTGACTATACTTGCATGCAAGTAAATTTCTGATTCGACATTCAGCTACAATTCCAAAGGCAAAAACAACATACAGTAGAACACATTTTCCTTGTAAGGCAAATTTTAGAAAGCTTTCCAAGAAGCAACACTGACATGGAGAGGGTTTGGTTGTGAGGGCCAAAGGACATGTTCTTTTTAATGGTTGCAGTGTAAATGCCATAGTGGTCAGTTTATTTGGCATAACAGTATATCTTTATATAAATACATACAGCGATTTCATTCATCGAATCTTGAACAGTTTTCCACAGCGTCCAGGCACGGTCACACACCAGGTCTGTCACATGAAGGCTCTTACACAGGGTCACAAACTCAGCATCCTTGTCTCGGTGTCTAAAGGATGAAGGCCATAAATTAATACCATGGAGAACACAAATAGTGTCTAACCATGTCTCTTGGAATAATTTGATGTAGTCTGTTTTTTTACACCTCTATAGTCTCAGTTAAGTGAAAGAACAACAAAAGATGAATGTATTAGAAAGATATTAGAATAAATTAAATGAATGAACATAGAATTTCACGGACCCATGGGGGTCCCCAGGCCCCTCTTTGAGAATCACTGATTTAAGGATATCAAAACATTTTTCACAGATAACAACTTTCCTGACTGTTAGCCAAAGTCTGTATCAGACTCACGTGTGTATTTGTATATTGTAACAGCGTTACATCTCATTTTACATGTGTGAATGAAGAGTTCTAGTAAGTGTTAGCTCTAAATAACGTTACAGGCCTTACTAGCTAGTTGGAAAAAGCTAGCAAGTGAGCCTGACGCTTAGACACATTCAGCTAGCTTGGAAGAGTAAACTAACGTTAGCTATACATAAGGCTACAGTATGAACACATTTTTATTCGCTGACTGCTGACATACTACGGAAACCTGAATTAATATAAAAAGGCAAAAAATAACGCATCTTACTTTTTAGCAGATAACGTTAATTTTGGACTCTCCTTCTTGTCTGGAGAGGCACTTTCAGCACTCTTCAGCTCCTTGCTCTGTGTCGTCCCAGAGTTGCGTTTTTTAGGTGGCATCTTGGTATCGGGTTACCGAACAGGCAAATATGATAATTAAAAACAGAAATGTGTTTTAAAGGCCACAAATAAGGCTTAGTAGGTTTAAAGCCCACCGCACGAGTTCCGTGGCAACAATACAACAAAACCTAACTGACTTCCTGAAACCGTGGTGAAGTGGGTGTTCGTTTTGTATCACCGATGTGCGCGGCGGAGTGCCGGTACCGCCGGTGTCTCAAGATTTAGACGCCCTTCACAGTCGGTGTTCACAACCCCGTGTATACTAACCGGCTCACTGAGTTTAGGTGATCGTTTGTCTCTGTTTATACCCAGCAATGTCGACACTTACATTATATACCCGGTTTATCGCTTCATATTTATCTTAAACTCCCTTTCACTCGGATCACGTGACATCCCGCAAACGACCTGACCCAAACTCAAGAGATGAAAACGCGGGAAAATATCTACGCAACATCCGCTCATTAGCATTTATCCCGCCACCCAGAAGAGTCACAGGGTCTACGGTCTACACTGCCCAGGAACATTACTAGCTAGAAAGAAGGCGACTTATCATTTCAACTAATTTAATGTATGTATGTATATATATATATATATATATATATATATATATATATATATATATATATATATATATATATATATATATATATATATATATATATATATATATAACAATAATGTAGGTCGTGCATATGTTGATTCGATGGTGCCTTCGCCACAATTTTACGCTGTTTACCTTATGTGTATGCTTTTCCTTTCTTTTTACATGTAACACACTTCACTTTTTTCACTTACGTTACTCAAGGAAATATCAATTTCAGCATTATCAGATTATCAGGCTATAATCAATTATCTCTGGTCACTGTAACATTTTCTTTTACATTGAATAAAGACAGCTACTGTTAAATTTTAGTAAACGAACATGGATTACTGCATTCTAATCTTTGTGAAACCATACATTGCCCTCTTGCGGTAATAATCACATATTGCTATTTCAAGTGATCGGTTAAGGTTGAGATTGAGTAGAACACTTTGGGAAATCATCTTTGTTCCTACCAATAAATTTCATTTGAACAAGCAGGCCACCTTATGATTACAATAAGTTTATGGTTTCAAAACTAATATTCTGTAGGGAACTCTGAAAACTCAAGTAAAACTTTGGGTTTTCAACAGACATCTTTGAAATTAAAAATACACAAAGTCACAAAAAAGGAAATGCAAGATATGAAGACAATACAAATGTATTAATATTATTACAGCTGGGACAATAGCAGTGTACAAAGGCAAAAAAGATGTCAAAACTAGTTGTAATGGCATGACATACAATCTTTTAACAAAGGATAATTAAATGTTCTGAATCATTAAAAGTTGAGATTCTGCTTGAAAGATGCTTTGAGAGCGAAAACAATTACTGTTATTCTAACGCACTAAACATTTTATGTGACTGAAAGGGTTAAGAATGCAGACATTGCAGATCTGACAGGTTTCTTGTATCTGTCATCATTTGCTTATGTGCAACAGGACAATATAGTGCATATACCCTTAAAAACAGTTTAAGATTAAACAGCCTGGAAACCGATGGGGAATAAAAATCTTTGGACATTCATGAGAATGTTAAAACGCCAGTCTTATGGGAAATAAGTGCCACTAGAATGGTTAACAAATGTTATTTATCTGGGAAAGTTTATTTCAGTTGGCCACTTCAAAAGATAAAGACACAACTGATGTGTCCAAGTGAGCTGTTTCACCTGGGTCAAATCTTTTTGTAATTCATTATATTTTTATTTCCTTTATGTCCATTAGTTTAGTCATTGGGCTTATCTAGCTAATGGTATTGTAAAAATATTTGTAAAATAAGTCTAACCAAAATTTTAAATTTAGCAAAATGGCCAATATTCCAATAAATAACTTTCAAACAATGGATTTTAATGTCTTCAGTAAACAAGCCCTTAAATCAGAGAAAGATTGATACAATGACAATATTCATGTCCGCAAGGGGATAATACATTTAGCTTATGAGTGCATCTCCAGATATTACATTAAACCAATGACATAATTACCAGGAGGCCTTTCTGCTAATAAATAGCAGAGGGGAAATAGTCTAGGAGGACTGTCAAAGCCAAGTTCCAGTAAACATAAACAACTAAAAACCTATGTGTGCCGATGCTCATCACAGACTAAAGAAAAAAAAGGATAATTAGTTAGTCCCACTTAAAACAATGTCTACAATGCTAGTACATAATTTGGTTGTAATTGTGACAATATCTATGTACTCTGAGCAATGTGAACTGATTGCTACATTTTATGCAGGAACTGGCAATTTGAAATGCAGATGGTCAGACAAGGCATATGGACACATGTACAGTACTTAATAGTTCATTTGGCAAGTTCTTCTTTTAAATGTATTTATTCTAGCAGTAATTCTAGCTAGCAATTATTCTTTTAAAAGGAAATATAAAAAGTATTTCTGATTCCGTGCAGCATTCATTCTTGCAGGCTGAGGATTTGTAGTCACCTCTCCAGGTCCATCAGCAGTTGTTGAAGGTAACAGTCAAAACTCACTGCACTTTTTGTCCCTCCTCCTAAGAGGAGGAAGAAAGATAAAAATCTGATCTCTCAGCTGCTGTTGGCTGATGTTGATGAGAAATAATTACATTACACCATGATAATAAATAAGATCATCCTGCTAGATCATCATCCAAATGTCAAGTTGTAAGTCTATTTCAGCTCGTCTATTTTACAATCTACACAATGTAAAAAAAGAAGATGTTAAAAATACAATTGAAATATACATGTAAGTATAAATAAAGCAATAAGTCACACTGCCCTGCAGGACAAACAGTCTGTTCAGACACAGCCACCAGAGCCTAGCTGGGGCGGATAACACACATAACAGAAAATAATAAATTTCTCTTTCTCTTGACAACGTAGTTTGCTCATCACTGTGCTTTCATCACTGCTCTCTGTGCTGTCATGCCTGGCTTCCCTCCTCCCAGGTCATTGCAGTAAAGTCCATGTCTGTGAGTGTGACGGTGAACGGAGCCTCAACCCTCTCGGCCTCCATATGCTCCTCGACTCTCGCGGTGCTGTTGTTCACCCTCCAGGAATTCAGAGGTCGAATCGATTTCTGGAAACGCTGCAAAAGAGAAGCAAGAGACAGTCGTAAACCTTTTATCTACCAATGTTGTATATTTAAACAGATACAGCAGTGGCAGTTCAAGCTATACAGTTAGTGAGATCATTGCAGAGGTGTAACCGGACCTCACAGTGACAGAATGACAAAGTGCTTATACTGACTTCTTTCAGTGTTCCAGTTTCCTTGCTGATGGCCACAATGGCCCAGATGGGGATCTGTAGACAGCAGGTCGCGCCCATGCACACTCCCAGCGCTTTACCCCACAGTGGATATACATAGGACCCGTATTGGAGTGATGTTCTGTACATCTCAATGAAGATGTAAGTCAGGATGAACTACAGTCATGAGGGAAAAAGCACAAAGTGAGCAGAGGAATGTGTCATCCAAACAATAAAGCCTCAATGGCAACAGAAGAATGAATGAGAAGGCCAGCAAAGACATGCTACGGGGGGCACTCAGATTGAATGTCGGTTTCTCCTCTTGAATTATTCACAACTGTTGTTGTGAAGATTTCAGCACAGTTGGCCACTTTTCAAAGTAGTGATGTTATTTTAGTTTACTTTATGATGAAATCTTTAGTCATGTAATGGAATAGCAATGTGTTTCACCCCTCATCCAATTACCTTTTGACTGTAAGTGCATCATTTCTATATCAAGTAGCCCTACAGTAAATAGTAATTCTGCTTCAGGTGACGAAAGCGGCAGAAATATTTGAGGGAGTGACGTAACATGAATATGAGCTTTAGCTCAGCAATAACATTTCAGCTGGCAGTGAAAGTCATGCTCTGATATTGTCATAATTCTTAATTTGGCAAAATAACCATGAAAAACATATATTATGTAAAAACCTATCAACTTCAGTGCATTTGGGTTTCAGGAAAGACATCAGACAATAAGCCAGATGAAGTTTAATAGATTCTGAAGAGTATTATTAATTATATTAATTATGGACAACCAATGCTGATGTCCCATTGTGCCTGTGTCTACTAACATGAAACATGAATACTAATGCTGATGTTTTCACTCACCAGCAGAAGAAACGGAGTGCAGAAAACCCAGCATGCTTTGAAGTAAAGCAGCACTTTGGTACACCAGGGGGGACAGTGGCGGATCATATCAATAATGTCCTGACAAAACTGGTTGACTCCTAATAGAAAAGTTAATTAAGAGATGCAGGTTAGGAACCCTGGAATAACCAAGACATTTACAAGTTGGTACACATCACGTGACCTCGATGACTGAAACTCATGGAGGAATGATGCTGTGTTAGAGGAGTTTGATGTGAAGGTTAGGTGTATGTTGGGCTACCGTAGAAGAAGGAGATGCCAATGCACATGAAGAGGGTGATGATGATGAGACCGAAACTAGTGCTGAAGGAGTCAATGAGAGTGAACCAGTAAATCCCTCCCTATGAAGACACAGTTGACAGGGCAAATGTGAGTCTAATCACAAAGAATATGCACTTGCAGCCACATTTATCATTTACTACAGTAACACTGTATTTACTACACTCACATTAGTCACTAACAGGAGACCCATCAGGTAGAAACAAAAACACAGAGCGCCCAAGAACAAGGACTTGTGCAGCGTATTTGCTCTGAGGTGCGGAAACTCATCCAGCACGGCTGTAGTGATGCCTTCCATGTTGCCAAACTGTAAAGCAGCGGAGCAGAAGGTATCAAACATATGGAGGATTAATACGTCTTTATTTCTGCTCATATCTTTGTGTGGTGTGTGGCCTTACCAGCGTATCGATCCCCAGCATAAAGAGCATGAGGAAGAACAAAATGGACCAGAACACAGAGCCTGGCAGCAGAGCAAGGGCTTCTGGGTAAGCAACGAAGGCCAACCCAGGACCTGAAAGCAAATTAGAATACATCAAGTTCAAGAAGGCACTATATGCACAATACTGAAGTTTAATGCAAAATGCAGTAGTTACAAAAACCTAACTGCTCTGTAATAGAGTTTACTTTACACAAAGAAGTGGCGCTTAAGTTACATTCAGAAAATAATGTCTTCTTTTTATATGAGCTACCCAGAGATGCAAAAAGAATATCAGCTCTGGCTGACAATAAAGTTGTATCATATCGTATTGTGTTGAAACACCATTTTCAGTCTCACACATAGTTTTAAGATTCCGAATTTATTCAAAATGCTCTATTTATATTTATTTATCTGGACGTCTGTTTAAGGAAGATGCACAGGATTACTAAACAAAATGAGCACAGTAACTACCTGTATCTGCCACCTCTCCCACAGGCACTCCCTTCTTCCATGCCATGTGACCAAGGATTGAGAATATAGCAAATCCTGCAAAGAAGCTAGTGCTGCAGTTTCCTGTGGTGATAATCAAGGTATCCCTGAAATCAGAAGAACCACAATCAAACGACTGAACCCATCATGACCGCAACAACAAAGCAAATTGTACAATGCACAAACTCACCTGATGACATTGTTGTCAAACTTATTGTAAGAGGCCATAGAAAGGAGCCCTCCAACTCCAATACCTAAAGAGTAGAAGACCTGTGATGCTGCATCATTCCACACCTGCAATGTATCAGACAAAAATATTCCTTAAAGAAGATATCTAGATATTTTTTTAAAGCAGCAACAAAGAATTGTGTTCACAGACTCCTCAGCCTTATATGTGACAGTGTATACCATAGACATACCTGTGCATTAGCTAATCGGCTCCAGTCTGGTGTGAGGTAGAAAGCAATGCCCTGAAGAGAGCCCTCCAGTGTAGCACCTCTGATGATCAAAACAATGAGCACAAAGTATGGGAAGGTAGCTGTTACATAAACCACCTGTAATAAGAGCACAGACACATTAGACAAGACATAGCACCAAAAGGGCAGGATTTTGTGTGTGTGTGTGTGTGTGTGTGTGTGTGTTTTATGGGGGAGCTGACAATAAAAACATTGTGTGGCTTTACCTTGCCAGAGCTGCGGATGCCCTTGAGCATACACAGGAAGATGATGATCCAGGCAGCCAGGAGGCACAGGGCCAGGGGCCATCGGACAGGGCCCGGATCGTGAAGGCCCTCACTGAGGACTACACCCAGCACACGCTCACTACAATACACACACACAAACGTATATATAAAACAATAAAACAACCACTTGGCCACACTTTTTACACATTAACTGATGCAAAATAAACAAGGCACAGCCGTAAGACTGGATCTATTAAGGAATGTGTGAAGAAAAAGATCTTTATTCATGCGGTTTATTTTGTACAGTATATCACTAAAAATCATAGCAGATTTGCAAATTGGTAAACGTTTTAGTCCAGAGGGCACAATACAATACTTTATTGTGCTTTTAATACTTAATATTACAATGTCAAGTATCAAAAATGCTTATAATTGCTTTATCCATTTGCATGAATGGTTATAAATTTGCTCTGTGCTCTCTGTTAGAGTGTGGTTGTTGCATGTCATAACTCCATCATCCGTCTCCGTCATAATGTCTTCTTAAAGGTTAGGGTGTAATGATATTTCCAGTGTGTTCTTCTAGATTGCTTTTCTGTTGTTCGTGTTTTTTCTCTTCTAAAACAAAGAAATAGTTGTAATGAATATTGTCATGTGTTACATGTTGCTCTACAAACTAGGATTCAGTGTAGAGGAGGAGCATTCAAGAGTATGTCCTGTATAGTCCCATGCAATTCATTAGAGATACTCAACCAACAAGTCTGTTGTTTCTGTTCTCTTTGTGCTGCTACATTTCTTCTCAATTCAATTCAATGAATTGTATCCATTCCCAGCAGGGCAATTAAAAAGTATATGCAGCAGAGCACACGTCAGTCAGCAACAGTGGAGAGTGGGGTTGGAAAAATTCACCAAGGGCAGAGGGCAGAATTCACTAGAGAGATAGCCTTTCTCAATGCCTCTGAATGACTGCCATGCTTTTGAGAGTAGACTCTAGTGTTGGGGTCAACAAACTGACTTAGATATTGTATCTGGCCTCAGTCTGAACCCTTTGGTTTGTTTGCGGTATATCAATAAACCCTTACTTTTACTTGAAGCAGACAATAAGCTGTCACTGAGGCATTATGGCTGAATAACAGCTTCTTCAACATGTACACATCACTGCACAGCGTTTCATGCAGATTGAAGATGTATTCATAGAGGTAAGGAGGAACTTTGATCCTATACTTGTAAAGTATTACAATTATAAGGTCTAACATATGTTGTTATAAACCATCACAAGGATTTATATTGGGGAAGTCTTATGTATTATGTACAACAATATAATGAACTGTATTTTCTGGCATTATATAAGGTGTTGCCACAAAGCCCTGAGTCATATTAGCTGTACGGTGACAATTTAACCAGGTTGAAGAAAACTTCTGCATTTGCAGAGCAGGCTTGATTTTATTTATTTATTTATTTTTACAAATAAGAAAAAACTTACTTCCAGAATTTTTCTGTGGGGCTGAGGCCTTTACCAGTGGAGCTATTGCCAGTGGTGCGGTTTCCACAGAGACCTAAATTGTCTACAGCATCACAGGACCAGGGCAGAGGGCTCTGTAACGAGCTGCCCAGGTAGTAAAACGTCCATGCTATAATGACGTTATAGTAGAGACACACCAGAATGGACACACACAGCATCCCAATGCCGATACCTACAAGAAGAGACACAGCTATAAGTATCTCAGAAAGAACCGGTTTATACAATACACTTTTGTGAAAAGATACATTATAAGATATTTGTTAGATCATTTCAATATACAGGAATCTATGAACCCCCTGTAGTAAAAAGTGGTAGTTGGACTCGCCAAAAATGAATACAGTATATTCAATGGACACCTTAGAGTGTATCACACCTTGAAAACAGCATTCCAGACTATGTTCTGTTCATTTCCTTTTGTAATACTTGGAGGAACTCCATGTGTCAACTATAATAGCATTTCATAATTCAGCATGCCAACCTGCTACTGGCATTTGCAGTTTAAAATAAAAACTTCTATGATGAAAACCTACTTTCTGGCTCTATTTTAAGAGAGTTCCTGCAGGTTTCTTTATCAGATGTTTATATTTAGCAACTGACTTGCAGAGTCTCTAAAGGAATTTTTAGGGTTAGCCACATGACATATAATGGTGAGGTGGCAAAGTGATGTGAGTCAGACAACTATTTTCATCTGGACTGACTGGTAGCAACAAAGACATTGTGATGTCAACTTGAAATGCTGTGTACTCAAATCATTAAGCCTTCACTGTCTAACTAATTACATTCACATTCATGACCCTGAGATAGTTATCTCTAAAAAGTTTTAAGGTTGTGTCACTGGATTACAGTGTATGTATAAGTGTGTAAATACAGGGCTATAAAGCATGATATAGGAGGTCCTTACCTTTGAGCAGAGGGCAGCATTTCCACACTGTGATGGGGCCAGCTGCTCCATACTGGCCTAAACTTAGCTCCATGAGGAACAGTGGAACACCCGTAACAAAGAGCATAATGAAGTAGGGGATGAGAAACACACCTGTGAAAAATAGAATGAGGTCAGTTTGAAGAAGGGTGGTGCTGGGGGAGAACTCCACTGCAATTACTTCTTTTGTGCAGCTACATGTACAGACAGGTTAACTTATAAAATCTTTCTCAGCTACACAGACCAATGTTATTCCACTTTACTGTTAGTCAAGCTCCACCATGTTTGAATTTGGCAGGCTGGGTTAGACAGGCAGACTTTGTGTCTGGTGTGTAATCAAGGAAAATGTATAGGATTAAGTAAGTGTTTTGTGTTCTAGCTCCCAGCACCAAAGGCTGACATGGCGAGCTGTGGAAAATAAGCCAGCATGATTAGGAAGATGGTGCAAACCCAAGGGTAGGGCTAAGAAGGCCTCTTGCCCAAATGGGTGTAACAAATCAATATAGACATACAATATACCCAGGCACTGAAAGCATTTGAGACGTCAGAAGGCAATGAACATGCTTGTAGACAGCTCACCTCCTCCATTGCGATAACAAAGGTACGGGAACCGCCACACGTTCCCCAGTCCCACGCAGTATCCAATGCAAGAGAGCAGGAACTCATACTTCCCTCCCCACTGTTCTCTTGGGATAATTGGAGCTGGAGTGGGTACAGGACTCTGGGCTTGGGAGTCAAACTGTGGCTGTGGTGCATCCGTAGCTGTTGAATTGTGGCCATTTTGACTGACAGTATGCCCCTTAAAGTCTACAGAATTCTAGCAAAAATAAAATCACATTTTAAAGGGTCAGAGAGGACGTAAGCATTAATACAGATAACAAAATTCTTGCCTTTTTATGGTAGTAGAGTCCACAAACAATTGGTCAATTACTCAATTTGACATGCAGTAGAAAATCTATCAATGGCAATTCTAATAATTCATTATAGTACATTACCAAGTAAACACACAAAACATTTGCTGGTCCCAAACTGTAGATTGTCTTATTATTATTCCATCAAACTCATTAGGTGTTAAAACTACTAACTGGACTATTTATTTTTCTTCCTTCAAGAGAGGAACTATTTTCTCATGTCAGATTGCAGGGAGGAAGTTTGATTCAGATAACAGCAGGGCTTCTGCTTTGTGCTGTTACTGTCATTGTTGTGTTAAAAGATGAACAATTCATCAATTATTCCAATGACACAAATAAAAAATAAAAAAACAAAAAAATCATGATTTCATTAAAATGATGCTCAAGTTTAAAGCAAGTGTAATGTGTTTTTGAGATTTCTTGTTGCAAGTCATGCACACAGAGAATAATATATAAAATATAGAGACATCAAAGTAGGACCCAGGAAGTTGTGTTGACATGATGGGGTAATTGCAGTGCCTAAAGTAAGCCAACAGGCCTGAAATATTCAATGAACAGCCGTAAAAGCTGTGCTAGAAACATTATTCATTCCATTAGGTGAAAGATATTTGTAAATAAATAACACAAGAAGCAGTACATCTCTACAAAGAATCTGGAACTATGTGTGGTAATGCTTGAAAAATTACTGCAACAAATAATCATATAAATTTTAGCGAATCTTTTTCTGTTCATCAACTGATCGTTGCAGCTCTGAATAAATGAGGACTGAGGACGGCTGAAAAAGACCACTAGGCTAAATGAAAAATTATGAATATTGTAGAAAAAGGGCAAATAGACTACTATTGAAGTGTGGTCAGAAATCGCCTATAAACGCTAGACAGGAGGTAATGCCAACGTGCTTTAATAATGCTCAATAACTAAATGTAATAACACTAAATCTTGGTGTAAACACTTGAGAAAAATCTAGGCAAACACATCTGTTGAGTAGGCTACTGTAAGTACACCAACCGGCCGGTTTTATCTCCCCTGTCAACAGACGGTATTGACTTGGTGCAGCTGAAGAGAATCGAGTAATGTGGACGTTCAGGTTAAACGGCTTCATCTAATCTAGTGTTAGCTGCCCTGACACGAACAGCAGAGCACACCTCTGGGAGCCCAGAGGTAAACTTAAATCGTTCGTAAAGGGGTCCCACGTTGCATTTAGTGTCCAACATGAGTCTTAAACCCACACAGTGAGTGATATGCTTGGTGTGTGGTGAAGAGCCAGAAAAACAAACCTCCGCTCCTACTTGCGCTGTGGTTGCACTTGCTTCAGCGGGGCTCCCGAGTGCTGCTTTGCCGCTTTCGTCCTGCATTTCCTCCCCGGCACAGGTGGTGCTTCACTGCTTTATAAGTCGCTCTTTAATCCATATTGTACATGGGAGAGGCCTCTTAGAAGTCCACCATGTTGCTGTAGTTTCAGTGGCAGTCGAAGAAGTTCGGTCGGTGTTAACCGAACTGTGACACAGCAGCAGGGAGAAATCAGCGATGACGATAAGGAAACAGGCCGGTGGGCGGTGAGGCGGAGGACAGGGAGGCAGGGCGATAGAGCGGGGAGACAGATACTTCCTCCTACCTGCCGTGAGATGTTTAGGGTGGGGTAAGTGAGTCATGGGGAGCAACGTGGGGACTGAGGTGGGAAACTTGATCAAGTTAGCAAAACATCTTTTTTTCTCTTCAAAATATTGTAGCCAAATTATTCAGTTTTTTTTGTGTGAGCACTAGACCGGACTCTGTGACGTTATTTACAGAAACCCAACAATGCCTACCAAGAGCAAGCACTAGGCCACAGAGGGAAGGAAAAACTTCCTTTAAGAGGCAGAAACCTCGAGCAGAACCATGGCTCAGGGTGGGGGGTCATCTGACTCGACCGGTTGGGGGTGAAAGAAAGAGAGAGAAAGAGAGAGTCTGTATTGTATTTTATGATTGTTTTTTTATTTTTCTCTACTTCCTTTGAATTATGTATTATGTCACTATAATTTTCAATGAATATATGGTCACTTCTTATTTAGTTAATTATTCATTCTCTTCTCTGGATGCCAAATTGTTCAAAAAATATGTTTAACATGTATGTACAATTTAAAATTGTTAATAAAAAAAAAAAAAAAAGAGAGAGAGAGAGAGAGTTACCTTACAGGTCATGGATGGATGGATAGATAGATAGATAGATATTTATTTATTGATCCCCAAAAAATAGGAAATTATGGTGTTACAGCATCAAAATCAGTCACACAGCACAGAATATAAATATAAATCAAATACTAGGATACAATATACATGAAATATACATGAAATAATAATAATAATAGGAATAAAATATAAGAACAAATATTTGAATATATACAGGATGGGAATACAAAACGTGCAACTGCTTAAATAGTATGCAAAAATGTAAATAAACCAACTGTGCAGGTTGCATTTAGTGCAGTATTGTGGTGAAATATGATCATACGCTAAAGCATACTTTACCTAAGGCTTCAAAATGGTTTTAAATAGTGCATGAACCTGAGTTAGGATTATTTTGTGATTACACTATATCTGAAATATTTCAGTTTCTTCTTAAAAATGAACAGTTTTAACATTTGGGGAAATATGCATATTTTATGCCTATCTTGTCAAAACCATAGTTCAAACCTAAGGCCTGTCAAAGGGAATGAGCTTGCTGTGTCTTTGTATATTTTTTTCTAGAAACTTGGTGTTACAGTGCTGCAGGGCTAGTTGGTGAACTTCAGTAGCTAAAAAGAACTACAGTAGCCTAGTTAGAGTCTCGCTTTGCTATACCTCTCCACAGCCACCCGGGACCTTGGTAGGTTTCATGTGTTGCACTACCTCAGTAAGCACCATCAGAGAAACTGGCTTAAATTCCTCAAACACAGCAGAGTGCATAGGAACAGCAGGTACAAACACATTAAAATTAACACTGGCATATTGCCTGACAGATGCTACTTTGTCGATAAAATAACAAAGAATCTTCTCACAGGTGCTGTCAGAGCAGAAGTGCATGGATTCATTCTGGTATGCCGCTAGATTGTCCCTAAATAAACCCAGTGATACATGTAAATTGTCCTTCTTCCACCTTCGTTTGGCTTGTCTGCAGTGTTGCCTAGGGGCCCCGCCGGTGTCATTTAGCCAGAGGTCCGCCTAAGGTTTAATAGATTTAGAACAAACAGGGGAAATAGAGTCTAGGATTTCAGTGCTTGTGGAATGGAACTCAGAGAGAATGTTATCTGGGGAAGAAGGTGAGACCAGACCATTTATGGCATAAAACTGTGAGCCCACAATCGCAGACGCAAACTCTCCAGCTGAAGAGGAGGTGATGCAGCGGCGCCTAGAAGCTGAAGAGACAAGTTTACTAGCAGTGGCGGTACACTGATCTGAAACCTGATGGGCAAGTGGTCTGAGATACCAGTTTCTGTTATTTCTCTCAGTGAAACTGAAAGCCCATAGGGAATGATGAGATCCAAGGTGTGGCCAAGATGATGTGTCGGCCTTTCCACAAATTGATTGAGGCCAAAAGAGTTCAAAAGGGTTTTAAAATCATTAGCATATGGGTTTGAGGAGCAACACACATGAACATTAAAGTCCCCACAAACCAGGGGCTTGTCAGAAAACTTGCGCATTAAATCCTTGTTGAGTTTTGGTGGGCAATAAATAACTGCACACAACACAGGAGAATCCAGATCAGCTGCAAACAGCTGAAGTTAAAAACTATTATAACAGAATGTAGGTAATAATCAGCATCTGTACTCATCCTCAGAGAGTGGCCAGCCCACTGCCATCTCATACCATTAAAAAACTTTTTGCTTCTTGTCTTTTGTGAGGTTACAGGTATAGTCCCAAAAAGATCAGCCAAATACAAAAATATTACATGCTACATAAAATGCACCCTATCTAACGCCTCTGAAGTAGGTTAGTTCATTTAGTGTCAATGGCTTCAATATCACGTCATTATATATCACAAGTGAATTTCACAAGAATTAAATGGTTTTTAACATTTATTTTTTTAAACAAAGTAGCACTTGACATCTGGGATTTGGGTGAGAAAGGAGGATAAGGAGGCAACCTCTAAATCTTGTGCTAATCTGCTTGTTTAGCACACACTGCTCCGTGTGTGTGTGTGTGTGTGTGTGTGTGTGTGTTTGTGAGAATCATGATCTGACCACACTTTTCAATATGACTTCCTACAGTGTGTGAGTCAGATACAACCACAAACATTTAGCAATAGCTTTTAATATGAGAGCCAAAGAAACCAGCTGCACAGTAAAAAGCTCCCCACACCAAATAAACATAAAGTAATAAAGTAATGGCCATATAAAGGAGAAATCACAGCTCATCTACCAATTACCCTAACACTACAGAGAGAGGAATCCTTCCTTGGTGCATATGACTCAACCTAGGCTATTGTGACAAGGTATTGTCCATATTAGTTTTGATGGTGTGATGTCGAGTGGCTCTTTTTGTTTCTTAGAAGCAACCCATGGACACTTTAATCCACATAAGCTCATGATGCTTTTCTAAATCCATCCAATCTGTTGGGTGTCTAAACTTAACAGCCCCACTCAACAAATCTGGGTCAATAGACAGGATGGTAAAGCTACACAGTTGCTGTCTGTGCAGCGCAACATTACCATTATTGGAACTTTAAAGAATTGTATTGTTGAAGATTTAGCCCAGATTACGATTCAGATAAAATCCTCATTATGGAGGGGTGACTAGGGATAAAAACACAACTGGGTGAAAGCTTGAAGAAGTGAGAAGATTTGAGGACTTCATTGAGAAAATGGAACTCCAAAACCTATTGAAGGCCGATTGGAGCCAGTATTTTTGCAATCGGCCACAAGTGGAGTTTGATACAAGTTCAAACCATCATCTTCTCTGCAGTGAGTTGAAAAGCAGCTCTGTTAGGCTGGAGGGCAATTCAGATCCATATTGCAGCATCTGGACCGAGCAAGCAAGAGTCAAGAGTTGTAACAATCGGTCCTTTGCCATGGATGCTAGAATAAGATTAGATAATTTAAAGTCGGGGTGTAATTCAGCCTTGCCTTGCAGTGCCACGGATAGGATGTTGTTCAACTATAACTTTCAAACAGACATTTGTGACAGTGAAGAGTCACAAGAAGAAGAGTCTGCTTTGGACTCGGTGGAGCTCCTTGATGTAGAGGACAATGTGCAGGATGAAGAGAGCTGGTAAGTGCTATCAGATGGAGCATTTCTTATTTTAGTAAGGTTGGGACAATGTTAAATGTAAAAAAAAAATAAAAAATAAAAAAAAAGACACACCCCAGGTGTGGACTTTTGTCCATGTCACCATACACTTAAAAGAAGAAGCATGCTGAGGTGCTATAGTGAGGTGGAAAGCTGTCCAGAAAGCTAATTTCTCAATCTGACTAGTATTTGACATGAAATCTTTTGGGAACAGGTCTGTACTTTACATAGAGCAGGAGTGAGATATGTTCATAGTGAATAAAGTATTCCTCACAGGTTATATGAGTCAAAGAAGCCGGTGTTTGTGGAGAGAAGTGAGTCTGCTCTGATATGGTGTCGACACGTCCTGGATAACCCCAGTCCTGAGATGGAGGCCGCATGTCGTTCACTGATAAACAGGCTGGATCAAAGTAAGCAAGCAGCACTGACTCACTCATTGTCCTGCAAAATCTGCAAAGTCTCCTAAAAGGGTGATCAGTTTGGTTATGGGTTTACCTAATGCCCACTCTCTGTATTGTCAGGATCAAGCATGTGTCATTTCTACAGACGTCCTGCAGTTGGCTCCTCTACGGACAAAACATCTGTCAGCACAACACACAATATCTCTAACAGTTCAGGTAATATGATATTGAGAGCTTTGATGATCCTCTCAACTTCATTTTAACACAGACAAGCTTTATGTTCATTCAAAAACATCTTTATTATCAGATATTTTATCAGCATGTTTTACGTTAATCTGCACAGATAATGAGCTGAGCTTCCACTATGACACAATGACCACGGACTATAGACTGCAGGACATCACAGATGTCCACATGATGGCTCGAATACAGGAGGCCAGTGAGTACAGAGGCGTATTTTTCATGCTCTAGTGTACACTGCATACTTAATGAAGGTTGGATTATAATAACCTTAGTCCATATTTTTCAGGTTTAAGACAGGACTATGTTTCCATGCCTGCCAGGAGAAGCCCTGAGTCACCAGTGATTATTCCATTTTATTTCAAAACCACTGTTGAAAATATTGATGAGTCCACTTAAGGTAATAAAACTGAGGCTTCATCTTTCTCTTGTTGGCAGCCTGGGCTATCGTCACTGAGCTCTTCCCTTCGCCAATCTTCAACATCAGAAGCTAAGCAGGGCTGCCAAAGTCCAAAACTGGCCAGACTTCACGAGCAGGTCACCCAGTTCAAACTGTTGAAACTTGCTCAGAATCAAGGTACATGGACTGTACAAGCATACAGTGTTTCTACTTTATCTGTATTTTTGGTCTGACAGCTACAGATTGATTGATTAATTGTAAATCAAATTGTGTGTGTGAGAACTTGATGTGACCCTGATGTGTTTTGCAGCAACAACAACAGGCAGGACCAGGTCACCTCTGCGTACCAGCCTCCGCTCTCTCCAGGCTGTTAGGAACAGCCGATGTTTAGACAACAACAACTGGCAATCTGCTGACCAAATCACTTACCCATCATCAGGTTTGGATCCGTTGCCTCGCATATAAAAAGAGAGAATACCAAGAACACACACAATAGACTGCAATTCATTTTAGCCTTGTCACAATACACTGCAATTCATTTTCACCTTTTCTGTCTAAGCAGTAAAAAGCGGTCCTAATTGTTTTCCCAGCTGCATTATCTGTCAAAAAGTAGGTCTAATTGCTGGTCTCCGTCACTTTCTGCAGCACCCTCCAACAGCTCTTTGCACTCAGTGAGAGACTCCTCAGACCCAACGACAGCTGTGAAGAGACTGCTGAGGTCTCAGTCTCTCAGCCCCTGCAGGATCCCTCACCCTGCTAAGGGATACCTGTCTGCTAATGGACGTGTTTTTGCCTCACCCGAGAGGTCGACCATAGAAGCTTGGGGCAGAGGTGTGCCATTCACTCAAAGGTGAAAAGTGTCACCAGTGAATCCCTGATAGTAATATAACAATGAGGTAGAATTAAAACATTGAGACATTTATGTCATATCTTGTATTAGTTTTGAATTTAACTATAATATAATTAATCCTTCATAGCAAGGCATCCTACTCTGGGTGAAGACAGTGTCTGTGTGAAGTTCCCAACAAAGGGGCGGGGAGCTTAGTCATCTTTGTCTAAAAACAGATTGTAGAAAATGATGCCGGAATGTGTATGGTGTGAGCAAAACCTGACAGACACATCCTGGAGGGCTGGGCCATCCTGTGCGGTTAAGTCAGACAGTGTTGTTTGAACAAAGACCTAAGAGTTCTATTGTATCTATTGTGTGTGTATATATATATATATATATATATATATATATGGTGTGTGTGTATATATGTATTAATTTAATATAATCCACCCATCTGAGACACTCTTGAGATAATTAAAGGGAAAATAATGCTTTGTGTGGTGTAGTACAGACTGATTTCAGCCATCAGTCTGTACTATACCACCAATGGTTTTGCAAGCATGCTGTATTACAAGTTATTCTTAACATTCAACATATTGTGCTTATTGGCACGATGTGAGGAATTAAAAGTGTATTAGTGTGTGTCATGAACATGAGTGTAGATTTCAATGCTGATTTAAAAGTGGAAGTGCACTCAAACTTCACATAAGTGTAGCTGATTGCAGAATAGGCTAGATTGTGTGCAGTTATTGCAACAGGAAGTGTGCAGTTTGCCATCATGTAAGACAAATGAAACAGGTGACCTGTGCACAACAGAAAGCATGCTCGTTACGAAGAAATACATAGACGTGGGTTATAGATGCAGTTTCTTCCTTAAAACGTAAGCAGTGTCATACGCTAGCAATGTTTTTGATATAAGTTGACGATATGTAGTCTAACCCAACTAATGCATTGCAGTTTCAACTGTTTCCTAATTTTTTTATTTTTAAGCTACCTGAATTATACCCCCTAAAGGGCAGTTTGGGCAGCTACTGTAGTGATTATTGAAGCTTTTAGATGGTTCTATTTAGTGCAGATCTAGTAGATGTTCTCACTTCTCTCAGAGAAGGTAAATTTTTATGTGTTCCAGCATGTCCTCTGACATTAAATGCTTTCAACCTTTTGATTCAAAGAAAATCCATCAAAAGTCAGTTTTTGTTCTGCTCTTTTGATCTTGCTTGCTTTTTGTGCCTGAATGAGAGCCATTAACATGAGGCACAAAAGAAATGATTGTGGCATGAAGTCATTGTACAGATGTTTATTATGGTGAATTGGTAGAGAAGTGGGTTATACTATTTCAAATGATTCATGGGACAAAATCCTTTTTGAACAAAAATACTAAATTGTAAGTGTCAGTCCAGAATACTTTTGGAATGGAGACATTTAATAGTCTGTATACTGGCATTGCATCCTCTGCTGTTCATATGAATGTATCCAATGACTGCAGCTGAGGTGGTCTGACTGAACATTAGAGAAGAAATTCTCCACAAGACATATCATTATTTAAAACTGAGCAAAACACCTATAGAGAAGAAATATCTACCAAACTGTCATTCTTTGTTGATTAATAATACTGATTATATCTTACACTTAGAAGAAGCGGTTTATTAGTTTATAAGAAAGTGATGAAATTATCAGCACAAGAAAATCTCAGGTGTGTGAAAATGCATCGACAACCATTTTGATAACCAGTCAATTATTCAAGCTTTTCTTTGTTAAAATCATTGTAAATATGTTTTTGGGCAGATTTATTGAAAGAAATTGATAGATCTGTAACACTTGAAAATAATTTACATAACATTTAGAGAACAGATGAGGAACTGCTAAACCATTAGTCAATAAGTAATTCATCAAATGTTATAGAGTAGTAGCTAATGATGTGTTTGAGAACTGAGTAATGAGGAACATGAATTGAAGTACTTTCCTAATAGTCCTATTGGAAGACTTCATTGGAAATAATGACTTACTAGAGAACAGACTGGGCAATGCTATATTAATAAATCATTAACTAATGGTTTACTAGCATATTGTTCCTTATTTGTTCTGTGGTAATAAAATTCTGTGTACCTTATTGTAAAGTGTTACCGATTAATAGTCAAAATAATCATTGTTTCAAGCTCAGGTCAGCATCCAGGGCTCTGGAGCAGGCTCACCTAAATGAAATACAGCCTTTAATTTCATGTTTACTTAAAACTGTACTTCTCCTCTGAGGACGTGTGAGAATGTCTGCCATCATTTTCAACCAATGACCCGTCAATAAAATACTAATACCCAGCCCTGTTTCAACATATAATCTTTCATTTGCTGAGATGCTGTGAGCCTTGTGGTTTGTTACCTCACCTGCGCACACACAAAGCATCTATTACAACTAACCTTTATGTTTAAATAAACTGAGCTTGTCACTAGTGGTGTGTGTTTTTTTATTTTATTTTTTTTATTAAACATGTCGATATGGAAACTGAACTACATGGATCTGCATGCAATTATGCATAGACCAGAGTTCTACCACTTTAATAAACTCAACTCAATGAGGTTTAGCGATTGATCAGAATACTAAATCCAGAGTCTGTTCCTGTAATATATGACTTGTATAGACTTCAACAGAGAAAGAGGAAAATGTTTTATGATCTTTAACTGCAGCTTAATGTCTGTGAGTAATATATGATTTAATGATTTTTTTTTTTTTTTTTAAGAAAGAGCGGTTAACCTTCAGTACGTTTATTCCATTTTGAAATCAGGAACTGGGATAGAAAAAGTAGAGTTGCTGAACTTTTTGTTAGCGCAAGATATCGATGAGTTAAAACAACTGTACACACACTTTCATGTCAAGATACATGATATTCATTACACATCTTAAAGGCAAAATGAAATTTACAATGTGCTGTGTATATACTGTAGGTACAACCAAGCTAACCGTGGAAGAGGAAGCTATAAACATAATTTACAAAGTTTAAGTATGTACAATAAGTTTCCTGACAAAGTCTCAGTTTTTCCATTTTAAAAATGTGATTATAAACAATGTCTTCTTTATACTGCAGATAAAAAAAAAATAAAAAAATTGACTACAGACTAGATGTCAGAGTCCATGTCGCTGTCTCCCCCTATAGATCTGAATTCTTCGCTCTCCTCGTCTTCACTGAGCTGGACCTGAGAGAGCACAGCTGGGCCTCTCCTCCGTGCTTCATCTTCTTCATCCTCCTCCTCCTCTTCGCTGATGCCGTAGTCTTCTCCATTCCCCATGCTAGAGGGCTGCATGTGACTCCGGCTCTCTGTTTCCTCATAGCTGCCGTAACTAAGACAGAAGAGGTTGTTTAAATTATAATCCTTAGGATCTCTGAGAAATCAAACCCTGTTATTAAAACTATCTATGGTTGACATTTTTCAGCAATAGCCAATTTAATGCATTTACATTCTGTAAGTAACAGTTTCATTTTTAGCGGCGGAGTCCGCCATTCCCGTCTTGGATTCAAATTACCTACCTACACACGTGGGATTCATAGGAAACAATGATTGCAATCCAGTTTTAGTATTTTATTTCATATATGTCAGCCTCACTGCTACTGCTCACTCTCTCAACGCTGTGTCAAGTAATTGATTATACAAACTTCCTACTGATGCTGCTTCACAGTAAAAGCATGGTGAGACATAGGTTGGCTTTTATTGTGAATCAGACACAGGAAACACAATTCATTTGTTAATGTAGCTGCTCAAAGAATGTTTGCTGTCATATTAAACTGTATTTTCTGATACCATCAGGACTGAAACCAAATCCCAACTTTGTGTAGCACATCACTACAAGTCATGTGATGCAGGTATAACTATAAATTACCTGAGATAAGAACTTTTTAAGACTTAGTTAAAAAATGAGGCCTCCACCAAAATAAAGAAAGGGACCATCTACTCTACAGTAGTAGGAAAGAATTATTGTTTGTAGTAGATGAAAAAAGTATTCTAAATGCTTACTTTCCCAGAAGAAAAAAATCCCAAAAGAGTAACTTCAATAAGTTGCTTGTAATTGATTTTATGTTTCAAAGATTCATTTAGACATCTGCATTCGTGAGTACTGTTAGAGTATTTGTGACTTCCAGGCCAGTTGTACCTGACATTGCTGTCTTCCATGTGAGGCCCATCAGGCCCGTCCCCTTCATATGACATCATGCTCTCGTCTTGCTCCATGCCCATGCGGGCCGTCTCTTGAGCTCTCCGTGGAGGTGCAGGTCGCACATCCAACTCTCTATCAGAATCGCTACCACTCTCCGACAGCTGTATGGCTGGAAGGGAAAAGCAACGAATCAGGGCAAATGTCACACACACACAACACAAAAGGCTGCACATGATGTTAAGAGAGGATAATTAATGATTGCTTACTGTCAGTTGATATCTATTCTGTTTATACAATTATTTATATTACATAGACAGAACATCAAATAAATACACGTTGTTTTTGCCTTTGAATGAATGTATGCAGCACAATAATGTCATCTTATATTCTATAGTAATGCATTCTTTTTAACATTTTTCAGTTTTTTGTATAGCTGTGACAATTTTTTCTGCTGCTAGCACGACACTGCAGGTGGACTTACAGGAGAAAGGGTTGTCGCCCTCCTCTTCGCTGGCATCGTCCTCTCCGTCAGACATGAGCAGATCCTGGTAAAGCACGCTGGCTTGGGCTGGGCGGTTAGATAGTCCGTCGTCTTCCTCCTCGTCCTCCTCCTCCTCGTCCTCCTGGTCGTGCACCCGTCTGCGAGGTGGCAGCAACATGTCCTCTTCATCATCGTCGTCCTCTAGATCTCTGTCTGCGTCCTCTGCCTAAAAAGACAGGACATTTTTTTTTATATAAATGAATAATTAGGAAGTAAGCAAGCTAAAGTGTAACTAAGTGTACAAGTAAATACAATTACAAATCAAGAGCAATAAATAAGTAAAACATGGTTCAATTAAATAGTACAAGAGTTTTTTAAAGATTATTTTGTTGGTCTTTAATTGCCTTTTATGATAGCTGGAGAATAACAGGAAAGGGGACAGAGAAAGAAAGAGAGAGAGAGAAAGAGAGAGAGAGAGAGAAAGAGAGAGAAGGGGGATGACACGCAGCAAAGGTTGCCCCATACAAGCGAATGTTTGTGAACTTTTTGTCTGACACAAATACAAATTGATAAAAGTGTGTGAGAATAAATAAAAATGACACAATTTCCACTTAACCAGGCCATCTAAATTCAATTATAAAAATGGTAGAAATGTATGTATATCCCTAAAGTTTATCAAATGAAAATTTTAGGCCCCAACAATGGCATGACTTGAAATTAAAGCGATTCTGATATAATTACTTGCATGAATACGTAAACATGCTTAGGGGCAAGTTGGTACATTTTCATTTGTGTATAAATGTGCAGCAGCTGGGGCCTCATGTCAACTACATAACCTTTCAATAAATCTGTCTTTCTTACAGGAGCAGGAGTTTTGGGTTTGCCATCATCTTCCTCCTCAAAGCCTTCAATGTCCACATCTGACTCTTCCTCCCCGGGTCTTCTGCCGTGGCGACCCTGAGGGGCAGGTTAATAAAGGTCTGAGATCTCTTGCCAAAAGACAGAGCCAATAAGCAATAACTACACTAATTTTATGCTCTAATGTTATCTGTAATGTTCTGGTGTGACGAACATCTTTATCAAGACTAGGTACAACAAAAGCCTGTAACCAAGCTGGGTGCTCTGAGGATAGTTTGAGGAGAGGTGGCATGTGGTTGCTAGCCTTATTTCTGTCTCTCTCCATACCTGCCCCCCTCTCTTCTCTGGAGCAACCACTAGAGGTCCCTCAGAGAAAATGCTGCTGGTCTCTCTGGGCAGAATCCCTGAAGCACCGCTGTCAAACAGATCAGCAGGCTGGCCAACACCACACATAGCGGCACACACAATGGGAGAGACAGGACACAGGAAACAGCAGGAGTGAAGGAGAAAAACAGGGTGGGAGAAAGGAGACACTACAGTGAAAAAACTAGATTGTAAAGAAGAAAACATGAAAGTCTGGAAATGAGAGTTAGTGCAGAGAACGAGTGAAGAAATATAAGGGCTAGGATAACTAAAAGGAGTGGCAATGAGACTACTGCACCTAGAAAACATTGGACTACCTCAAGTGTATTTTTATTAACAGATGAAGGCCTTAAGTCTATTGTCAATGTGGCAAGATAGACAGGAAACCACTATTTACCAAGCTAGCAAATAAAAATCGGGCCCTGGCTGCTCTCCTACCTGTGGTGTGTATGGCCCAGGCATCATTGAGTCCAGACTCTCCAAGTCAGCTGCATCTAGAGCTGCCTCTTTAGCAGTAGAGATGTCCTTCTCCAACTGAGTCAAGTGCTCATCATACTGGGGGCACAGAAACAGGTAATTATTACAATAATTGAATAATGATTTTTCCTGCTAATAAAAATACAAGTTGACATAGTCTGAATCAAATCTTAGCAATTTGGCCAATTTTGCAGCAATTTAATAAAAGATGTAGAGTATTAAATTATTTTCAACCCTCTGTGTTATACAATTCTACACCAAGCCAATATTGCCTATATTTTCTTAAACTATTTTCTACTATAGTGTGTAAAAAAAACGGAGGGATAATATTCATCAGATGGAGGTTTGTTACCTCCATCTCCTAAGTGGCCATGTTTTTAGCTTGCTTTGTCTGTCTTTCAGCAGGATAACAGGAAGAAATACTGGCCTATTATCATGAAACCTGGTAGAAGGTGATAGCATGGGCCACAGAAGAACCCATTACAATTTGAAACAGATCCAAATCACATACAGATATGAGATAGGGATTTGTGCTGCATTCATGTGGAGTCAGAATTACACCACATGAATGTGGGAAAATTCACGTGAACGCCCCCTCAAGTCGGAACTTTAACATTGCGAGGATGAAAGGGCAAACAAAAAAGCAAAAAGTCAACATACCTCTGCCAAGGTTTGCTTGCACACATTGACAATATCCAGGGCTGTCTTGGTGTAAGGACTGTCTGGGCCTGCGATAGACACACAAAGAGCAGAAACAGCATCTTTACTTAACTGCAGAACTCTGCTCTAAGTTAGTCATGCAATCTTTAAGAAAGTCCAACCTTAGAGGTCATGATAACAGGTAATTTATTATAATAATATTTTATTTATAATAATGTTTACCATTGTACTTGATACTGTTGGCATGAATGAGACTGACATCTGAAAGGAACGCATCTCGGTTCTGGTATTTGTGTTTGGAGATGTTCTGTTGAACCATGAAACACAAATAGGCACAGTTTATGTTACATGTGTTTGTATTGCTGATATGAAAAAATATATATTTAGTATATTTAGTTCAAGGTTGACACCTTGCATGACTCACCTTGCGGATGTTCTCCAGATCCATTGGGCTTACAATCACCTTATAATAGTCGGGCACAAACTTTTTGTTGACAGGATGGTGAAATGGCCATGACTATAGTGAAGAGGAAAGTTAAGGAATGAGATAATTAACATATTCTGCATGTGAACTGACCAGTGCTCTGAAATTGATTAAGGTAAGAAAATGGTAAGCAGGGGTGACTCACATCGGGAACCACCATCATTTTCTGGGTCACAATGTTGTCCAGAATGAAGGAGAAGGCCACTTGATCATCATCATCCAGCAAGGGGTTGATGGCTTTCTCCAGCCTTACCAGCCTGTCCTCCTTCTACACACACACACACACACACACACACACACACACACACACACACACACACACACACACACACACACACACAGTTAATGTAAAAATTGACAAAAGGGCAGGAAGGTGTGAAAAAACATCTATATTAACACTCACCTCTTTCAGTTTAGCATCACACAGGTCCAGCATGGATTGTGCTACCTGTGTTATTGGATGTTTCGCCCCTGGTGGAACAAAAACAGAGAGCATGAGAGCCGTTTGATGCAAGTTCAAACTGAAAGTGTAACATAAACCAGAGAAAGACTTGAGTCTGTTTTCAAAAGAGATTGGGTAAACACATTCTTTTAAAATTATTTTTTGGGCCTTTTTCTCTTTATTTGTAGTGATGCTACCCAGCAAAAGGGTTGCAGGTTGGATTAAAACCCAGGCAGCCTACATGTGGTGCATGCTCTTACTGAGTGAGCTAGAGGTCACCCCACGTTCTTATAACTTTACCATTGTAGGTGGCGCTGTTTTTGACGATGACCTCCACTGCTTCACGGAACTCCTCCCTGGATGGGTACAGTCTCTTACGTACATTCTCTCTTAGCGTCTGCAGGTCCATGGGCCGTGTGATGATCTTATAGTAGTCCTTCACAACCTTAGCATTCACTGGTGTGTGGAATGGATATGTCTACATAGAAGAAACAGAAGAAGTGAAGATAGGACAGTAGAGCAGTAAAGGAGGCGACTGGAAACAAAAAAAATGTTGAGCTGGATGAGTGTATGCTGGCAGATCTTACATTAGGGTGATCCCGCATGTCATTGATGATGCTCTCTAGCACAGAAGACAATGTCACCATGGGGTCCGTGCGTCTGCGGTGGATGGCCTTGTGTGGTTTCTGTGAATTCAAAACAAAAACAGTTTAAAAGATCAGCTAAAGGGACTCTAGATTCAGAACGTTTAAGAACAAGCTGTAAAACAATACTTACATTGAGGTAGTCACAGTGCACAGCGTTGCCAACGCGTCTCTTCTTCTTCTGTGGGAGCTGTTGCTTGGGGAACTTGAGCACTAAAGACTTTCTGCGGACTTCATCAGCACTGTAAGAGAAACAAACTGTTAGGACCTGCCGGGGTAGAGGCCACAGACCATTCACTTATTAACATTTAGAAAATACCAAGCCAACTGTAACTGGATTTTGCAGCACATGTAAAGATAGCAGCGAGTACAGATTGAAATTATTTGTCAATAGTAATAGAGGTAGAAGAACGACAATCCATTACCTTTCAATGAGTTGTTTGCCCAACACAATTTTGGTGCCCTCCACCTTGATCAGTTCCTCATTGTCGTTGTGGATGACGGTCTTTTCCAGCTCCTCCTCCTGCTCCTCTGTCATGGCAACTGGGTTAGAAGGTGGGGCGTTGGTTTGATAGTACAGCGGGCAAAACTTGTTGGTCCTCATGTGTCCAATGGCTCCACACGCTCCGCACTTTAACTAGGGAAAGTAGGCAAACATTGAGGAACACGAAAAATATTCTGCCAGTGCTAGATGATAAGAAAACTGAAAGAAAGAGCAATACTACAAATTGACATATTATCTACACCAATGGAAAGCCAAAGTTTTGCATTTAGCTGGGTGCCAAAAAAGCTGGAGAGGAAATGTAGAGTAAAGTACTGAATCGGCAAGCTTACTTTTACCTTGAGGTCTGGTCTCTCTTTGACCTTCTTGGCCTTCTTTTCTGGAGGTCCCTTGATCTTGTCTTTCTCTTGGTTTCTCTTAAGCCGCCTCAGCTGCTCCTGAATACGCCGGCGCTCCTTTCTCATCTCCTCTCTGTGCTGCTCATCAAAGAGGGCAAACTTTCGTCTGCAACCACAAAGATACACATTACTGGCTGTTTCACATTCACTGGTTCAGTTGCAATAATGGCAGGGGCCTAATTAAGTGGAATTTCTACAATTTAAGCTCTTAAGATGTGTTCACATCAAACACAAAGCGAGCATTTTGCATGGTGCTTGGGTTCATACGGTACTTTAACTTCAGTGCATCTCTTCCGTGGTTTAACTTGTGCAAGTAACTCAAGGCAAAGAATTTGCTTCACATTTGGTGTGCAGCATTAGGCTTTCCACTTAATGAGCTCTATTCATCTCCACTTGGAGAATACAGCAACATTAGGCATTATCTGCTGGTTAACTGATGGTATGATGTGATATAAATGCCAAAGACATAATGCACAATCTATGTTTTGCATTAATAAGTCACTGCTTGATTTTTCAAAATAGTTTTTTGAACTATAACATCATTATAGCACCAAGCTATTCAGATTAAGCCAATTTCCCACTTTAAGATGAGAAAACTCAAAGTTTGATTAGTAGGACTCACATGAATTCATCATCCTTGGTGGTTCGGATCCTGGTGTAGGCGTCAATGACAGAAGCCTTGCGAACTGTCTCGCAGCGAACATATTCCTTGCCGTCTTCATCCTTGAAGGTGCGATAGATCTTGAGTCGCCGTCCTGTGGCTGAGGAGTTTAGGCTGGTGACGGATGAAGTGTCATCATCCTTGTGGGAACTGGTGGATAAGGAGCTGGCTATAGAGGGAAGAGTAAAGTAAAGCTTACAGTTAGAGAGACAAACATGTTTCAACCTTACACAAGTAACATAGATATGTTCATAAAGAACACAGTAAAGATCACTGACTTTCAGAAACACAGACTCACACAAGCCTTTGCGCCGCTCCTTGCGTCCCTTGTGGTCACGGTCACTCTCCTCTCCCATTAGCATCCTCTGCAGCTCCTTCCTCTCCTGCTCCTCCCTCTCGCGGGAAAGCTGGGAGCTGGTCTTCTTGTTCTGAAGCATGTTCTCAATGTTCTTCCCCATCTCCTCAAAGTCACTGTCCTCAGCCGAGCTGCTGTCTGTGTCTGTGGAGAGCACCTCTGTCGACTCTAACACTCTGTGGTGGGGGTGCAACAAGAAGATTCAACGTGTGCTCAGACAGAATCCTGAATAACACACATAACCCTAAATAAGAGTCTCACTTGTTCTGCAGGTCAAAGATCCGCTGGCACTCTTCCTTGTAGCGCTCCTGGTGTTCCGCAACCGAGAAACGAGAACCTCTGGCAAACTTGCTCATGGGTCCCTCACCTGAACGTGCTTGCTCTGTGGACATGGTTCTCACCACATCAATTACCTCCCAGCGTGAGAGCTTCTTGATCTAACACACATACAAACACAGAATCACTTGAACAAGCCTGAAACATAAGGTATAAAAAAATAAAAAAAACCTAAAAGTAAAGCCACATGCCTTTCCTGCATTTGTCACCACCATTTTTGCAGTTGTTCTAGTTAGAGTAAATAAAAGCTGGGAGAATAGAAGTTATCCATTGCTGTGATAAACAAAATAGTTATTGTGGATATCAAACCTGGCTTCCACTAATTAGGGGACGACCCCTTTTTCAATAGGCTGTCCTACATCAGATTAATGCACTAGCATATCACCATGGTCTTACCTCTTCCTCTGGAACACCAAACTTGCGCAGCAGCTGCTTGGCATTCTTCAGTGAGAGTCTCCTCAGATCAGCGTCTGTCCCCGTCACTGTCTTTTTGGCAGGTTGTGGCTCTTTGTCATCCTGAAAAAAACGCACAGGATTAAAGTTTTCATCCTCTATATCTACACCATGCAGAACATGGGGTGGCAGACTTTTGCTTAAGCCATTCAGACCTTCTGTTGAGTGGGCTTGTTGGGCACTTTGACATAGGAGAAACCCTCTCCACAGCCTGTAGGATCAGCCACGCCTGTAACTTCCAACAGGCATTTCCCCTTCATGGCAGAAATGAAGGCTCTTGTGGTGTTCCAAGGAGCTGTTCGCACCTAAGACGTGTTACACAGGAAGAGCATTGTGTAAATCTGAAAGGTACCTAATCTGAAATCCCTAACTAATTATGAGGAACGCATACCTCATCATCAATTTTCATTTGAAAGTCCTCTTCGTTCTCCTCCTCTGGAGCAAAGAAGGATTTCTCACCATATCCAGCATCCTAAAAAGACCAAATAACTTATAGTTACTATGCAGTGAAGCCATGCCACAAGACTTACTTGTGTTAACCATGTGAAGTTCTTTAGAGGCAGATACTGTTACCTTGAGTCTCTGCTCTGCCACAAGCATGCTATAGTAAGCACAGCACTGCTCTGGAGACACCATGGCCCTGATCTCCTCCTCTGTAGGCAATCGGAAGTCGGGCTTAAGCACCCACCAGTTAGAGTCCATCCCTGGCATGAGGAAAAGATACAGTTAGACATTTCTCATATCAGCAATCTTGCTCTTGAACACAGAATGCAGTATTAGGAGCAAAATATCATGTCAGAATAAAGATAAATGTATGTTAGACTATTAGACAAAAATGAAGCATTGCAGAAAGCCATGACTTGCTGACGTAAATGCTAACTATTTGTACCCTGTGTCCTTACACTGTCCTTAGTCTAGATCTTACCTTCAGGATAAAATCCAAAGTAGGTGTAAAAAGCTCTTTCCCTGCTCCCTGCTTTACTATCTGTCAATTCAAGGCACACACACTGTAGAGCTCATGCAAAGTATATCTTTATAACCCTCAACAATGACCTGATGTAACACAAGTGTGTTAGGTTAGTCCAACATTTGAAGAAGAAAGTTTATTTGTCACATATGGTATTGATAGCCAGGTGTGCGTACAGGGTTAACAAATGGCCGTGGTCTACCTGTACGTTTGAAGTCAGCACAGAGTTTTAGTCGTTTTCTGATGCTGCTCTCTGAGTGTGAAGGAAAAGCTTTCTTTATATCCTCCATGCGGATTCTCCTGGGTCGATCCTTGCTCTTCCAGAACAAGCGGTAAATGAACACCTACCAAATACAGATTTGACAGTTACGCATTTGCAACAACAGCAGCTTAAGTTTCTAGGCAAGTTCAGGCAAATAAAACATACCTGTAAGAAGTCTCTGATATGCGTATTAGCTCGTTTGGAGTTGGGCCCTGGAACCTCAAATAATGGGCACTGCTGGCCAACTACAACAATGTCCACAAGCTCTCTAATGTAGTAGCCGTGTCGCGTTCGCAGAACCAAGAAATCAGTCTCTGGCATCTTGTGCAGGTAGATTGGAGCACGGAAAAGGTTGTTTTCAAATGCCTAAAAGAAAACGAAATACCATCTCACTGTTTGCCAAGATAACAGACCAGTGATGCTTCATATATTTACCTCATTTGAATACTGAATATTTGACAGTGACGGTGCTGACCTGGAGCAGCTGTCCAGGATGAAGAGAACCCAGGAAAGGGGATGTGTGGCAGTACACAGTCTCTCCATATTTACAATCGGGTGCTCCAGGATCTTTTCCAGGTTTCTGAAGTAACAATGCAATAAAGTATTGTAACAACCCTATCCAACAAAGTGGAAAATATGGAATCTGCAATTTTCAAGTTAATGCAATTATCTGAAATGAACACCAGAATGAAATACAAAACACTTCTGCAAATTGAAATAAATATAACAACAACAATTGTACACCTATGTGTATGCAATTCTGCATGTCTTGGCTAACAAAATGCAATGTCACAAGTGGAACACAAAGACTAGACTCGCCCTTTTGTAGTAGTTTTTGATCTTAGTGGCCAAGCCGACTTGCATGATGAGAGGGGGGTATTCTTCACTGTACTCGGCCAGGATAAGATCTCCATCTTTACCAGTTAAGTCCTGTGGGGTTCGCATGAAGAACATGTCTCCTCCTCCGGCTGCCTGTCGCTCCTGCTCTCGCATCTATACAAAAAAATATTGACAAATCCACTCAGTTGACCATTAATGTACAAAAATGGCAAGACACTACAAAGTTATCTGAATGTTTAAAGAGTAATATCCACCTTGGCCTTTTTCTTAATGTGTTTGAGCAGTGGTTGGACAGGATGGGGACCTGGCTGAGCCAAAGACCCAAATGAGTATTTCTTCAAAGTCGGTCGATGAAACTGGCGTAGCTTCATGGGCCCCATGTGAGTGGGGAAGAAGGGCTGCCTTAGCTCCAGTGCAGGGATGGAGTGCTGTTAAATACACAAACTTTACTCCATCAAATTGTAAGACTTCTACATGTCAGCTGTTTTCAGCCTATTTCACAGGTTATGGATCGGTGTCTACTCTATGAATCAGCAGGATTCTGCCATATTTACAGGGTAAATTACAATTTAAAGTAACTCCATGTTGACCATGTTATGTCAGCTGTATCTTTCTTTTTGTGGACTGCTGCTTACCTGAATGATGTTGCCACCGAAAGTCCCCCTCAGGCCCTGCTGTTTAGGATAGTAGAACTCATCATTGGAGAGATTCCAGGGGTCCTTTTGTTCAGGCTGGGACATGTTCTGAGTTGAAAAAGAAAAACGTATTTCCCACTGAAAGTAATGTCCTTCAAACCTTTCTACTTTTTTTAATGAATTTATAGAATACCATTCTCAGTCCAAAACTCTGTCATTTTCATTTCACCATATCGGCTCCTTCATTATGTAGCCTTGGCCATTCATTGCGCATCAGCCTTTATTATTAAATTTCATATTTTAGCATTCTCTGTTTCAAATGACTCACATCTCCACTGAAGAAGCAGAACTTGTAATCTGTAATTTCATATAATCAAATGTGGTTCTTTGCCTGCCCTCAAAAAGCAGCATACCTGCTGTGGCTCATCTTTTATCACCCCAGTTTTCCCCAGCAAGATGCGGCTCTTTTTGATTGCTGTTTCCTTCTTATTCTCTTTTGACGGGGAGTGGGAAGTCATCTCCTCCTTTTCATTAGGGATTTCTTCAAAAGACAACAGTTTGTCAAAATAAGTGGATGGACAACATTGTATTTTTAGGTTTCAACCACCAAATAATGCAGATGCCAGGATTTACACTTTTACTTATAACCAAAATTAGATGCTCTATTAAGATGATAAAACATTACACACAGTCACATGAATTAATGCAGCTTTCAAAACATAAGCCCCTATAAAAACATGTACAAACTTCAGAAAGGTCATAATGTACAGTTTACCTCAAATTTCAATGAAAGATGTCAATTTTGGAAAAAAAGCAAAACAAATGTAGAGTGACGGGAATTCTGAATATACCTAGGATGATATTTTCATCATTGGGATCCAGTGTAAGAACAGGTGGCAGGAGCATGTGATCCATCTCCTGGTCATCCCAGATTATGTTATCTTCCCAGCGTCCATACACTAACTCCTCACTGTCAATGGGAAAAATGGAGAACCAGGGAGAGTCTTCTTCCAGAAAGGCTGCGGTGGAACCAAAACAAATGCAGACAATGCAGAAAATGAGGTAAGACCAAGATAAAAAAAAGGTCGGGTACATCTATTATTTGAACTCTCAAAACTTACATTGATTTTCATGGCTGTTTTTTTCACGCTTAGAGCCAGAGATTGAAGAAACTTTGGGAATAGGGGGAGGCGTAGGTGGCACCAACTGGGAATTACTTCTTGTTAGACCTGTAAGATTAAATAGATTATTATGTTTATTTAACAAACATGAAAAATTACAACCTCTACAGACAGATTTAACTGGAGCAGAAAAACAAAAACACACCGGCCCCTTCCTACGGGTCTGGGGACATCCATAGATAGCGTGTTGAGCTGAGGATTAATCCCCTCAGAATGGTCTGGGGAAGGCCTACTGCAACAACTCCCACAAAACGCCACAACCCTAAAATTCATTGCCGATTAGACATTCGTGCTGGACCGTGATGTCTTGCCCCGAGCCTGCACTATGGTTAACCCACACACCTTGCACGGCATGATGGCCAAAAGGTCTTACATGATCAATTTAAAACCCAACAAATTTCAAATCACCCACTGCCTCTCTTTTTATCATTGTGTACTATCATTACTTATTATCCTGCCTACCTGAGAGTCTCTCATGTTATCATTTCTAATAAGCAATCCTTGCTATACACAAACCTCACCTTAAATGTCATATCACAAAACTAGCCGAACTCAACCTCCCAGACCAATGTAAATCAGAGTATTGTACTTGTCCTGTGTTCTAATGTCTTCCGGTAATGTTTTATTGCATCCACTGTCCTGTGTTTTTTCGTAGTGTTATATATATATATATATATATATATGTAGTGAATGTGACAATCATAATTCACCATGTTGCTAAGTGTTGTTCCACACACATTTTGATTAGACACATTTGATGTAATTTACTGCCCTTGAGTCACCGCAGGTAATAACCGTTCGGGGAACACGGCTCCTTTAAATGTTGTGATGCGTGATGACGTGGGACGTTATGGGGTTGGCATTAGGCTCAGCGCCTGGTTTTGTATTTTATGTTTTTTCTGGTTGAATAAACGAGCCACGCTTTTCGTGTGCTCAACGTGAGAAATTGTCTCTTGCATCTTGCCGCAATTTCCACACTGGTGACCCCGACTTTAGTCTGCTGGACGGATCCAGAGACACGACACGATAATGACCGCAAACGCTGTCACCCTCAAACTCCCCGAATTCTGGGAATCATCGGCATCTGCATGGTTTGCCCAGACAGAAGCGCAGTTCGCGTTGCGGGAGATCACCGCGGATACAACGAAGTACTACTACGTTGTGTCTGCCCTCGGAAATTCAACAGCGTCCAGAGTGGTGAGCTTGCTAAAAAACCCTCCAGCAACTGGGAAGTATGCAGCACTCAAGGCCCACCTGTTGAAAACATTTGAACTGTCGGACGCTGAGAGAGCCAGTAGGCTTTTCTCTCCAAGGACTGGGTGACAGCAAACCGTCTGAGCTCATGGACCGCATGCTGGAGCTTTTGGGTGAGCACAGACCCGATTTTCTGTTCGTTCAGCTTTTCCTGCGTCAGCTGCCTCCCCAAGTTAGAGCTGCACTAGCTAACACCACAATCGTTGACTGTCGGAGACTGGCCGAGGAGGCTGATAAGTTTTTCCTGGCGAGCCAGGGAAATTGTGTGGCCGCGACTTTTCCCGCGCGCATCACTCCGGTGACACTGGACGACTCCACACTCATCGCTGCAACCACTTCCCGCCAGCGGCAGTCTTCAGGTCCCCAACGGTCTTCAGGCTTGTGTTTTTACCATGCAAAGTTTGGACCCAAGGCTAACAAATGCCGTTCGCCATGCAGTTTTGGCGGGTCGGGAAACGCCGGGGCCGGCGCTCAGTAGTGGCCATGAGCGTCGGCAGTTTGGGCAGGCTGCTTTTCATCTGTGACAGCATCTCCGGACGACGTTTTCTGTGCGACACGGGGGCACAGAGGAGCGTCCTGCCTGCGTCCCGTTTGGACATGGTGACCGGCGGCCACGGGCCCCCACTGGAAGCTGCAAATGGTAGCCCCATCCGCACATATGGAACGAGGTACGTGGAATTGTGTTTCGAAGGACAGCGGTTTGGCTGGGATTTTGTTACAGCCAAGGTCGCCATTCCCCTCCTCGGCGCCGATTTTTTGTGTGCACATGGACTGTTGGTGGATGTAAAGAACCGCCGTTTGATTGATGCTGTCACGTTTTGCTCTTATACGTGCACACTCGGCGGGGGGGATTCCGTAAGACTGTCTAGCATGCTCTCAGTTTTGGATGACTTCCACCGTCTGCTTGCCGGTTTCCCAGCCCTCACGCAGCCCACTTTCTCTGCCTCTGATGTGAAGCATGGTGTGGAGCACCATATCGCCACTACGGGTCCGCCCGTCTACGCCCGCGCTCGGCGCCTCAACCCGACCAAGCTTGCCGTTGCAAAGGCTGAGTTTGCAAATATGGAACGCCTGGGTATAGTCCGCCGTTCCAACAGTCCGTGGGCGTCGCCCCTCCACATCGCCCCTAAACCTGGCGGCGGCTGGCGCCCGTGCGGCGACTACCGTCGGCTTAATGAGGCTACAACACCTGACCGCTACCCAGTCCCGAACATACAGGATTTCTCAGCACACCTGGCGGAAAGGTGATCTTTTCCAAAGTGGACCTTGTACGGGATATCATCAGGTGCCAGTACACCCACTGGACATTCCCAAAACAGCAGTGATCACGCCGTTTGGTCTGTTCGAGTTCCTGCGAATGCCATTCGGACTTAAAAACGCAGCTCAGTCTTTTCAACGCCTCATGGACTCAGTTTTGCGGGACCTGCCTTTTCTTTTTGTGTACTTGGATGACATCCTGGTGGCCAGCACATCCAAAGCTCAACATCTGGCACACCTCCGCACCCTGTTTGAGCGGCTTAGCCAACATGGACTAATTATCAACCCTGCCAAGTGCCAGTTTGGTCTCTCCACCATTGACTTCCTGGGACACAGAGTCACTGAGAACGGGCAGTCCCCCTCCCATCAAAAGTGGAGGCGGTCGCACAGTTTCCACGCCCCCTCACTGTCAAATCCCTGCAGGAGTTCTTGGGCATGGTGAATTTTTACCATCGCTTCATCCCTCACGCTGCTCAGCTCATGCAGCCCTTGCATGAGGCTTTGAAAGGTAAACCCAAGCAGGCTGTGGACTGGACTGAGAGCAGGGACAAGGCGTTCGCTGCCACTAAGAAAGCCCTAGCGAACGCCACCCTGCTGGCTCACCCTTCTCCTACAGCCCCCATCGCCATCACCTCAGATGCCTCAGACTACGCTGTTGGGGCGGTCTACGAGCAGTGGGTGGGTGGGGCCTGGCAGCCGCTGGCTTTCTTCAGCCGCCAGTTACGCCCCAGTGAGCGGAAGTACAGCACTTTCGACCGAGAGCTGTTGGGTCTCTACCTTGCCGTCAGGCATTTTCGTTCCCTGCTGGAAGGCCGACACTTCACTGCTTTTGTGGACCACAAGCCATTGACTTTTGCCATGGCCAAGGTGGCTGAGCCGTGGTCCGCCCGCCAGCAACGCCATCTGTCCTACATTTCGGAGTTCACTACAGATTTGCAGCACGTTGCTGGTAAGAGCAACCACGTGGCGGACTGCCTGTCACGGGCCGTAGCAGGGGCAGTCCATCTCTGCTTGGATTACAATCACATGGCAATGGATCAGACCACAGACCCGGACGTGGAACTCCTGAGGACCTCGACTACAGGGCTGCAAGTCGAGGATGTGGTTTTTGGCAAGGCTGGCACCACACTCCTGTGTGACGTCTCCACAGGCCGTCCTCGGCCGCTTGTCCCCACAGGATGGAGGCGTAAAGTTTTTGATGCCATTCATGGTCTCTCCCACCCAGGTTCGAAAGCGTCACAAAAACTGGTTGCGGCAAAGTTTGTTTGGCACGGCCTCAAGAAGGACGTTAGGGACTGGGCCCGCACCTGTGTTGACTGCCAACGGGCCAAAGTAAACCGCCACACTAAAGCCCCGTTAGAGTTGTTCCCCGTTCCAGAGAGACGTTTTGACCATGTGAGCGTTGATCTGGTCGGTCCCCTGCCCTCCTCTAACGGTTTCACATACCTATTTACCATGGTTGACAGGACCACCCGCTGGCCTGAGGCTGTGCCACTGGCGTCCGTGGCGGCTGTTGAGATGACACGGGCATTTATCGGCACTTGGGTTGCCCGTTTTGGCACTCCATCGGACATTTCCTCTGACCGGGGCGCACAATTCACGTCTGAGCTGTGGAATGCTGTCGCACAGAGCCTTGGGGTGAAGCTCCACCGCACGACTGCATATCACCCGCAGGCTAACGGACTCTGTGAACGCTTTCATAGGTCAATGAAGGCTGCCCTGCGTGCCAGCCTTAAAGACAGCAACTGGGTCGACAAGCTCCCATGGGTGATGCTGGGCATCAGGACTGCACCAAAGGAGGACCTTCAGTCCTCTTCGGCGGAGCTGGTTTATGGACAGCCGCTGCAGGTTCCAGGGGATTTTGTCCCTAGCGCCACGGTTCCCTGGTCTGCTACTCTCCAGCGATCTACTCTACTGGACAATGCCAGGCTTTTTGCGCCTGTCCCCACTTCCTGTCACGGACTTCCTCAGTCACACGTCCCCGCTGGGCTTCAGACAGCTGACTATGTTTTCATTCGTCAGGAGGCCCACAAGGGACCGCTATGCCCGCCCTACGAGGGCCCATTTCGTGTTTTGGAGTCGGGTGACAAATATTTTGTGGTGGACAGGGGCGGCAAACCAGAGCGCCTTTCCATTGACCGCCTTAAACCAGCTCACTTGGACATGGCCGGGCCTGTTGACCTGGCCAAACCCCCACGACGTGGTCGGCCACCGGCTCTGCCCCCACCCCAAAACCCGCCCCTCAACCTCCGCAGCGGCGCAGCCGTTGTGGTCGGTTAATACGCCCACCTACCCGTTGACTGTTTAATTCTTCTTCTGATATGGTGAATTCTGGGGGGACGTGTGTAGTGAATGTGACAATCATAATTCACCATGTTGCTAAGTGTTGTTCCACACACATTTTGATTAGACACATTTGATGTAATTTACTGCCCTTGAGTCACCGCAGGTAATAACCGTTCGGGGAACACGGCTCCTTTAAATGTTGTGATGCGTGATGACGTGGGACGTTATGGGGTTGGCATTAGGCTCAGCGCCTGGTTTTGTATTTTATGTTTTTTCTGGTTGAATAAACGAGCCACGCTTTTCGTGTGCTCAACGTGAGAAATTGTCTCTTGCATCTTGCCGCAATTTCCACATATATATATATATATATATATATATATATATATATATATATATATATATATATATATATATATATATATATATATATATATATATACCAACCTCTGTGTTTTTCTGCTACAGTGTCTTTCAAGTTTTTTTAAACACCACCCAGGTCTAGTAGGCTGTTTGCAACAACACAATACACACACACACACAGCATTGCAAGAGTTATTTTAGTATTTTTCTCCCCCAGGTGTCTTACCCTGCTGGGCGTTATAAGCGTTGGCATTGCGGGTCATGCTAGAGGGCAGCCATCCTGCCAGGCTGGCCCGCTGAGTCTTTGTGCCCTTGTGTTTTATGTCCTCCCCATTCCAGATGATATCGTCCTCCCATTTCAGTTGAGTGACCATCAGGAAGAGCTCATTCTCAAGGGCTGATAATTCCTTATCTGTATCATCATTATCATCACTGTCATCGGCCTCCTGCCTCAGAAACTAGAGATATATTATAGATAATATCAGTAACACAATTAGTATATGTTTCATGATATGGCTACAGATATCCATGCCGGCATACCTCATGTGCAGTCTCTGTTATTTCTTTTTGCGTGTCCTGCTGCTGAGGATCACTGCTCTGGTGTTCTTTTAGCTTTAAGCCGTAGTTGAAGTTGCTTCCATCCTCAGAGACACCTAGCATGTCGTACCAGAGCTGGGCTGGACCATATCTCCATTCTGCTACTTTAGGTCGAGACTCTGCCTCCTTGTCCCCATCACCACAAGTTTGTGAGAACTTAGATTCTACTGGGGCCATCATGGTTATCTGGAATGCACAAAAAAAAGCATGTAAAGTGCTGGATACAATGACTTTACAAAGACTACTACAAGCTGACATTAGAGCCTACAATAGCTTATAACACTGGAAAAATGACCTCATCATCAGAGAGACACTGCTCTGGGGGTGGAGGGGGTGCGTACTCGTACAGCCATCCAGACTTCTTCTCCTGGTTTTGCTCTGTGAGCTCTCCTTCTGGCGGAGGTGTCCCAGGCTGTGGGTCTCTGTGCTTCCGCTTCTTCTTCCTGCGGGCACTCCTCCAAACGGATGGCATGTTCTTACCAGGACCAAACAGTCGTAAGAACCTAAGCACCTGGTAGTATATCCGAGAGACAGTGTGTGTCAGTGCACTCATACATAGAAAATGATGATGATAAAATAATACTTCAGCATGTAATGATTAATCTTAGTTCAGGACAGCGCCTGTAAAGATGCTTTACCCTTCCAGGCCTAAACTCAGGGAAGAGCTGTGTGACATCTGGAAGCGCTTTGGCAGCATCTTTCTGCATGATGCCAGCAAGAGGGAGGTTGAGACTATCAGGGGGGCCTCCAGCCCCCAAACCCTGGCAGGGACGGTCAGTTTCTGACTCAGAGTCTGAAGAGCTGCTGAAGTCAACCTTATCAGCCGTAGAAGATGGGGCAATGATGGAGGGCAGGATGATGCCATCCCCCTCTTCCCCAACTGTGAGGAGAGACAATGAGAGATCACAGCAGCAGAGACAATAAAAATTCATTTTCAGATAGATATTTATTGATCCCAAGAAAAATGGGAAATTATAGTGTTACAGTAGCACACGTACATCAGTCACACAGCACAGAATATAAATATAAATGAAATACTAGGATACAATATACATACATACATACATACATACAATATACATGAAATAATGATAGGAAAAAAATATAGGAACAAAAATTTGAATATATACAGGATGGGGAAACAAAATGTGCAACTACTTAAATAATATGCTAAAATGTTAAAAAGTATGCTAAAATGTAAATAAACCAATTGTGCAGGTTGCACTTAGTGCAGTATTGTGGAGTCTCAGAGTCTTATCTAGCACCCAGTGATATTTGTAACCTAACCTGAATTTCTATTATGTTTACTATATGATCAAGTGTAGTATATGTTCTTCAAAGGCAATCTAAATAACCGTAGGATCCACCCTGATGAACTACCATTAGCAAATTCACTTCCTTACAGACTCTCAAGTTGCAGCTTAAACCTCTGTGGAAGAGGGCAAGCAAAACACAATCGTGAGTAAACACGTCCTTACCATTTGTGCTCGGAGAGGAGGGTTCCTCTTTCTTAGCAGCTGTAGGAAGACTTGGTGGTGGTGGAGGAGGCATAAGCTTAGAATCAATATCCTCGCAGTCAGCATCATAGTCATCCTCGTCATCTGAGAATAAGGAATTTGAAAATGTTGAAAAATGTTTACTTTTATCTTTATTTTAATGTAAACAGTCCAACAACACTTTGGATTCCTTGGTAAGGATGACGGAGTATTGTTGTAAAAATGAATAAGGTGTTGTTTTGACTGTGCAAAATGATGTACATTTTGTAAAATCAATAACTTTTTATTATTGTAGAAACATTTTACCTATAAAGATAAGATCAGATATACGTACATCTTAAAAACATTTTCAAAAGCAAACATATCAGCAAAAATAAAGTTTGATGAGTAATTTTTAAATGAATCTAAAAAACTCAAATAGGACTCTAAGGAGCTGTAAGTTGATCACCTGTTTTCCTGCTGGGCTGCAAAGACCCCATGGCCTGACGGTACTTTTTTGTCTCATCCTCAGCAACCTCACTAATGTCAGAATAATCAACTGCATCGTCCGTGCTTTTCACCCAACCTGGATAAGGAGAAATATTGAAAATGTCATTCCATCCTGTTCATAGCTAAATTATTGCAAAGTTCCTATTTAAAAGTTAAACTAACCTTCTGCATCCACACTACCAGAGTCTCTGTTTTCATCTTGATCACCCTCCTCATTGGCAGTGATCTCTGTAATGAGTGAGCCCAGACCCAGACTACCCAAACCTGCCAAATGCTTTTTGGACTCCTGGGTGAAAAGAATCCGCAGAAACAGAACATAAAGTTGCAATAAGCATGGAAAATACAATATAACCTTGTTCTAACAATTAATTGTAAAAATAAAAATAAAAATAATTTTCACCATGTATTTAACAATTATAGTTTAAATGTTATGCTTAATGAAACTACTTAAAATTACTCTTACATTTTGGTAAAGAAAATAATCTTTAAAACACCCACATTGTCCAGAACACTGTCATCCTCTAGCTGTCCATCTTCATTGATGTTTCCAAAGAGGAATCCAGTAAGAGAGAAAGGGCGATCCTGATCCTCATCACTGTCCGAGTCCGACATACTAAATGGACATTTACAGTGACTTGCAAAATTAGTGAGAGACATCACTGTGATCCTATAATGGTCCTGAGTTATGCGTTCATACTGAATTTGAGTTGATCAAGCACAAAATGTCACAAATTATTTTTTAGTCTGCCTGTGTTATTACCTGACTTGGCTGACTAAACTGATTAAATCTTGGCAACCTTAGTTTACAATTCCAATTCATGCATTTTTATTTTGTTAATGTTTTAAGAAACCGTCACAGAATAGTCACCCTATAGGAGGTAAATCAAATATTTCACAGTAACGTACCGTACATTTAATAAAAGACATGCAGATCTGACAGATTTTGACATGCTTTCATTATGTGCAATCGATGTGTTACATTGATGTTTTGTTTTCTTTTTGTGGTTGTGTGCCAATCATGCTCTTCTTTTAAAGCTGTTGGGAGAATGATGTTCTTAATACAATAAAAAAGGCACAATAAACTGATTTATTGCCAATTTTGTAATAGACAAACCTATTTTATCTGTGACGTTACTGAAATTATGAAACGTTACACCCAAAGCTAGGTGCGTTCGTTAACTTTAGCTTTCTCGCTAGGAATTTGATAGAAACTGAAAATAGTAAATGTCAACAAAAAAAGTACAAAAAAAAATAGATGCACTTACCTTTCGTGACCTAACTTCAGATTTAGTACGCTTTGGTTTCAGCCAGCTTGCTGTATCTGTTGAATGCTAGCAGCTAAACTGCTACAACTCAATTCATCCAGGCAAACTAATGTTATCGTTAGCTGAGTTAGCTAATGTTCACTAGACAAAATAACTCGTTAACTCAAAGATATTTTCTACATGTGCCTGTATCAGCATTGTGAGGTTAACAGAAGAATACCACAAAATGCATTCTATGCTGTCGTTACAAAGTCAGGTTTGTTAAAAACTTTTTTGTTTTTATTTGTAAATCAGACACTGCAGCGTACTGCAGTCTGCAGGCACCCCCGACAGCTAGCGAAGCTAACGTTAGCGGAAAGGCGAAGGACAAAGTGACCCGGATGGACAGGGTGATGCGTTTAGGCACTCCCAGTAACGTGGGAAACTGTTGTATTTATCACAAAGAATCTTCAATATCCAGAAAGTATTTTTTGGCAGTCTGTAGGTATGCATAACAGTATGCATTGCAATTGTGTTTTGTAGCTAGCAAACAGTTTATGTTCTATGTCCAATGCGTTATTAATTTACATACATTGTTTATATGACTAGACACATTTACGTTTATTATGCTGGACCATTCTCACCTCATTTTGTTTGCAAAGGCCGAGTGCTTTTAGTATGGAGCCTGTAGAGTTCCAGCTATGGTTTCTTGTAATTCTTACTTTAACTAATATCTTATCTGTGCTTATGAAAGCTCATATAAACTAACAATAAGCATTAATCCTCAATTAATTATACGTTAAAGTTTTGCTTTATTTATCCTAAATATATATTTAATAAATTAAATGACCAATTATTCCATAGCATTGTGTTTTCATTCTTCTGGAAAGTAGCGATCAACTTGTGAAATAAACCAGAAATTAAATGTTTTGTTTATATTGTATAAATTAGAAATCTCAAATATTTAATTCTTTAACCTCTTTAATTTGCGAGTCTAAACTAAGGATTTGACCATTCAGTAGTACTATATTAATTGATAGTAACCATGAGTGCATATTGTATTTTTGAAAGCTGATACAATTACCAGACCTTTACAAGCCATGAACACTATGTGTCTCAGTACATGCTTCATCCTATCCACTCATTTCCATAGGTCACTACGCTTAAACCCCCATATCGGACTTTTATCAAATCATTTTGCACTCTTCAAGCAAACATCTTCGCATTCACATGGCAGGATGTAATGTAAAATACCATTAATGTTAAGTACAGTAAGAGGTACTAATCCTTTAGTGGCAAAATAGGATAATACTTAAAACTATTATTTTATCTCACAGACAATGTCCTCAGTTAAATCAGGTCTTGGGGACCACATAGCTGAGATATTATGGTTGAAAAGTGCAAGTTGATCGAATGTCTACATTACAGATATTTCATACTATTATAACAATAGGAGGTCCCAAACATCTAAAACTTTAACTTATATGGTCAATAAAAACAAACATACAGTAACAGTATAGCCAGTTTTAATAGTTTTAAAACACTTGGTTTGGAAAAAAAGTACAAAAGTGATCCTGGACGCCACAGTATGAAACCAGCCCAATAATGCAAGGTGATAGGTGTGTTCCTTTAAAAAGCATCTTCTACAGACATGTTAATTTCAACTGGCTTTACCATACACATACTGTACTCACTAAAACAGATACAAGCAATAGTTTAAATACAATTGGCTGACCCCAGTAATACATTTACAAGTGATTCTTAAAAAACTAATTAAAAAGGGAGGGAAAAGAAGAAGTCCGACCACAATGCCAACCGTCTGGCAGTAAAATCATGCAGTATTACAATCGTTCCACTAAAGAGAAACAGCAAAGCACTACAGCTGTCACACAGTGAGAAAGAGGGCAGCCAAGAGGTGTCTCCCTGTCAGACAGCCTTTTAAAGTGTTCATTGGTTGTTGTATGAATTGTTACTGAGTGGGTTGCCTACTGTTGAGCAGTAGCTCAGTGGTCACCCTTCCCACATTTGCATACATTGTAAAGTTGCGCAGGATCTCCATTAAGGAGAACTTGTCTTTCACAATCACATAAATTTAGAAAAATATAACTAATTGCTATTGAAGAAAACCCCAAAATGTGGGATATTCTCTTAGTATGTTGTGAGGAAATAAAAAAAGCTAAGAAATACAGTTGAATAAATAAATTGCATGACATCCATAAAAATTAGGTGGATACATTAAGTTGATAGAACGCCATCCACATATGCACACCATGCTTTTTGTTTTGGCCCGGCAGTGTTAAAAACGAGGGCTCCATCCTCCACTCCTTTTAAAGTCACATCCTATGAACCAGTGGAAAAGTCACCATAAAATATCTAAAATATGCTGACATTTAGAAAAAGGTGTCTTCAATTCAACAATTGATTTCCATGTACAACATGGTCTCTAACGTTACCAATTGAGAAGTAATTGATGTTGATGGCAATGAGGAAACACAGGAGGGAGACTTTCACAGTGTTACAACAATGAAGCCACTGTGTTGTTACCCGTTGGTCGGCCTATTGTTAGGGCAACAGCAGTGAACTTCCTGTCCGGTCAAACTTTTTTCCTTTAGAGAGGGCAGCCACTTGTTTCATCAACTCCCTGTTCTTGCCCTGTGAAAACAAATGATAAAACGGTGTTAGAAACTAGATGCATAGTTCTGAACTTCCTAACGCCTTAGGTGAGGCATTTGTGAAAACACAATGCACATTTATATCGCAATTTAAGTGAAATCTCTATTGTGATTTTAATGGCAGCAAACACACTAGCTGGCTTTAGGACACTGCGGTTTCAAAGCATTTAAGTACTCATCCATCCGATGCTACAAACTGGAGGGTTTGCCCAACATGCACTCCCTTCAACTGGTAGAAAAAAAAACACCTTTGCATAAAACATAGGGAACATGTCAGTAAGAGTCACAGTTACAAAACAGCAACCATGATAAAAAATAACACCAGAGTTTGACAGGAAATGACCTAACTGATGCATCATATCCATAACAGACTGCAAACTTATGCAACAAGTGAATCATCTCTGGCACATGACACACAAACACGGTATGGGTCAGGGTACTAAATAACATTTTAAAGCAATTATTCCCCAATAGTGACAGCTATAGAACCTGATACATTGTACACTCCCCCATGAAATCATGTGGTCATTTCTGAATAAATCACAGATAACAAGAGATCGCCATGCAGTGTTTCTCCAACATGCTCCCTGGGATTGTTATGTATCCCTATACACCAAAATGCTATTGTATGCGATCCTCAGATGGAACCGGTGTGCAGGACAGTGTGTGTTGAACAATTGTGATGTTAATAGTTTCCAACAATATTTGTGATTACAGTTCAGTCGTCAAAATTACAGAGAATGATGTGTGTACTCCCATGAATGAGGTGTGTACTCCCATGCATTGTCCTGTCAGGTGCATGTAAGTCACTTTTAAATGCCAATAGTGATGTTTGCATATTAAAACAAATGAAATACAATATGGCTTTCAGTACAAATAAAATGTGTACTTGAAACAATAATCTCAGGAATGGTCATTTAGATGGCACTGGTTTTGCTTGAGGTTATGTCTATTAAAAAAAAGATGGTATTTGAACTGATGTGACTGAATATCAGTGATGGGCAGGACTATAATAAAAAGACATGCTTTAGTAATGATTAAATGACCACACCTACTTGAATCCTGCACATCAAAACCTTTGGATTCTCTAAACCTCTTCAAACTCACATTACCTCTTTAGATGTAAAACAATATACATGAAAACAAAATAAAGTAATATAAAGTATATATTAGTCACACACACCAAAGTGCCATTATAAACTGATACAGTGTGAACATTTTTGAGCTGCTGACAATTTTTGTAACACCACTAGATAGCTGGTGGATGTTTGACGATGGTGGGAATAGAAAAATGGAGACCAAGTGTCATGTTTACTTTGGTGAGCATTTCTGTGACATGTCACGTGTGCATTATGTAGTTTCCTACCTGCTGTTGCTCCATAGACTCTTTGTGCGCTTTCTCCATTTGGTTCATCTTAACTCTCATGTTGGATTCCTGGTACTGAAAGTCTGCTTTGAGCTCTGTGAGCTAGAGGAGAAATGAATAATCAATATGTCAACCAAGCAGCAAACAGTGATGCGACTTTGTCAGGCGAGGCTGATAACCTACCTTTCGGTCCTTTTCGAGAATGGTTTGATCCCTTTGCTGCAGAAGTCTCTTCAGTGACATCACTTCCTCTTTCAGCTGGCTGATGAGAATGAAGTTGTCTGTTCCTCCAGAATCCATCGACTGGGTGATGGAACTACTGATGGGAGAAAGAAAAGAGCTTGAGGCCAGTACTTAGATAGGCAGTTAACATAAAAAAGTGGGATTATTTCCAAAAGGAATGACCAGTGTTGTATAACCACAAATGTAAACAGTTTTATCACTTATCATACCTGTCCCCATTGGATGGCTTCATCTCCAGTTTTGGTTTCTTCTTTGGAGTCTCCTTCTGGATTGAAGACGATTTATGGCTGCAAAGGAAATCAAAATGGCAATGTATAATGTTGGGCCTAAAGACACAATAAAATACAGAATTTTCTGATATACATACTGTATATTATGTAGTTCAAATGAGAAGGAAGGTTTTACCTCTGCTTCCACAGTCCCTGCTCCTGCTCAGGACTCAAGCTCCCACTTAGTCTGAGAAAGATAAGTAAGCTGTCAGTTGACTAGATCCAATTTTCGGCTTTTCATTGATTTGTGTAAAGAAGCATACAATTAGGGCCGAGGCAATAACTGCATCACCGCAGTGACGTGACGCTACTGCTGTGATTAAATCATAACAGTTCTCACAGTTATAGTCTTTGACTGTCTTCTATTCTATGTTCAAGGGATTCTGGAGAAACAAAACTTAAATTGCTCCTTACTTCAGCTTAGTACTCCGCCAAGATGGATGGCATAGTGCTGCAGTGTTTTAAACACTGCAATTACATGACATAAATTTGCCAAGCTTCCCTCTGCTCATAGTTTGATCCAAACAAAACACCATGTAGACTAACATTGTAAAAACAGATTCACAAAAAATTCACACCGTCACGGCCCTACATATAATAGCATAAAACAGAAACAAATTGTTTCACTATTCTGTGACACAACAGAGGACATACTTGTGATGAGAGCTGCTGTGTCTGTGTTGGTGGTGATGATGATGGTGAGGTCTGGAGTGGTGGTCTTTCTCGTTCAGGGATGAGGAGTTGGAGGAGCCGAAGCCCTTCCTCTGCTCCTTGGTCTTCTGCAGGACACGCCGGTAGGACAGAGTACAGAGCCAGCAGAGCAGTTTCCCATCCACCTGTAAGACAAGTAGGAGACAGTAGTTTGTAAGACATGGTGTTACACACTCGCTGGCAAATTAGACTTGTGTGTGTGTGTGTGTGTGTGTGTGTGTGTGTGTGTGTGTGTGTGTGTGTAAGATTTGTACCTTTCTCCTGCCTTCCTCCTTACGATCAAAAGCACATTGCTGTTTGCACTGCTCACATGTCTGTGGCGGTCCATATTTCTTCTCTGAGTTAGTACAACGCTGGCACTTTGTCCCAATAAAAGCTGCAATGATGTTACAGTACTGGCAGGGTTTGGGCTGTAAAGACACACAAAAGAATGTGTTAAGTGTTTTTACACATGATGGACTATAAATAAATCTAGGCTGGTGCAATTAGATAAATACAACTGGAGTTTCAGGAAACAACTGGAGAAACGTGTTACTCACTGTTCCAAACTGTTTGACGTTCTGAGCACACTTCTTGCAGATTGTATTGGTTTTACTGTAAAGAATAAACATGTGTTTACATCCAAAACAAATGACATTAACTATTAATACTAATAACATAAACGCTGAAATGTATAACTAGGAGCACATATCTCACCTTTCCTGCTGAAACTCAGATCTGCAGTACGTGCACTTCACTATTGGATGTGCGATGCGACACTCCTATGGCAAAAAAACAAAGAAACGTTCTCATGAGCCAAACAAGGCTGCATCATAATTTGTTTTGTATGGCAACACACCTTGATTTTAATTGCTCTTGGCTACAACATCTGTGGAAATACCTACATCTGACTATGTGTGTGTAGTATACAAGCAGTGAAGACTACCATGTATTTTAACTGCTTTTGTTCAGTCAACCCAACACATTAATGCAGTAGGGCTGGGCAGTGTGAAACAAACAAGCACACTTGACCAGAGTCATAGTTGGATAACTTTAGGTGGCATTCAAGATTCAAGAGATTTTATTGCCATTTGCACCACTACAGGACAGGTTAATGGGATTAGGTCTGTGCTCATCTCTTATAATCAAGCATTGTAAACAAACGGCAAAGAAAGCCAATTTAAGCATTACTATAAATAAAGAATTTAAAAGATTGATAGATGTACACAACTTTTATACCCTAACTACACACTGTGAATATAAATGATATATTTCATATTGAAAACAGAGAAATCTAACTATAATTGCATTATTGTTTATCAGTAGACCTTGTGCTTTAACTATCCTGTGAAAATCAAAGTTCACTGAATATTCAGAGTGATAGCAATGTCCATTTTATCTAACCTGCCTGCTATGAAAAATATGATTCAATGCAGAAAGACAGCTGGCAACAACACATTCCTCTTAGAAAAGAATGTCTGTTCCACAGCTGTACAGTGAAATTCAACATCTGGGGCTCTACAAGAGCAACAAGTTGGCAAGTATGTACATTGATGACCACAAAGTAGAGTTATTTACATAAAAATACTTTAGAGAATTGTCATCAGTGTACATACTTGCCAACGTGTTGCTCTTGTAGATTCTCGATTGTTTTATCAATTCCTGTTCAGCACGTTAAGATGTGGTGAATGAGTTAATAACGTAATATACAGGATCGTCGTGCAGAATGATCTAAACAAGATTACAGTCACTGTATTAGCGCTTCCAGGTTAGACGTATAAATGTTACATAATCCGAGCCTGTCTGCGATCACACACACATTCATTTACCTTGCACAGCTGCTGGCCCTGCGATAACTCCTCGAAGGGGTACCGCTGGTTACACTTCGTACAGGCGTACAGAGCCGATGTTGCCATTCTCGCCCAACTAATGTCACCGAGCAAGGAAAGGTTTACAGAGTCCAGCTGCAAACTGAACGGATTGACGGCACTATTTCCTTTCTAGCTGTTTGCTAATTCTGATCTATGAACACACAAACAGGGTTGGCATCCAGTGTTAGCTGACGTTAGCTAGCTCGGCTAGGTAACGTTAGCGTAGAGCAACACAGTAATAGCTTAACGCTAGCTGGAGGGAGCAGGCAAAGAACAATAAACTCCAAATATTTGTGATCTCTTACTGCTCATACGTTATCCAACCATAATAGCTTGAGATAAATTGTTAGTTATGCCTTCGTAAAAGCAACCCGTTAACATAGATCTAGCTATTTATATTAAGTTTCCGCTGTTCTCGCTAAGAAAGCTATTTTCCTGTTTTCCTTCGCTCTTTTTGTATCAACGCCGTCGTCGTCATGTAACCGGAAGTGTTCTACGGCTCCAGAAGAAGAAAGGAAACCTATCGCGACAAAACATCCGTCCGCGGGATTCACAGTTTGAAATGCTCAGAGCCAATCGCATGCCTTTATTTACTCAATAAAGCTTCACATCTTGTATAATCATGTCATTAACAGTTTTAAATCACAAAGTTTAATCACACTGAACGACACGACTACAATGGCACATTATGTTATTATTCCACCCTTTGCCTTGTGTATGTATTTGTATGTGTAATTATTGAGTCATCATTCCATCACTATTCTTTTAACGTCTGCAAACTCTCAATTTTCTACAAATGTTCAGAAATGGCATCCCAGTTTAGTCAACCATGCTGCAGAAGTGTCACTAAGGCCCCGGGGTCCTAGATTGTCAGGAGCTACAGAAAGTCACAAGATAATCACAAGTCAAGAAGATACATTTGCAACTTCTCTGTTGATTCATCATTGGTTTAGGGGTATTAGTCAAATTCTATTATATAGAATGTAGTCAGTGTATGGCAGAGCTTTTATATTAATTTGGCCCAACAAGATCATGTCCATTCCAACTGAATAGATCTCAGGTCTAAACATTGTGTGACAATTCAATCAATATTGTCAGAATGAGGTTATGGAAAGTTTAAGTTCTAACCTTGTTTGGTGCCTAATTCTGTGCAGCATCTAAATTATCATTCTGTTAAAAAACAAACAAACTTAAAGACAGCTTTAACATTTGGTGTGCTATCAGAAACTGTAGTAATAATAATAATAATAACATGAGGGGTTGGTAAACCCAACTTTACTTGACCTAAGCAGCTATGATGGATGGAAAGATGGACCTATCAGGTTTGTTTTTCTGCATTTCTCCCTCTAATTTGGTTTTCTCTCTCATGTCTTTGTGTGACTCCTTGTAATCAGTTGCTTGTTAATTAACAAAACACAACCAGGAAGAGAAATAAGAATAACTTTGCTGGATCACGATGAAAACTTTTACAACATACTGTGTTGTAATAGGGTTTCCTCCATTACCCCCCCCCCCCTTTTTTTTTTTACACACAAAAAAGAGCCCAAAAGTTCACAAAATATTTACTACATAATATTAGCATTTCATTTTAATTGATATTAAACATTTTGACATTTGTTGTGGCCTGCAGTATCAAACATTCTAAAGGGAGGGTAATACACTTACAATTTAAGTGGCAACATGAATTAATTTAAGTGATGTAATAAGCTTGCTTATGGTAAAACAAATTTGTAAAGCTAAACTTATAGCTAGTTATTTAATACTTAGGTATGAGAGGGAAATGGCTGGAATATAATGTTTTTAGAGCCACTGCGGTCTAGTTTCACCCTCCAGCACAGTCGCACTGTAAATTTCAGACTTCATTTTTATTCACTTCACCTTGGCAATTCAAAAACACACTTTTATCTTGTTATTCTCACAACCATTCAACAACTATTCTCACAGTCATTCAGAGCAAGGCACATATATTCATTAAACTGAAGAAGAACAAAAAAACCTAAAGCAAATTGTTAGTTATTACACATTCTGCTCCCTAAAAATATATTGGCTGATTCTAGCTTTAAAAGCATCTGTAAGAAATGCTCACACATTAAAGTTTTAGTAAGTAGTAATACACTATAAGTAGTAATAGACTATTAACTTCAACTAATTAACTGTTGCATATTCGGTGTTGCTTATTAATATTGCATGGGAACAACCCTAATCAATTTATGACATGAGATGTGTTCATGAGCCATAAATACGTCTAGACTAAAGGTTAATAAATACTAGTTAGAAAACTGAAACTTACAAATTCTTAATCACTCAATGAGAGGAATGCCATCCATGACACATTATGTATTCATAAAAAAAAAAAAAAAAAACATGGATATTTGGTCACAAAAATCTAAAAGCACTAACTTGTAAAGATAACCTGCAAATGGTTTTTAATGCACTCTTTTACATTAGAAGAAGCTAACATGACAGCCCTTTAGCTACATTTATGAATATTTAATGAAACTCCCAAGCCATTTAATTGATGTTAGTACCTTCACAATTGCTTTCAAATCAACATCTAAACATTTGCAGTGTAGAGGAATTACGTGAGTGTTCTAAAGTGTATAAGGCATTCATATTTTACCCGAGTCATATTTTAGTGTACTTCAAAATTATTAACAATGATTGTAGATAGGTCGATATGCTAAACAGTACTCACTATTCTGGTTAAATGTCCTCTCAACCCTGGACGAAGAGTACAATATGGCTGTAGTCAGTAATCACCTGTGAGAGGTGATCAGATCAGACTTTTGGTGGAGGTGTATTTATATGGTATGCGTCACCCGAAGAGCCAGTTTGGCACACAGGTCCTTTTGTGGCGCCAGGTGTGGCAAACTCATTACTACTGTATGGCATCTTCTCACAGGTGGGATTCAGCTTCTGCGACCGCCATGAGGGTCAAAGGTGTGTCAAACAAAGGTCTGCACTGGAGTGATGGAGCGTGTGGGGGAGCCTGCACGTTCCGAGGAAGAGGAGGCTGAGCGATTGGTCACCTCTCGCTGTAACTCGTCCACTCTCTTCTGCAACTCAGCGCGCTTCGCCAACAGCTCCTTGTAGCGCTGATGAACAGGTTCCTGGCAACAAAAGAAAAAGCCAATGTGTCAGACTTGGGCGCAATCTGAGCTGAGCTGCTGCTGTTAGTCATCGTTACAATGCTGTGTGTCAAATATGCTTCTCAGACAGATCTTGCTGGATTTAATACTTATGGCTCATAGAATATGGGGGGGCTATGTATATGGGGTGGCAGTAGCTCAGTTAGGAACCGGAGGGTTCCTAGATCAAGTCCCTGTACGGACCAAAGTACGGAGTATGGATTGGTAGTTGGAGAGATGCTCGTTCTCCTCCTGGGCACGGCCAAAGTGTTTTTGAGCAAGGCACCGAACCCCCAACTGCTCAGGGCGCTCCTCACTCTGACATACTGTATCTCCATTAGTGTGATAGCAAGTATAGGTCCTGAGCATGTTTGTAATGCAGGTAATTGTGTACTAACAGTGTGAAAATTGTGAATTTCCCCTCGTGGGATAAATAAAGGCATTCTTATTTTTAATGAATACATCGGAAATAAGCACCTTCTTCCTTATATTCTTGCTGGAGGACCCAATGACAAAAACCCTCACGGTGGGCTTAACAGAGATGGTGTGTGGCATCATCATGATAGTGGCAGACTGGCAGCTGAATAAAATCATGCACACAACTTTGTATGTGTTGGCTGGCTCACATTCATCATAGGGGCTTAGGGCTGGGCGATATGGAGAAAATCAGATATCATGGTATTCTTGACCAAATTCCTCAATATCGATATTGCGGCGATATTGTAGTGTTGATAACCGATGCTTTGACAAAATATCTTCACACTTAGATTTACCATAAATATTCTTCAGTAATGTGAATATAATGACTAAGTGGGTAAGGGAAAATAATAGAACAGCTAGAACATTCTGGTAAATTCAGAAAATTACATCACTTTGCTGTATTGCAGCCTTTAAAACCAGGAAGAAACAACACTTATGTCAGATACTATGATATACAAAATCGAAGCTGATATCTCATATCACAATATTGATATATTGCCCAGCTCTATAGGGGCTGAACCCAAAATACTCCAAATCAGGAGCAGAGGCAGTTTTCTTCTTTTTATTTTTAATTTTTTTACTAGTCCTGTGACATTATCCCATCCACTTTGTGTCGCCTTGTTCAACTACAACACATCACCTCAATACAGCATATCTGTGTCAGTTTAATGGAAAGAGGATCTGTATTTCTGGCAGTATTGAAAATCATACCTTTAGGGTTTCTAAATACCACTGCAAACCTTAATAAACTACTAGTTTTTTATTAATTACTGTATGGAGTGCAATTTATTTTGAATACAATAGAGGCAGGCCTTAAACTAGAGACAGGTTTTTCAACATACCTGAGGTCTCATGCGCGGGTTCCAGCGGATGTAGTAGCCAACCCAAAGCTCCAAGTGCCGTAAGCTGACTACAGGGAACAGCACATGGTTGGAGTAGTTCACATACAAAGGATTGGTAAACTCCTCCAGCTGGCTGTTTATATAAGCCCACAGCGATACTGTCCTCTTGGGAACCTCCTGTAAAATAAAATGTGTGGTTGTCACGACACTGCATGGGAACCTCCATACTAGTAACAAACTATCTACTCCAGTTTTCCCCAATATTTTACTTTAAAATGTCTCATTTTGAAATGCTGAGAGAAACAAAATGCTCTTACTTCTTTTAACCGCTGCTGTTCGCTGTTGCACAAGAATGTCCCAAACAGGCAGCTGTACAGGTGGTCCAGGATGGTTACCAGGAAGTATTCATTAAACTCAAAGGCTGCAGGAAACTTAAATAAAAAACAACCTTCTTAGTGTTTTTAAACCATGTTCTGAAGACATTTTCCACATATGGGCACTACTTATCACTTACCTGGCGAGTCAACTGCCAGACACAGTCGATGAACTGAATGAAAACAGGTGAGCGGTCTGCGTCTGTGTGGTTCTTATCGCCATGACCAATACGCTTAAAGAATAGAAAAGGACAATCAGAGATGCAACTGGAAAGACCATCATCACACCTCATGCGGTTTCCGAAACGTCAAAAGTGTATGAAAATGTGTTTACCAGCTGGAAGCGGTGACCAAAGCTCAGCCACTCTTTCTCAAGCAGCACCTCGAAGCCGCGAATGGTGCGGTAGTAACCGTCTAGCATGAGCATGGCCAAGGAGGTGAGCTGGGCTGTGCGGTCCCAACCGTCACTACAGTGCACCACCACTGACGTTTTCCCAGACTCCACCTTGTCTGCAATCCGCAGTGCTCCTGCCATGATCAGCTAACACACACACACACACACACACACACACACACACACACACACACACACACACACACACACACACACACACACACACACACACACACACACACACACACACACACACACACACACACACACACACACACACACACACACACACACACACACACACACACACACACACAGAACTTCTCATCTTTCTTTTTTTATTTGACCTCATTCCTCTTCCATTTCCAACCTCAGTGAAGCATTAGTACCTTGATGTGTTCGAGCCAATGAGTGGACTCCAGATTGGAGAGCCAGTGGGAGTCCTCAACGTTGGGGTAGACCACATCCTTCAGCTACGGAGTGACTCTCTCATCACGTGGATATTGTGAATATCTAAGAACACCAGCTCAGCATTTTGATACGCATCCTCACTTTCAAAACCACCACCTTTCATCTGAAAAAATTGAGTGGAGACAGTGTAGGTGGTAAGATGGTTCATCCATTTAGCAAGAATAGCCTGAGCTTCCTTCCTTTATGAAGGTTTTTATTTTATAGTTTTCCCAGAAAAGAACCATCTAATAACCTTGTTGGCGGCAGCGTTGACACTGGGCCTGGCATCAAAGATGAAGAGTTTATGGGACTGAGCATTAGCATCCATGATCGCCTGGAGGTATTTCTCATCCTCTTTACTGCGCTTCCCGTTTACTCCAACCATGGGCTGACTGCAGCGCGTCACTGTTGCCTGGCTCTCTGGATGGATCCATGACAACACCTACATACAGAGTATAACAGAATATGATCACATATAGTCCAGCAATCCAGCTGCACAGGACAGTTCAATTCATGCTGAAGACCAGTCACTCACAGGTACCCTTCCCTTTGCTCGGAAGGCAGCTACTCTCTTAAGCTCTTCGTCTGGTATGTTGACAGGCACCGCCAGAGTTGATGGGTAGGTGTCACAAACCTCGTAGTGATCGTTCACTTTTGTTATCCTCCAGCTTTCATTGGGTATACCCTTTAAAAACACAAATAGCAACAAATGTCATAAGCTTTCTGTGACACTAGGCTAAGCAGTCGGAGTGTGTCGTTTAAATACCTGTCTTTTGTATTCCGAGACAGCGTCATACACCTTCCATCCGTTTTCAGGAAAGACTTGCCCATATTCAAAGGCAAAGATTTGCTGTAGAGAATGGGAGAGAAGTTCATCCAATCAGTAGCCGGTGCAGAGCTACAGGACATAGACAGTGTGGCTGAGAATCACTCACCAGACCGTTGGAAACAGGAAACGCAAATTTCACCAACACTTCGAAAATGGACTTCCTGAGTGTGTCCTCCATTTGTTTGTGTGCAAATCGTAGATTACGTATATCCTGTGGAGAGGCAGAGCAGCAAGTCACGGTAAAACTCGGGTCAACAGCTGTATGTTTATATGATTTCATAGCAGTAAAGCAACTTCATACAAGTGTGGCTATTCCAGACCATTTCCACATTTTACTCACCTTGCAAACTAGCCCGTAGGACACATCACCACGGCTTGATGCACTTCCAATCTTTTCCACACGACTCACCACCCCAAGGGGCAGGTCCAGCACAAATGCTGGCTCCTAGAAACAGCACATTAACAAAAAACAGGATCATCTTTTTAAAATATTAATATTGCTTCTGGAACATTCACGAAGCATACCCTGTCCATGCATTTGAAGAAAAGCCTGTAGTTGGTAACTGTCACTGTTCCCCTCAGTGCTCCAATGAAAGGACAGAAGTAGGTGACGTCTTGGGCTATGGAACAAAACAAGAAAAATAATCTAGTTTTAGCAAATTACAACAAATATATTACATGCTTTAATGTGAAAAAAAAACTTATTTGCCTTTAATGCATGTAAGCCAAGAGAGGACCTACCCATGTCTTGCACGGTTTCATTTGGAAGTAACTGTGGCTCTTCTTTGTTTGAATTTCTAAGCACCTGCTGTGAACATTATAATAATTAGCCATGATTGTGGAGCAGTCTTTTGACTGTTTATAGTAATAGCCATCTGTACGTATATTCATTGTACATATTCACCTGTAAACCATCAGTATATTATGATCATTGTACATATCTGTAAGAATTCTATTTATAGTAATATCCACCTGTATATTATATTCAGTACATATCCACATGTAAATCTTGTTCACAATAATTGTTATCTATATATTATATTCATAGGATAATCTAGCCGTAAAATTCTGTTTATAATAGTATTCATTTCTATATTTATTCAGTACATATCCATCCTGCACTTATGAAACCATTGTATATCCTGCACTTACTGCTATTGCACTTCTGGTTAGACCTAAACTGCATTTCGTTGCCTTGTACATGTACATGTGTAATGACAATAAAGTTGAATTTAATCTAATCTAATCTTTGACCCAAACCCATGACATTTGCTAAGGAAATTATTATTATTATTTAAAGAGATGTGTTGGATGGTATGAAAATTCACAAGATGCATACCTTGGCAGCAGTTTTGCGCTTAGCCTGAAGGGTGCAGAAAAAAGGAGAGTCATAACTCATTATTATTATTAATGAAGCAGCAGATGATTGTGGGTGAACTATGTGCAGGCTACTAACCCTGAGCTCTGGGGAGAGCTCTGCAGAGGTGGCCACAGAGTCGGAGGACATCCCAGAGGGTGGCTTGGCCTGGGCAGATCGGTCAGATCGAGAGGTGGAAGAACTGGTCAGAGATAACATGACAAATGGTTAAAAGAAAGTCCAGTAGAGTGTAACCATAGATAAAAAACAATAGATGTTTATACCTATGGGTGTAACCATTTCACTTGTGCCTACACCGTTATTTGAATAATTAATTAGCCAAATAAACAATAATGAATAAACTGCATTCTGTTTTTACTGGATG